>JASUUG010000463.1:0-517500 GCA_030449905.1 Luvunga scandens | reverse complement strand
CAAGGTACCGCTTGTTAATTAGCCATCTATAAAGAATAGCCAAATATCGCCACGTGTCATGCATAATCTTTTTGAGAGTTTATTATGATTGGGGTGATGTCGTTTGGGGAAAAAAATAGAAGCTTAATGACAGAAGGACACGTATCAATATTGAGTTGTAAAGTCGTGAGACGAAAGACTGGCCTATGTCAGGTACCCTAAGAATTCAAAATAGTACACGAGATATACCATATCGAAGGAGGAAAAGTTAAAGAAAATGTGCAAAATATCATTCATTGTAAAATGTCACCATTACCCAAAAAGAAAGACTGATTCTCTAGTTAAGAATCAATTGAGGAATATCTTTTTGAAGAAGGGGAGACAGCAAGTTGCTACATCTGCAAAATAGGTGAAAAAGTAGCTCACCAGGACAATTGAGATCATTTGTCCATACCTGCCATGCCAGAAAGCCTCTGTGAGGCGTGCGAGACAATCCGCCAACGTCCAACACTTATAACTGTGGATACAAATAATGCACCAATTTGCTCTCCAATCATGCTCCTAATGCTCCAAACAATTATATAAGCCAAAAGACAGGAATATTCTTTGGCATAACAATTAAAAATTCTCTAGTTGGCAGGATGACTATGCACCTCAGAGCATTCCATATAAAGGTGCTCAGGTTAGGGATGGCAATTGTTTAGGTCAGGCTTGGTCTCCACAAAACCCGAGCCCGACCCAACAACATAAATAAAGGGCCCAAGCCCGAGAAAAACCTGATCATTTTGGCTTCAGGTCGAGCTGATAAGGGTCAGGGTCAAGCTTGGGCTTTGTTCGAGCCCAACCAAATAATTTCAGCAATGGCAACTACTAAATGAATTCAGCAAAAAATTCAACCAAACAATATCTCATCACTAACTAATTCAACAACAATCAATGTCACAAAACAAAAAAAAATACATAACAAAAACAACAAGAATGTGTCAACATGAAAAAAAAAAAAAAAAAGAGGACGATGTTGCGCTGTCATGGTGGTGATTGATGGTGGCACGGAGTGGCAAGAAGTGGTGAATTGCTGATGGAAGCCTCTCTAATGCCTGTCGACTGTCGATTTGGGTGGCTGGGTAGTTGGAGGTGGTGCAATGCAGTGGCGGCTTGGACCTAGGAGAAATTAAAGTGAATTTGATTGGTGCAATGGTGTGGTGCAGTGCAGTGGGGCGATGCAGTGCAGTGGTTGGTTGGAGTTCCAAAGCGAATGCGCGGCTGCGGCTTGGATCTTGGAGCAGTGATGCGCATTCCCTTGGGAGTTGAGTGTTAGTGTTGAGCTGCTGAGCATGTGGTGTGTTAGGGTTTTGAGAATGTGTCACGTGTGTGAGTGTGTAATGACTAGCGTGTGTGTGTGTGTGTGAGTGTTCCTTTTTTGTTTTTAAAGTGTTCGAGCCGAGTCAGGTTGGGTCATATAGGGCTCGAACCCTGACCCGAAGTTGATCAGGCCTTAAAATTTAAGCTCGAGCTCCATTTTTTACCCTTAAATTAGGGTCAAAGCCTAAAAATTTGGGGTTGGTCAATCGGGTTGGGCTTTCTTGCCATCTCTAGCTAAGGTTTTATTTTTTCTCGTTCATCACAAAGTACATAGTCTTCATCTTATAATATTGATTTTGATGATAACAAAACTTATATATTCTTGATTAAATTGTTGGGACTATTAAAATGAATTTCTTAAAGCCATAGACATGTTTAAAGAAAGCTTAATGGTTGTTAACTTGAGTTGGAAAACCTTTTTCTAAACAAAAGTTGCCAAAAATATAGATTCTGAAAATTAACGGTGAACCGTTTATTGGAAAATGGTAAACCGATAATTTACAGAAAGGAAACCTCTTTGTAATCCTGCACCGTTTATCTGAGAAGATTCTAGAAATTAACGGTGAACCATTTATTTGAAAACAGCTAACCGAAAATTTACAGAAAAGAGAAAGTTTTTTTTAACCTTGAGTCGTTTAGCAAAAACGAAAAGCTAAGTTTGTTTTGCAGGTCTTTGAAAGCAAACGGCGATCCTATAACTTTAAACAGTAAACCGTTTATTTAAAATCTAAGCATAACGGCTATTTGGATAAGTCAAAACGGTTAATCAATAGCAGTAAACGGCGATCCGATTATTCTCAGAAAGTCAACAACGGCTAGTTTTCAGCTCCAACTATAAAATAGCTCAATCAAATTCAAATAAAAAGAGATCCAACAATTATCTTTGAGCTTATTACTGAGAAAACAATCTCTTTTGAGCTTTAAACTTGTTTTATTTCATTGACTCACACTTTGAGATTTCAATTGTAATCATATAGATTGTGTGAGAGATTGGTTTATTTTAAATCTTTATTTTTGAGTGATTGTAAGTGTTGGGATACACTTGGGTTAAGAGATTGGGGATAATCTCTCATTGTAAAGGTTCATTGACACTTTTGAAGTCAATTGTAAGTGTTGTTGAAGCCTTTGAGGCTTGCTTAGTGGAATCCTCAAGCCCGGTGAGCTTGGAGGCATGGACGTAGGCATGGTTGGCCAAACCACGTAAAGATCACGTGTTTGATCTCTCTTCCCTTATCTTTTTAATTTCGAGCATTGTTAAAACTATTGCTTTTGAGTTTATTAACACATTAATTTTAATTGTTGTGTGGTTTTATTTGCTTAATTTTTAAAGAACTCAATTCACCCCCCCCTCTAGGGTAGCCTAGTTAGTATTTCACATAGAGCAAGGGCTAAGGCTTTATTCAACCTCCAGCCACCTCCCTTATCCGAAGCTTACTAGCTCTTATCTCAAACTACTACCGAAAAAATTGACTTGAGTGTCAAAGTATGGTCGCCAGCCACCACCAACTTCACCTCTAACATCTTTTCTTCATTTTATAGGTTAAACACAGCCTATCAAGCCTACTATATCACTCTCTCTCTAGATATAAACTTTTCACAACAGCCCTACATCTTTCATTCTTTCTCAAGTTTCATATAAGGCCATATCAAGTAACATACCTTAGATATGTGAGGTACCTCTATCACCTTATTATAAGTTTTATTGTGTTTAACTAGACTTTTAGTTTCTTTTTCCTTCATTCCAAAATCTAGTCAAAACAATAGTCATTGTTTTCATAACGCTGACATCAAAATCAAGTTGTATGCCATTTCAGTACAAGTGTTCAATTTTTGTATTTTTCTTAGACTACAAATGTTCAATTTTTATTTTTCTTAGTCTCACCTTTACAAAGGTTGGTTATTCATTTGAAAGAGACTAAATTGTACATTTACTAAGCACTTCAATGCAAATGAACTATAATATACAACTGAAATAATATTTGATGTGGTTTAGATAGGCTTGGCAAAAAAGTCCGGCCCAGACCCGCGGGCTTTAAACATGGCCCGTATGATGAATTTAAAAGCATGGGCTCAAAATTTCAAAGCTCATTGATAGCAGGCTTGGATATATACTTAATATATAAAGGCCGGGCCATTATATAAAATTAAAAAATTCAAATTAAAAAAAAAATAAAAAAATTAAATAAAAATATCAAAATCTAATACTACTTTACCTTTTATATTAGCATTTATGATTTAATATGCTGTATTGTTAGTATTTTATATATTAGATAATCATGTATTGCATAATCATTAATAATTTAAATTTCTTTTTAAGTTTATACTTTTATTAAAAATTTATTTTAAAAAAATTATAAAAACACGAGCCTGACCCAAGCTAGTCTAGGTCCGACCCGAGCCCGGCCCACTTATGACTAAATGGACTTTTAGTGAACTTAAGCCTGTTTTTGTATGTTGGGCCTAGACCTGGACTTGCAAAAACACATCCCAAACCCGCAAATTGCCAACCCTAAGTTAAGATGATATAATACACATTTTTCCTAGACCATAAACATATTGTTCAGTTTATGAAAATCATTTACCATCAATGTGATAAAACCATTTACATGCAGATTCGGCTAATTCAACTGCAAACTATCAAAATCAGGTATCTTGGTTAGGTGGCAAAATGGTTCAGCAAACTGTAAATTATAATCTCGATCAGTCATCTAGATAATTTCATGAATTGCATATATAATGGAATTATTTGATCGCAAATGTGGTCGCCTATAATGGAACACTGCCTAGGCTATAATTACACAGGCCATTAACACAATTATAGATAAATGATCAACAAACTACATACGTATCATGCATGATCTCTTTGTTAATAATGAAGACCTAGCCGACCGAGTGCATTAGGTAGGTGGTTCCAAGAAGCTTTGAACCCCCTGACCTTTAGAGCACAAACCAAAGGTTTGGCAATTCCACACTTCTGGACGAGGATTCATTAAATGCTGTTTTATATACCAGTAAATGGTATGAACATATACATTAGCAGCTGTCAAGGAGGCATTCTTGAAGGATTGATCATTACCCAGAGTGACGTTTCGATTTCCTACGTTTCCCAATAAGTTTTAGCATACTATCAGTGACATCCAGTGGCGAGTCATCTTCTTCATCTTGATTGCCATTAGAAGTGTGTGTTAACCAGGCCAATGCCTCAACAGCAGCATCCCTTTCTGCTAACTGCTTGTTTTTCTTTGGTTTGCCTACAAACTGCATTCCCTTGAATTCTACCAGTGCTCTAAACTCATTCGTCTTAAGGTGCTTAGTTTTGTATTTTGGAGGTGAATGCCTTGCTCGCATCAACAGAGTTTGTAGCAAGCTTTTAGGATTTGTTCCATCTTTCGTAAATCTACAGTTATCAGTGGACTCCCTAGACTTCCTGCTTTCACGACCAAAAACAAATCTTCCCTCGCATAAATCTCCTGATACAAGCTCTTGAACGGCAAGCATAAGGTACTTGCCTTCCTTAAAAATGTCAAGGCTAGGATTGTCAAGCTGTATCATCAAACACCCATAATCACTAACTATAACAAGATTTTTGATAAAAGCACAAGAAAAATCATAAACTCAGTCCTGAGAAACACCTATACTTGAATCACAATTATAATTGCCAACCATAATTAATTAGACTTATACAAGGCCGAGTGCTATCGAGGTTTTCTTTCCTTCTCAGGCTTACCACACATGCATAACAATTATAATAATTTCTTTTACCTACCATTGTCATTGCATAGTATTTATGAATTAAATTCTTATTTACATACGATCACATATACTTTGGCCTTTTAAGTGGTCACAAACCTCTAAGTTGAAGAATATGTTGGCACCATGTCACAAAACAAGTGGGTAAGTTTGACTCCTTAGTATATCCATTTCTCCAACAAAAACATGACCATTTAAAATAATAATAACGAAAGAAATAAAAAGGAAAAGACAGTATAAAGGAAACTATTGGCTACATGTGAAAAGAGAGATTTTCAATCATGCCCATGTGATTATTGACGAACAACATAATTTAAGCTCTACCCCTTGTATAAACACCTTTTTCTGAAGAAGCTTATCAAGTTCCTCCTTAAGCTTTAAAAAGCATTCTGCCAAGCTAGGATCCATGAAAAAATCAATATAACCTTGCAGCATTTTCAACTGACCAGCCTGAGAAGAGGAAAGTTCATGATTGTAAAATTTATAGTACTTGGATATACTGATAAAATAGAAAGCAAAATATTAATCTATGGACAATGAAGTACCTGTACCCCAGAGCTTAGAACCCCACCAAAAAGGATTAGTATGGAATCAGATATTCCAGTGGAATCACGCAAGAAAACTGCATTGACCTTTATTTTTTCGCCAAAGACCAGCCATGGGTAAGGAATTGTCTGGTAACGTGCATTCACAGAATTCTGAATCAGAAGCATCACATGTATAAATTAGCTGTATGAATACCTTAAGCAACATTTGCCAGTACCAGAAAGAAAGGAAATACGCAGACATTTATTGCACAATAAAACATTCAAGGACAAGTAGATGGATAAATATTACTGCTGAGGATACTTGTCGTAAGAAAGTGCTATTAAATATTCTTAACTGAAGATGTAATTGTATGACACCTGACATGTGTCAGGCAGATAAGAGATATTGTATTTCTTTTAAAATGAAAACATAATCAGGAACACTGAACTAGGATAAGTCTGAGTTTCCATCTATTAACAATTTTGCCGGGCTTCAATTATGTAAATATCAAAAGTACATGCCTTGGCCAAGCCTTAAGCTAAGCTATATCAAAGATGTGGTGAAAGATTTATATATACTAGCTACAATGTTCCATAAAGGATGCAAAGTATCAGACAGACAAGCAGCCCCTGAGCCATTCAGCAAAAGCCATACATTTGTCCTAGTGAGTGTCAAGTGTTTAATAAGCTCCTTTAGCATAAGATATAATCATGTTTAAATCAAAATAATTTACAATGTGAGCTTAAATTCAGTATCATTGCAATGTTTTTTCTATATAGAATGGAAATTGCAGTTATCCCAATGCAATAGAGGAGAAACAGCAAAATACTTGGATCCACTGATCCACATCCATATTCCGGGAGAAAAATAACTAAAAGCAAAACTATTAAAAAAAAGGCTCACTTTCATGACCCAACAAATACATGTCTAATTTTTGTTGGACACAATCACTTGTATACTTACCGCATATAGAAAAACTTGACCATCATCCATTGTTTTGAAGGAGATGGACGTCTCTCTATGCTGAACATAAAGTGAAAAGTAGAGAATGTCAGCAAAACTAACTAGTTTCTGGATGAAAGATTGTATGAGTAGCTTTAAGCAGAGATGACTTACCACGACAGATGCCATGCCAGGAAACAGGCCAGAACATATGACTGCCCGGACCAGTGACTGGTTGTGACTTAATTTGTTGTTGCCACCATCTTCATCTAGTAGGCCAGCATCTCGCAAAAGGAATGTAAACTGCTTTCGAAGAGAATGGATGGCTTGAAGAGTTTGCGGAGATAGAAAATTCCTCCAGCAATACTCATATCCTGTTCCTTCTCTTTCAGCGTCTTTCCATCCTTCATATGCACGGACAAGAGCCATATGATCACTGTAGTCCTTTGCTGAGAATCTAGACTTAGCTATTTCAGCCAACTACAACAGTGAGAAAAAATCAATAATTAATGCATGAAGTTTCTTAAGAAATGAAATCTAATGGTTCCACTTGCTAGGTCCCAGCAAGCTACAATATCACAACAGTGCATCATTCAGTGTTTGCGTAGACGCACATCTGAGCAGTTCCAGAGGCCAACTAATGAGTTAATCCCATCCTTTTCTTATGTCAAATTGTTTTTTCTTTTACACAACACCATTCGCATTTCAGAACTCAAAAGAATATCAGAAAGTACTACAGCACCATTCATCTATTATAGCTTCATTAAGATACATGATATTTTGTTTAGTCTTGTCTTCGCGCAAATGTATTATGGAAAACTCAAGAGCAACACACTGTACTACAGCACCATTCGTCTATTATAGCTTCATTGAGAGACATGATATTTTGTTGTCTGGTCTTTACGCAAATGTATTATGGCTAGATTTCAATGGCTAATAGGGCTCTTCAGGTTTTCCATCTCATATTCTTGCCGAAGTTGGTGGTTTGGTATAAAATAACTTACTTTCTGGGAGCACAAAAAGCATCAGAACATAGCTATCAATATTTCCTGGACATGAAATCATCCTCTACAAGTCTGCATTATTAGCTGTGGAGTTGACATTAATGAGACAAACAACCCATTCAGAGTCAAATAGTAAATGATGATTTCCTTACATTCTTCTTTTCTTGAGGCAAAAGGAAAGGATCTCTGACACTAAGCCCAGATACTATTGTTAAAACTGGATCAAAGCAACGAAATATAGCACCCATGACTAGCATTTTCCCCAGCTTGGGATCTACTGGCAGCATCGACAAAAATTTTCCTAATAGGAAGGGAAAAATTAAAAAAAAAATTAGAAAAACAAAGAAAGTGATTAAACAAACAGGAAAAGATACTAATACATATAAACTAAACACAATTGTAGATCTCCCCCCTCATAATAAGATTACCGAACTAACCAAGATTTGTCAGATTCTCCTTCTCATCTAATGCACCAATCCTCTTTAAGAAGTCGACAGCATTTTGGACCTGTTATTGGCAGAACTTCTCAATTTATGCCATTGAGTACGAAGTTATTGACAAGATAAATATAGATAAAAACTGTATCATTTGAATTTAAAGGTCATCTAATAGATCAAACATCTTTTGATACATAGGAGATGATGATGCACACATAAATGCAACCAAAATGTGCACATTTAAATTTATTTATGCATTTTGTTTAAAAAGAAAAAAAAGAAAAAGTTCAAATTCATTGAAACATTTTTGTGTATATATCTGTATGTGTTTTGGCTCGTATAATGAAATTGCTGACTCTCCTCTTTATCTCTTGGTCAAATTTCCATCGATGTGCATTGGTATGCCCTTAACACATCTAAATTTCTAGATCGAAGAGGTGCGCTGCTGAATGGAAATTTCTTTTCGCACATGCAGTGCATGTCTGCAACAGTAGATAGATATAAACTTTTAGACTATCTGGTACATTCACGGTAAGAGTTCTATGTTGCCATTGCCCTAAAAGGATTAGAACACGCAATTTTAAAAGCATGAATTGCAGATCTTAAGTAATTAGGTGGACCAACTATCTTCAAGGCATAGAATATTCCTGCGTCAAATTTTATTTATCCTAGGTTTATTTGAGTTGATCTGATGACACAGGATCATTGCAAGGTTAGTACAAGTTCTTATTTTTTAGGTCTTGATATGTTGCTACATTAGAAAAATTTTAATGGGTAGAACAATCTTTTTCTTGTTCGCTAATGATTAAGGTTTAAAAGCCTATAAAAAAAATGGCAAATGGTAAAAGACGTCATTGAGTATGAATAATCTGCCCCACTGCTAGGTTATCTAGGGTCATTTATAGTTGTAATCTCTAATGCTTTGGTTCACATGTTGACTCTCAGATCTTCTCTACTTTTAATCTACTAGGCCTCTTCTACTTACTGCTATTCATGTATTCTTTATTACTCTCTCTCTTTCTCCTTGATCTGTTTTGCATTCTATTTAAGAGAAAGAAATCAATTCCTGGTTTGCAGTCTCCGTCATATTGATGAAATACCACTAGGCATAGCAGCCTTGAAGTTTCGGACAGATACCGAAAGTCAAATGCAGAGCCAAACTATAAACCTAACGGAAATGCATGCAACGGGAGTGAGAATCTCCAGTAAGCATCGTAGTTTAGGAACATCCTGCCACAACCCTACCCTTGGCCTTCAGTAATAATTTTGATCTATCTTCATATCTAAGTAAACCTGCAGTTACTAAAAATATGCAATCATTCATTGCAAGGATGAGGAGCTGAAAGTATTAATAAATTCATAAAATTACTTACAGCCAATGGTTCTGGTGGCTGCAAAGCTGCAGACAAGAATTCTCCTATGCTTCCAACTTGCAAACTCTTTATTTGCAAACAGAGAGAGTCCAAGGGAGTTCTCAAAAGTTCAGGAAGTTGATATTCAGCAAAGGCTTCATAAACACATCTGGGGTATAGGTGGTAACATTGTCCAGGCTGGACTCGGCCAGCCCTGCCCCTTCTCTGCAACGGACATATAACCCAACAGAAAATAAGCATTTTAGACGCTAAGATGTATAGGATAGACTTCTATCCCAAAAGGGAGAAAAAAAATGCTAAGACAGACAAATTAAAAGATAACTGAGGATGTCATGCTATGGGGAAATGGGAGTCGGCAACAAAACCTCTAGGCTTCTTACTATGTGTACAATCGAAAAGATACCAAACTAGCAAAGGCTTCAGAAAAATAATAATGTATTCACAAATGGCCTCAGGTTGCAAAAATTCTGAGGGAAACCCTCATTATTACCACAAAGCAAATACCACCAGCCACCAATAATAATGCACATCCATGCACGCATGTTTGTGATAATATGAAGAAGGAAATGGTTAAAGCCAGGAGAAGGTTAGGGTTCTGCCAATTTCACTGACCCAACAATGCATTCAAGTTAATTTCTTTTCTAGCTAATGAATATCGTTGAAGAACAAGACAAAAGATATAAATGCTCTCCATCTTCTTTAACTGCATAGGTCAAGTGAATTATAATAATGAAACAATGCAGGACACGACACAATCTCACCATCCATCATATTTCTAAAAATTAGAAGATGATTCACATCCATAGCCTTCTGACCATGGCACAGAAAAAATTGAGTATTACACCAATAACTGAAAATTGAAGCAACCAACGTACAAAGAAACTTACTTGCCGAGCAGATGCCTGTGATATCCAAGAAGGTAGCAGACAAGGAGTGTTATTCAATGCATCATAAGTGGTCTCCTTCGCTTTCCCACAATCAATCACGAAGACTATGTCGTTAATTGTAATACTTGCCTCCGCCATATTTGTTGCCAGAACAATTTTGCGTAAATTAGGAGGTGGTTTCTCAAAAATGAATTTCTGCAAAAAATGATGGCAGAAGTTGGTAAAACATGGCATGAATAAAACTCTATAATGAAATGCTAATCATCTCGTGTTTTCATAATATTATACTCATTGATAAATTTAGTAAATTACAGCATGCAATTGAGGCACAATTTACCCTAACAAAAGGGAAAACAACAGCATTGACTGCTAGGCAGGACTATTTTCATTACAGACAATTTGCTGATGGAACAAGGGAGAGTACCGATCCCCATATTTTTTAAGCAAAAATACCTACCTGTTCAGATGTAGGCATTGAACCATGACAAGTTAAAAGCAGAACTCGATTAGGATCTCCCACAAGGGGATGAGATTTAAGTTGATCCCTCAGACAGCTGATATCCTCCCAACCAGTCATAAATACTAGCACAGCACCTGGATGCTCTTTGCGACATATGTGGCATAGAACTGCCTCAATAAGATTAAATCCTATGCAATCAGGCGTCCAACTTGCTAGAGAATCACGTGCTTTAGAACTATAATTTTCAAAATTAGATTTATGAAGAGCATCCTGTTGAAAAGAACAAGAATCAAAGATCAAGCTATATTCCACAGAACATTTATGAATAATAATATGCATTTTCTGTAGCATACAACCTAATTCATAGTTGAATAAAAAGGTATTGACTAAAGCTTCTCAAACTTTTTATATTCAGACCAACTTATAAAGGAGAAAAGGCAAGACTCATGCTCAATTATTGATTAAAGTGGATTAGATTGAGAGCCAAGATTACAAGATTCGAGCAAATGACGAAAAATATCATGTTAAAATTCTTTTCCAGCAAAGGAAAAAAACAACAGTTGGATTGTCATGAACAATAGTGCCTTCCAAAACAAAGCTTCAGATAGACATTAAGTCTGCCACATTTCCAGAAGGAAATATAATGATTACATAAGAATGTCCATAAGGAATTCATATTCAACATGAGGCTACTGTGAATGATCATGCTAATATATTTTTTTTATCCGGCTGTGAAGACAGTTTACTATTGCACCTCAACAAGAGCGGTGATCTGGTTTTTCCTTTTCCGTGGCAACAGCTGCCTTTGGGTCTTCCACAATTTCTCTTGTCCATAGTCATCAACTTGGTTCAAAGAAGTCAACTTATATCCAGTCATTTCCAATACATCTTCCAGAAAGTGTGCTTGAACTGGATGTGTGAAGCCCTGAATAATATAGAAAAAAATTATTAAAAATGAAAAACATACAATTCACACTGAGGAAAGCTAACACAGGAAAATTTTATTCTACATCTATAATGAGAACCTCATTCAACTCTTCATAACAAAATGCACAATACCAGAGAAGAGAATGTAAATAATTTTACAAGATGCAGACAAGAAATGAGCACTCTACGTTTTTGGAATGGTGGTTGAGTGAGATAGAACTTCAATGTGGTTTGTCACATGCACACACGAACCAAAATGTGCTCATCTCTTGCATAGTTTATGGACACTAATGCACTCATCTATGGCATAGTTTATGGACACCAGCTCTTAGATACCAAAAAGAGACGAACATTGAGAATGAAATCAGCTTCTAGCTTACTGGAATGTGAATTGTGGGAGCTCCACCAAAATAATTGGAGAACAGCTCAGCATTCAGAGTGGCACTCATTAAAATCAATCTCAAATCCCGACGACGTGGAAGAAGATCCTTCAAGACAATCAACAGAAAATCTGTAATACACAACATAAAATAAAATAAACAGAAATGTTAAAAAATCTAAAGACTTGTACAAGAATGCTGCTCAGAGATGGAGGCATGATAGTAATATTATCAGTAAGCACACCTTCATTCATGCCTCGCTCATGAATTTCATCAACAAACACGTGGGTAACACCATTCAAGTTGTGGTCACTTAGCAGACGTCGAAGTAAAATACCACTGGTACAAAAAAGCAGATGGGTATTTTTTCCTTTCATGCCCTCTAATCGAACTTTGTAGCCAACCTACCAAAAAATATATGTTGTAGTATGGCAGCAAAATGGAGAAAGCTCTTTAATTCAAAGACTACCAAGTGAAAAATGTATTTTTATGCATCTGTGTGTGCATCTGCTAGTCTAATGAGGGAGTAAAATCTCACTGTTTCACCGAGAGGCTCCCCTCTCTCAGCAGACACTCTCTCTGCAACAGCCATAGCAGATATTCTTCGAGGCTGTGTGCATATTATGTTACAAAATGCTCCACGCCCAGATTCTATTTCTGACTCTAATATGTATTGAGGAAGTTGAGTGGTTTTACCACATCCTGTTTCCCCAGATATCACTATAACCTGCAATAATGGCAATTCGTAAGGACGATGATAGTGAATGAGATATATAAAACATCCAAAGAAAATTATCGATTCAGATTTCTTAAAAATTCTCAAAAACTTCTCATAATTGTTGTTAAAAAGCAGGAGACGCTAAAAATAGAAGATGGTAAGAAAAAAGCATAGTTTAATGAAAGATCAGATGGAAAAAGGCCTTCAATTATGTTGCAACATAGTTATTGATAAAAAGGAAGAAGTAGAAGATCTGAAGAGCATGGAAAAAAGGCAAAAGGAATAAGTCCCAGGAAAGATAGTCCCATTTTATTTCCAAGATTAATTTCCCCATTTTATTTCCAAAATTAATTTCCAAGTTAATCATGAGAATAATCATCAACCAAACAGGACCTCATTTCATAAACAGTACCAATTCTGACTCAGAACCGACATTCTACAGCTAAACAACAAAATACGCCATGATTTTCAGATGACGTCATTCTACTCATTTCCCTTCAGAGAATTTTAATCATATTTCATCATTTTGGAGATCAAAATGAAATTTTATTTAGAACATTTAGGCAGTAAAAAAGGAGTAATTCCCACCCAAAGAACCCGAAGGTAAACGATAAATAGAAAAACATAATGCCTAGACAAATATATCAACCCTTTAGAAGCATAAAACCAAATAGATGACCGAAAAAATAATTCTTCAACACAGAATAACAGAGGAAAATAAAATTTCTCCAACAAAAAATATGCATAACGTTTGAAAAACTCTGCAGAAATTAACCAATGAGATCAATTGTCACCTGATTCCGAGCTATTGCTTGGAGCAGTCTTTCCTTTTCCTTGAATGCAGGGAGAGATTTCCGGAAGTCCATCATCTTATTGCCTTCAGGTGATTCCTGCAAATGTAAAGGCAGGTCGAAATGAAAACCAGAATGATACAGAAGGTATTCAAAAGAACTTTGTAATTCACATTATAACACTGAAGGGAGCCTCCACAAACTGGGAACTATGTGATGCAGAAGAAACCCACTTGGAAGCATCAGAATAATGCTGTGTACGAGGAAAAGGGAGGGAAGGAGTTAATAAGGATAATAACTAACACAGGCCACTGTTCTCATCTCAGACTAGGCATGACCAGCAAGTAGTGAACCCTAGGTGATTAGTCATCAAACAGAGTGAAAAGCTCGCTATAGTCAACTATGTTTAGAGACTAAATGGATGTCCAATGCGTGCATTGGTCATCACAATAGAAATATGTTAATCCTTGAAGTAGCAGAATCATCACAATAGAAATATGTTAATCCTTGAAGTAGCAGAATCATACCTGCCAAACCCTTTGCATATTACGCATTTGCAAGCTCCTCCTATGAAGAACTTTTTCCATTACAGACCCATCAAGGAAAGAATCTGAATTCTCCTTCATATTCACATTTTCAGCCAGATCAATAGGCTCAGATTCTTCTGACTTCTCACCAATCTTTCCAGAACTTAACTGAGTTCTATCCAGGTGTTCCTGCAGTAGACCCTCTACTCTCCTCTGCAAGCTTAGGGGGATAACAACCTACAGAAAAGAAGCATCAAACTTTCAACTCTTTATATTGAAAAAACTCTACAATATCAATAGAATCAAAAGCTCTCAGGATCTCCCAGCAATTATTACCTCCCTCTGTGGCCGCCTATCATCCAAATCAGGCCTGTAGTTGGGAAGAGGAAACCTGCTTGCAACCACTGCTTTTCCATAAACTTGACTATTACATCAACAAACAGTGTTTAAGACAAAACAACATAACATCCTCCATAAACGACAAAATATATGCATAGATAAACCCATAATGCACAAAGCAGTAATATACCTATAAAGTCCCATCCTTTGAGCAAGAAATGAGATCTGTTCGTAGTCTCTTCTATCTCTTTTATCCCAGGATACAACTTCCTGCTCAGTTTCACTTCGTAATAGCATGCCAAGTTTCCACTTCCATTCATCGATGTTGGCCACTGTCGAGGATGCCTGGCATCAATACTTTTTATTAGTACTAAACCACTACCTAAGTCCCTGTCCCTTGCAACATATATTCTATCACTTTATACGATGCATAACCACTTAATACTGTTTCTGTAGAGTGCATTGTGTCTATTTTACAATGTTCTATAAACTAACAGAGCTTTTTTTTTTTTGAAAAAACAATTGATTAGCTAAGTGCTTTCGCTACTAAACACTAGCAAATTAATTGCATTAAGGAATTAATTGAAGTGAAGTAGAGTTAAAACAAAGACCTTATGGCCTTCAAAGTCGCATTCGTACTCATCATCGGAGAATTGCTCAGCAGCATACCCGCAAAAACCACGTCGCTTTGGCGCAAGAGGAAGCAGCACTTGAAGGCTGAAAACGGCGTCATTTCGAGCTCTATCAATATCGGAAGGGCGAAGTAACGAACGTTTGCTGGAGACTGAGCGTATTGAACCCAGAAGAAATCCCACTAGCTTGTAACTTCTGCGCATGTTCTATACTTCTACAGAGAGAGACAGAGACGGGCACGGCACTCATCTGTGCGACATTCGCTTGAAGCAGATAAAACGGTGCGCACTGGTAAACCTAATTTAAATTCACGGAGATTTTGTGTGCTCTGATGGTCTGACGTAAAAGCAGGAGGGAGGAAGAGGAAATTTCAAAAGGAGCAAGGGCTACTTTGAAAATACCGTAGTTTTAAAATAATTACTATTAACAGTATTATAAAAATAATTAGTTAAGTATTTAATAAATTTTATTTTTAAAAATATTATAAATTTTAAAAACAGTCGTGAGTATTTCATAAAATTTTATTTTTAAATTACTGTAAGAAATTAAATGGCTAAAATATATATAATATAAGATATATTTTACTTACAAATATAAAAATATGTACATAAAATATTTTTAATTGTATATTATAATAATTTTAACTAAAAATAAAATTTATATTATATTGATTTTATTTCTTTTATTTTTTATCTTAAAACAATTAATAACTAAAAAATTAACTACAATTTTCATTAAATTAACATCAATTAAAGTATAACGAGGTACTCCAATAAATAAACATAAAAAAATGTAATGAGGTACAAAAAGTCAAAAAGAAAACAAATAATAGAAGAAGAAATATGATAAAAAGGAATGCATTAATTATAATAAAAAATTATTGAATTATTGATTTTGTTTCCAATTTGAATAAGGATAATTTTGAATATGTGTAATAATTATAATAATATTAATGGAATTATATTAAAGGATAAAATTAATTCTCAAAATCAGAATCTAAAAATTACTTTTTCCCTTCTTTTCAAAATCAACAATGATAAGGAGTTGATTTTGACAAAAGTAATTTTGATTTTTTTTTACCAAACACTAAAATTAACTTTTAAATTTTTCAAAATCACTTTTAAGTCTCTCAAAAATAATTTCAAATGGACCCTAACTGTGTTTTCATATGTTTTGAGTTTGGTAATTTATGAATACTTGCCCTGAGGTTTTAACATTTATAGCCACTGATATGATTTAATAAAAATAAAATTGTAGAGCATTTAAGATATTAATAGTCATAACAAAATTATTTAATACAATAATTAATATCATTATATGTAATATTGTACACTATAACTCCAAACATTGTACAATATTTATATAATATAATACTAATTCAGTAAACCTTATATTAAATAATGTAATATACTGTAATGCAATACATGTGCCGAATGCACCCTAAAGACTTCTTTAAACAATGAAGATACACAAAGGTATCATAAATGATATCCTAATTAGTTGGATCTCTTGAGGTGGAAAAGTGGAAGTTTGACAAATTATAAAACTATCAAAAGAAACTATGGACAAAAGTAATTTAAACTCATACATTAGTTATATTGTAAGTCATTTAATCTTTTATTTTTTTAATATTTCTACAAATATTTGAAGCTTTAGCAAAAGCATATGTAGTAAATTCTCTACAAAATAATATTGTTTAGACTAAAGAAAAGGTATTATTTTAATGAAATTATTATTTACCGATAAATGAATATTAATTATTGATAAAATGAATATATATTAATTTAGAAAGAGAATTCTTGTTTTAAAAAGAATTTTATTGGTGCATGTACATACTTACTATAAAAGAGCTAAAAATCGTGATTTCTCAATTTAACATTATCTCCAACAATAGTTGCTATCTATAGTATTATAGATGCAATGATGGAATCGCCTTCTGTTAGAATTGGTGTCGATGATGGGCTAGACTAACCTAACATAAAGAACAATGTAGAAGCTTCTTTGGATAGAGTTTTATAAGCCATTGTAAGTTTAATTGGATTCTAAGAATTGTAAAGTCTTTTGGTTTCTATCACTCATATAAGCTTCTATATAAAACGTCTATTGTATTTAAAAGACTTAAAAGATACATGTTAAAAGTACATAAAACATTTAGAAAATACAAAGAAAACCTAGTAAAGGTGAGGGCATGTGAAAACGAGAGAAAAGATGAAGTGAACTTGTAGTGTGATTTGAGGGGATTTTCTCTCAATGATTATCCTTCCTACCATAAGCAAACAGTGGCATAAGCAATTTTCATGTGATTACTCTCTATCTCTAAACAAATAGATAGCGACATACCTTATTCTGATATGTTTCCATATTCCAAAACTAAAAGGGTGCTTTTCGATCTCCTTCTTGATTTATGTTGATATATGCATGAAATTCAACATTAATATCATAGCCTGTGAAGGTTGTATTATGCTTTGAGTGTATTTGTATAAAACATGCCATATTCTTTGATATTTATATGTTTTTGCATCTAGAACATACTTTAACGATATATGATAAATCCTCAATATAAGCATGATTTTTGGTTTACAATCACACGTATAAATGTATATTAAATCTAAAATTTGATGAGAATTGATATGGCCTAAGTTATAACCAAAGGTAACCTTAATTAATGGACTTGCCTGATTATTTTACTCATAGCTTTTAATACATTGATTTATTCACTATAACTTTAGTAACATTAGAAAGATAATTCAAAGAGCTTTCCAGTGATATATCATATGAATAATTCTAAGTTATATGGAGAAAGAAGGAGCCAATCGAACTTCTAGTTCAAAATGTGAAAATTCTAGGTATAAAGAAGATGATGAACAATGTAATTATTTATAAGTCCACTATTCGATTGGCTCATGAATTGCACCTCTTCATTGTGTTAGAAAAATAGTTCATTGATATATCATATGAATAATTTTAAGTTCTATGGAGAAAGAAGGAGCCAATTGAACTTCTAGTTCAAAATGTGAGAATTCTAAGTACAAAATAGATGATGAACAATGTAATTATTCACAAGTCCACTCTTCGATAGGTGCAAGAATTGCACCTCTTCATTGTGTTATGGAGATTTTCAAACATGTAAGTATTAATATCTCTTTCCTTGAAGTGATTAAATAAGTGTTCTCTTATGCCAAATTTCTCAAAGACCTTCACACTAAAAAGAGAATCATTCATATCTAGAAAAAGACATTTTTAACAAACAATATTGGTTCCATACTCCAACATAAAATTCTTCCAAAATACAAATACTTAGGTTGCCCTACTATCTCATTTAGGATAAGAAATCACACATTTGAGAATGTTTTGTTGGATTTAGAAGCTAGTGTAAATATTCTACCTTATTCAATGTTTGTGAAAATTAGACTGGGCATATTATACCCAACTCCAATTGTGTTGCAACCTACAGATGGATTCATGAAAATACTTCTCAATATTATGGAGGATGTGCTCATTCAGGTAGACAAGTTTTATTTTCCTATTGATTTCATTGTAATTGACACTCAACCAGTGTATAATCAAAGAAGCACAACTCCATTATCTTAGGCCAACCATTCTTGGCAACTATCGATGCCTATATTCAATGCAAAACAAGAAATATGCAGTTGTTCTTTGATAGCATGACTATAGAGTTGAATATCTTTAATATTGCTAAGCAACCCCCTAATAAAGATGAAGGAATTGTTGAAGTGGATTTAATTGAAAATTAGTTAAGATGTGGATTTAATTGAAAAATTAGTTAATCATACTTTTCCTTCTAACGTTAGTGATGACCTTTTACAAACATATTTAACTCACTTTAATTTAAATTTTGATATTAACATATTAATGAATGAGGTCAATGCCTTACTGCAATCATCACCATGTATGAATGTCGACAAATAAAAGTCAAGAATAGAGCAATTGGCACTACTAGGGAAAAATTTCATCTCACCATCAGAATCACCACCAAAGATTGAGCTCAAACTGTCACCCGAATCTTTGAAGTATACATTCCTGGGAGAAGAAAATACATTGTCAGAAATCACCTCATCCTCTCCTGACAACAAACAAAACAATACAGATGTCAATTACCCTATCTTTAGTTTAAAAAAAATATTATAACTGGCAGAACCTAAGGAGATTCACAATGATAAAAATGCTAAAGATTATAAGAAGTAGATGAAAGTCTTTCATGACAAGCAAATTATGAGAAAATCTTTCACATCAATTCAAAAAGTACTTTTATTTAATTCTCTTTTACATTTCTCTCAAGATAAATTAGGCTCTTGATGTTCTGGTCCATTTATTATACACATTATTTTTCCACATAGAACCATTAAACTTAAGAATCCAAAGAATGGTACAATTTTTAAAATTAATGGTCAGAGATGTAAAGCCATATCACGAGAACCAATCACATGAAGAAAACGGTAAACTAGATTTGTGTGACCTACCAAATGTGGACTAAATTTTTTCTTTCATTTCTTTTTAGTGATTTTTACTATTTCTTTGCTAATTTCTTTGTTTCTTGCTAAAGTGCGTTTGTTTAACAGTTGTATTTTCGCTCATCACTTGTGTTATATATCATGAGTACCTCAGTGAGACAAATCTTTTTCAACCACTTTAAACAACTTCTACGTGTGAAGTGTCACCTAAACAATTTCATCCAATTTCGTCAAATCATATCTTGTTTGGGATCTACGTCCACCAGAGTTAATATCCCATGCTAAAGATCTAGAAAGACAACTCAGGGAAATAGAAAGTGGTATCTATGAAACCCAATTAGAATTTGAGGTAAACTAAATAAAAGAACAACACTGAGTTAATATCTCACTTTTTGTATTGTGTGTTTTTATTTTTTTTTGCTTTCATGTGTGTTCCATTTTTACTAGATTTATTCTTTTCTTTGGTAAGTTATCATTTGTCACCCCGATTAAGTGGCGGATAACAGTTTCCCATGACTATTGAAGTTGGTTCCTTCAGTTTTCCATAATAACTGATATTCTCCAACCAAGGTATAGATAGGAACACAGCTCTTACAAAGCTTCACAAGAGATTTCCCCCTCTTTCTTAGAATGCACTCCTCATAATCTATAAAGCTTGGTCCAAACGTATACACCTGTTCATAAAGAATAACATCCATATTGACATTCATTAGTTAATTGAAGCCAAAATACGTTTAGTAGGGAAATTACCTTCTAAATTTATTACTATTGTGTGCTAAAAAGTGTGTATTTATAATTGACAAAATCATCATTTTACATTCCAAATCTCACTAATATCTTTACTTTTATGTCTTTAAGTCCCTTGTGATTTAATTATATATATTTTATTTTAATTAAGTATTTTATGTATCTAGGGACATCATAGTCATTTCACAATAAACGAGATATCAAATAGAAAAACGGACAATAATTTTGAACTCAAGACAGTCGAAAACTTTAGGAGGAGCCTAAAAAGATAAATAATATTGTTCACATATACGGTATTATTCATATATACGATACTGAACACAGTACTGTTCACCTGTGCTGTACGATGATGTGGCACTATACGATGACGTGGCAACATTTGCTTGGATGAATAATGTGGCATTGATCGCTTATGTGGCATTAACTGATAATATTGTGTTGATTGATGACGTGTCACGATCCTATTGAACTAAAATGCTAATGTGGCGTTGACCGGCAATGTGACAGTATGTTAGTAGACCAAAAAAAATGTGTGTACAGTACATGTATATACACGGAATGACAGCCCTGATGATGTGTTCCATCCAATAAGAACTTAACACGTATCGCAATCCCGAGCTTCCAAATTGTTTTAATCCGATGGTCATGATTTACTCATTGTATCTATAAAAAGGGGGCTCGCCGACTTAATTTGACACCCCTGAATCTATTTTTGAGCTCCATTTTCTGTAATTCCGTCTCCATCTTGTATTTTCTATGTATTTTAATAAAATTCACATTTAACTCCTAATTCAATTATGAGTAGCTAATTTTCTTTTAAACTTGGGTTGAAGGTTAAGTCTCAACATGCTCCATGGGCTTAATTTGGTAAATTTAGTTTTTCTTCCCCTCTAATATATGTGAATGTTTTGACTTTTCGTTTACAGATAATAATAATCTTGTCTAAATATTGGCTGGTATAACCGTCTCCCTAGGCAAGATTATTATTATTTGGCACGGGAAGCATTTAGCATTATATCTATTAGAGTAAGGTTCATGAGGAGTGAAAAATCTCCCTTCATGATTTAATTGGCACTAATAAGGAATATTAAGCCAATAGTGCATGTTGAGTACAGATCCGGAGATCCAAGCACTTTATTTTAATAGTTTATTCCTGCCACTCTAATTTAAATCATAAAATAGCCTATGTCACTTTCATTATAAATCCAACCACCAACTCAAAAAATTAATTCTACACGTAATTAAAATTCACCTCATCGTGGGATCGACACTCGTCACCATTGATCTATTTTACAATAGATTCCTGCGCTTACGAGTTCAATAAAATTTGCACAATAGTTACCTACATGCCTGATTGTGGGAAAGGAAATCATTAAAGAAAACAAAAAGTTGCACGACTTCTAATTTCTTGTTATAAGTGTGCTAGAATGCAATGCTTTAAAAATCCTTACACTTCTTTAAGCATGGTGTCTAATAACAAGAAAGATATGAGTAAACTCATTATGGATGGCTTGAATAAGAAGTCATTAGATAATATTGTTTGACTTTTGAAATACATCCTAATGAATACATACAAAAAGCAATTACTCAATTATGGCCATTATTCCAAAAAGAACGTGCATGATATAGTCTTAGAAATTTGACTATAAACAATCTTATTTGCCAGTTTATAACAAAACTGGATGGGAAGTATATTCTCAACCTATAGAGGGCATTTAAACCATTTATGAATGTAAAACCAGAGAAAAATTTGAGCCACAATCATAACTACTAGTACATATCCTTTTGATTTGTTGTTTGTATTATTGTTTTTAATGGTGTTATTTCTATTTAATTATTATTTGTTTTCTTTCACTGTTTGCTTTTGAATAATTAAGCCACGAGCTTTACGTGTCATTTAACAAACTCAGTCCATTTACAACTGTGTATCATTATATTTGTTACTAAGATCTTTAAATATGAAAAAAAATTTCAAAGCATTCACAAATTATTTTTGAGATTTTTCAAATGACAACCACTTCGAGCAGACAACTCAAAAATGTTTATGTGCTCTCTATGTTTCACTATGACAAATATAGAGAGTTTGTTCAAGCAACTATAGATTTTGGTCGAGCACCAACAAAGAGAAGATACATCTAACATATGGAGGAGGTGACTGAAGGTTATCAAAACTTGTTTCATAGGTTGCTTTTACTAAAGAAAGCCAAGTGCTAGGCATAATCCTGGAAGCCCTAAAAACACTGGGATGCTTACCTGGCCCTCCAATTAAAGAGAAATTAGTTGTCTCAGGTATATAAAGAAAAATAATTGAAATGCTAAAAAATTTTAATGCTTTCATTTTCTTATTAGAGGATCTTGTAACTTTAGACATTGATTACATTCGAATCTTGGGCACATTTGAACATTCATCAAAACCCATTGGTTTGTTAAATGTTAATAACTTTTATGATGGCCTGATAGCATTTATTAATCATGCAATAAAAAACTATTTCATTCATTTCACAATGAAGAAGCTTTTTATTTATACTCCTACTGCTAATCAATTACTTATTCGTTTAAAAGCTTACAGACTAGAGCTCGATCTCAAAACTCTTACGTTGTAAATATTTTTAAAATTGTCATTTCATACTCCAATTCTCACTAATATTCCTACTTTTATGTGTTTAAATCATTTAAGCTTTTATTATATTTGTTTTTTTATAATTTAAGTATTTTATATATTTCAACGATATTTTAGTCATTTCACAACTAATGAGAAGTCGGACAACAAAACAGATGGTATTTTTAAACTCAGAACGGTTGAAAACCTTAGAAGGGACATAAAGAGGTATTCGGTACTATTCACATATATAATACTATTCACAAGTACGATACTGTTCACCTATATGATACGATGATATGGCATTGACTAATGACATGTCAGTATCCTATTGGACTAATAATATAGTATTAATTGATAATGTGGCGTTGACCGATGATGTGGTAAGATGTTATTAGGTTGAAATACTAATGTAGCATATACCAATGACATGGAAGCATCTTATTGGACTGAAATGTTGATGTAGTGTTGACTGATAATGTATTCTAACCAATCAAAACTTGACACATGGCACAATCCTGAGCATCTGAATTGTTTTCATCTAATTGCCATAATATACACATTGTATCTATAATAGAGGACTCTACCCCCCTAATTGGGGACTCTTGAATTTATTTTTTAACTCCATTTTTTGTAATTCTCCCTCCATCTTATATTTTCTACACACTTTAATAAAATTATCATTTTACCTCTAATTCAATTATGAATGGCTAGTTTAGTTTTAAATTTGTGTAGAATGTAAAACCTCAACATGATCATGGACTTAATTAGGTAAGTTTATTTTATTTTCTTCCTTAATACATTTGGCTGTTTTAACTCATTGTCGATAGATAATGTATCTTGTCTACATTTTGCACGATGTACTAGATTTCTAGTGAAGGATTGTTACTGTCTGGTATAATAAGCATTTAGCACAATATTTTGTGGGTTGTCTTGACTCAGTGTCAACAGAGAGTGTATCTAAGTTATTTAGTTGATGGTATTGCCACGATGTCGACAAAAGGATTATTATCATCTGGCACAGTATATTTTTGACACCACACTTAGTGGAAGATCGTTACCCTCTGGCATACTGAGCGCTTAATACTATATTTATTAGAATGAAAATCATGAGTAGAAATATCCTCTTATGAATTAATTAGAACTAAAAAATAGAAATATTAAGTCTATGGTGAATGTTGAGTGTAAATCTAGAGATTTAAGCATTTCATTTGCATTGATTTCATCTTTAATTTATTCCCACCATTTTATTTTAAATCTTAAGATAAAAAACTTCACTTCCAATCAACTCACAAATACATTTAGAAAATTAATCCTATTCATAATTAGATCTACCTCCTCGTGGGATCGACACTTGTCATTACAAAATTTATTCCACAATAAATTCGTGAACTTGTGAGTACAATAAAATTTACACAATAATTATTATTTAATAAAACATTGATTTTTGTATTCATAGCTAATGCTCAAAAAATGAGTATGCGGTGAGCTAGTTTCACTCTTACATTAAAATCCACACTGAAACCTATTAGTATTAAATAACTCATTCTTTAATTCTTTTTTGAAAATATTTGTTCTCTTATATTGAGTTTTGCTATTTTTTATTTGGTTATTTTCAAAATAGAAAAAAAAAAAACAATTTAGAAGTTGTGGCCGTATGGGAGCGTTGGTATTTAATGGGTGGAGTCACAGCGCCATCCAATGGAATGGAGTCAGAGATTGCCACCTTTGACCTTTTAGGATTTCATCTCTTGGATGGCGACACTAACTTGGGTTCTAGTGGTCCGGGTAATTGTGCGTCAGGGCTCAAACTCTTTATTCGTCACTCATTTTTTAAGAGATAAGATAAAGCTTGCTCGAGTGATGAAACTTATAACAAATTTTTTTATTAAAATAAATCTTGCTCAGGCATTTGATGTTACACTTTGTAAGTTTCTCTTAATTTGTTCAGCATCATATGCTATAGCGTTTTACTATTACTTTGCACTGTTATTTTTTATGCTCATAAATTTTGTTATATTGCAGCGAAATAAAGAGTCTAGTGTGGAGTTTATGCTAGAAGTGAAAGGGCAGGTGGCATTTTTTGTGGGCAGTAAGAATAAAGATCGTTTACAATTAAATATAAAAGAGTTTAAAGTCACCGCGTGCGTCTACGGTACTTGTACTGTAGATCAGTTATATCTGTTTTTTAATTTTACATTGTATTTCCGTTAAACTATGTGTCGAAGATGATGTCTTAAGTCGGTCTAGGTTAGTGAGATTTAGTTTGGTATCGTTTATGCTAGTTCTTGCATAGGGTTTTGTTGATGTTACCGGTGAAATGCCTTTAAAGCTTTTTCCTGAAGATCCTAAAATTCAGTATTTATTAACTAGATCTTTTTTCAAGATTTGGTTATTTGATAGAGTTTTATAAATTGACCGGCCTTTAAAGCTTTTTTCAAGATTTTGTTATCAGAAATGGGCTTAGCAAATGTTGCATCCCAGTTTGATCATGCACTTTTTTTTTTGAGTATCAAACTACTTAAGGGTCTTTTTATGAGGCGTAGGGCCATGATTGTAAACAATTGGGCCCAGGCTCTACACTTAATATTCTTGTAGAGCTGACACTCTTTCAATTCAATTGCAATGGTTTATACAGTTCATTTAAAATGATATTTTTATTGAATAAAAATGTTACCTAGCCCAATAAATATTCCTTATTATGCCATCGGGCCACAACCACAATGCATTAGTCAAAATGTGAATGTCATTTCCCTGCACCAAGGGCAAAGATGAAGTCCAAATGGATGGTAACTACACGACTTTAAAGCATTAATTCCTTCAATCTACATGATTTTTTTTTTAATCACGACCTCTTTGTTCGTTTCTTTGAGGTTTCTAACTAATTAAGGACCATTTAGGATTATTTTTATAAAATTTAAAAGTAATTTTAAAAAATTAAAAGTTAATTTTGATGTTTGGGTAAATTTTTTCTGAAATCGTTTTTTGTAAAATTATCTTATTCTACAACAAAATTTGAAAACTAAGTAGTAATTTTTTAAAATCTAATTTTAAGAATTATTTTTTTACTTAACACAATTCCATTACATTCCATACTTATTATGAAAATTCAAAATTATCCTTATTAATTATAAAATAAAATCATTAATTTTAACGAAATTATTATTATTGTTACCAATTACATTGAGATAACTGAATAAAAATAAAATGAATAATATAAAATATTTATTTTAGCTATCAATTATTATATGTCCACAAAATATATATATATTCATGTTTATAAATGTTTAAATAAATTTTAAAGAAATTATTGTTATTATTACTAATTTAGTTATTTGTAATTTTTAAAACAATTTAACAGTAAAATTTAATAAATATACATAACTGTTTTTAAAACTTATAGCACTTTTAAAAATAAATCTTACTAAACATTTAATTAATTATTTTTATAACTGATTAATTATACAGTATAATTAACATTAATTATTTTAAAATGTCAATATTACCAAATTGGTCCTCAGTAAATATTGGCCTTTAATATTTTTTAAATCTAATCAAACCACGCTTTTTCGAAATGATTGACTGCGGTGAGTATTGTCGGAGACTAATTATTTTGGGCCTCTTATGTCTCATAAACAAATTTAGTATTCTCGCCGGTCAATTTATAATACATGATTTTATCATTTATTAAATGGTTGCTTTTAAGCGTTATCGTATTTAATAAGAGAAAAGTTAGCTATTGACGCTCTAGTGAACCTGAGACTATCTTGTGGGATTATTCGACTGCTTCTACTTGAAATAATCTTTTCAAATTTACTGGGAAGTGATCTAAGCATCGTTTGGTTACTTAACTTGTACTTTTTTTTTCTTGTTAATAATTTTTTTCTCATTTAAAAACCAAAATAGTGAAGCTTCTTAGTGAACTTAAAATGTGGAATCCAATTGCCTTGCAACAGTGGCAAGATAGCACTAATTTTATCTTTTGTGATGATAAATTTCATTTAATTCCTTATTTTCTTTTTTATTTATTGGGTTGGTAATCTTCTAAAATCTAATTTTATTTTATTTAATATTATTTAAATTTTTAAAAGAATAAATATAATAATTAGCCTATGACTAAATAATATTAAATAAAATATAAATGAATAATATTAAATAATATTTATTTTTAATAAAATAAATAATATTAAAATTTTATTCTTTCAAATAAAATAAATAATATTGAAAATTATATTTATTTTTTAAGACTCACTACCAATTATTTTATTTTATTTAACATTGTTTAATTTTTTGAAAGAATATATACAATAATAAGCCTATGACTAAATAACATTAAATAATATTTATCCTTTAATAAAAAAATAATATTAAAATTTTATTCTTTCAAATAACATAGATAATATTAAAAATAATTTTTTTAGACTCGCTATTGATTATTTTATTTTATTTAATATTTTTTAGTCTTTTGAAAGAATAAATATAATAATAAGCATATGACTAGATAATTTTAAATAAAATAATATTAAATAATATTTATTTTTAATAAAATAAATAATATTAAATTTTTATCTTTTAAATAAAATATATAATATTAAAAATAATTTTTTAATTATTAGCATTTTCAATTTGTAGCAACCAGGACTTATGTGTTAAAAATTTTAACTGTTTAACTTTTTTGAGTTTTCAATAAATATTAGAAAGTAAAATGCTAATAATTAAATAGACAATCTCTACTGTTAAAACTATATTTTCTTTAAATCCAATAGTGAAGGATTGAAATAACAAAAAAAAAAATTTGGTAGTACCTTATTAATAATTTTAGCTCTTTATTTTTTTTCTTATAAATAATTTTGTCGGATCTAAAAAATAAAATAGTGAAGCTTCTTATGGTGGGTTTACTTGCTAGAGTAAGAGTAGTGAGTATAGATTCTTCCCACTACATTGTTTATTTACTCTTACTCCATAGATTCTACTCATTTTTTGAGGAGTAGTAAGATTTCCACTTTCATAGAAGGAGATAGGAGTGAGCCACTCCCACCTCTTCTTTTTTACCTTTTCTTTAATCAAATATAATAAAATTTATTTTTATTCAAATAAAATAATGTTACATTTACTTAAAAATAATAATATTATATTTATTTAAATAACATTGTTATATTTTTCTAATAATATTGCATTTATTAAAAATAATAATATTAAACTTGTTAAAATATAATATTATTATATTTAGTTAAAAATAATAATTTATGTAATATAAATTAAAATTATTTAAATTTAATATTATTGCATTCATAGAGAATTAATAGTATTACAATATGCTATCTTTATTTTAAAAATAATATTATTATATTTATCTAATTTTAATAGTATTATATTTATTTAATATTATTAATTAATAATAATAAATAGTTTATTCTAAGAAAATATTAATCTTGTACTAGATTATTAATAATAATCTACTATAATTAATAATAATAAAATGTTTCATTTGTTTTGCTATTATAATAGTTTTTAATTTACATAATTAAAATTAAAATTAATAAAAAATTATGATTTACATAATTAAGAATATTAATAATTATTATTAGTTTATATAATTAATAATAATTATTAATTATAAATATATTTTTTTATTTACTTTATAATTAAAAATAACAATCTTTCAAATAAGGGTAAATTATAATTTGAGATAATTTACTATCAACCCAATTACCCAAATAAAAATGAGCATATTAATGGGGTTCTACAATTTATTCCACACTCTCTTTTCAATGTACATAAATAACAAACTCCCACTCTCACCCTCAATCTCAAGATTCTCAATTTAATTCAATAAACAAACACTACCTTAATGAACTTAAAGATTCATATTAAGTTATATTTTATATAACTTACAACTCTTATAAAACTCAAATGAATTCACTTGAATGTTATAACTTTTTTCATGTTTTGATGGCATTATAAGTTATATGTAACTCAAGCAAAACTCAAACTTAAAATGTGATGACCAGTTCTTCAAAAGAATCACATGATATCGTATTATACTTGGAAAATCATCATATGAACTTTATCTATGTCTTGTCACTTGTCTTAAAAAAATATCCAAAGTTGGTTCTCATTCTGGGATGCCTTGCTTTACGGTCAAGTCAGCATTTAGTCCAAGCTTTTAAGAAAAGCAAAGTATATAGAATGTGGACATGCTTGTGGAATTAATATCACATTCAACATGACAAAATAAAAAAAAAGGAAGAAGAGCAGCGAATTTCACGCCGCCGACGTGACTAACACTAAGTCACGGGCACGTGTTTTACGAATTAACAAATTATACGTGGAAATTTGCGTTGCAAATCGTTTTTCAAACGGTGTTTTTGAATTTATTTTATAAAATAAGAATGATTTTTTTTTTTGAAAATGAAAATATATTTAGTAGCTTATTTTAAAAATAATACTTTTTGTTGAAAATGAAAATATTTTATAAAATAAGAATGATTAGTTTTTGTTGAAAATGAAAATATATTTAGTAGCTTATTTTAAAAACAATACTTGAAAATAGAAAAGGTGAATAGATGTTTGTTGTTTGTTTGAAAAAGTAAAGGCATGAAAAGTGAGTAGAGAATTATTTAATAAAATTTTTTTAATAGTTACATTATTTACTGAAACCTTTATAGAAGAATAATATAATACAATAAATATAAATATACATTTTATATCATTAAATAATTTATCTATCTAACTATTATATTATGATGTATTATATATTATTATAAATGTAGATAGGTACATAGTTATTTTAATAATTTCTTAAAAAATTTTAATTATGTTAATAAATTGTAGTTTTAAGATAATATTAATTGAGAAAATCTTAAATTACTTTATAACAATCTTATACTTATTTATATTATTTGTGAAGTTGTAATTTTTTATTAATATATTCTCATCAGTATATAAAAGTTTGTAATCATTTTTAAACAATTGCATATTGATTGAACAATGTAATAATTTATTGTAATAATTATGTAATATAACATTTTATTTAAAACATTTTATATTATATATTAAGTGACTATGTTATAAGGTGTAGAATAAATTCTTGTTACGGTTGTTAAATATTTGTTATAATAGTTTATTTATTAAATTATTTCTTTATTCTTACGATCGAAGTAATCTATTACACAATGTTATAAAGTCAAGATGGTGGAGCCCTTAACAGAGGGCAAAAGTGAACAAAATGGAGAACGCTAATATAGATTCTCTTGTTTTCTTTGTAAGCATTGAAAAATGAAAATTTTTGTTTCCAATCACTGTATAATTTTTCCACCAAAATGAGCATCAAACAAGTTTCTTACATATTCTTTTTTGCAAAACAAAAAACAATAGAGTGAAAATGGTATCAAACGCAAAAGTCTTTATCATTTTTCACATTTTAGGTAAAATATTTTTACTTTTAAAGTAAAAAAAAAATTCTTATCATTTTTTAGATTGCAAGTCTTGAATACCTTTATTCTGTTAAAACTGTATCAATGTTGGGACAAATTTTATTTGGCTCAAAATCTCAAATACTTAGTACATATTGATATTTTTGTTATTGTGTACCATTAAATCTTCACATTTTATAATTTGTAGTTGACATCTGCATCTTACAAAATATAGATTTGCACTAAGATTAGGTTTCTTCAATAAATTTAAAATTGTTCTTAGTTTAAATTTGTATTTCATAAAATGTGGATGTCTGGATCATAGCTAATCCAATACAACTTGTAATGGAGCCTAAATGAAAATTAACAAAAAAAAAACATTAAGAATATTATAGCCACCTAGAGACTGTATATTTTGATTATTTTGTGAGTAGTTTTATTTATTTTTGGGTTAATTTTACAATATCCTATGACAATCTTTTAAATACTCAAAACTATTATAAACCTCAACTTATCTCCTACTTTTGTAAAAAAAGAAAAAAAAAAAGGTGATCAATCTACCCCAATTTTTTTAATTATCTTCCAAACAAAAATAGGGATAAGTTCAAATTCATAATAATTTGGGGACATTTTGAAGATTTGTATTTCATGAGAGGACTAGTTTGAAATTTACCTTCTTCTTTTTTTTTGCCCCTTCCACTATCATTCAAATTTCACATTTCTGTAGGTAAAACAATTACATAAGATAAATCCTTCACGGAAAGAAATTCATATCTTTGCGGATATTTTACTATTATTATTTTATATTTACTGATTTAAATACATGTTCTTTCCTTAAAGTTGATTGTTTATAGATCACAGTTAAAGAAAATTATTTTATATTTTACAAACAAGCACACAAGAAGTCAACAACACCACTATCCGGGCCATGACTGCTATTGAATTTTTTTTTTAAAAAAAAAAACTCTCCTAATAAACTAAACATCCTCACATTCTTTCTATAAATATTTTTTCCAAAACTGATTATTTCTGTAACGAGGTGTAAAATGTTGTTTTATATGCCACATCAATACCAAGCGGGCTTAAAGTCTTGCATGTGATTACACATTAGATTACTTGTTTTTGTTGTTTCTGAGCAGTCAGCAAAAAATAATATTTTTTTAAATTTTTACTGTGAATATTAACAATTTCTTACTTCCTTTCGGTTGATATGTCGTATATATTGATACAATGCGTCACTGAAGCACTTGATTTCAATTTCTTTCGGAGGAAAGTGATTTTTTTTCACAAAATTTTCGCTAAAATATGATTCGAACCAATTGGGCGGTGCTTACATGATTCAATTCAAATTCGATTCAAACAAATAAATTTATATTTGAGGAAAGCTTATGTTAAATTTGGGTTTAGGTGTGATTTTTTAATGTTTGGGGTAGGTGGTTTACTTAAGCTACTCTAAGTAGTGAGTTAATTGATGTGGTCATACATAGAATAATAGAGAGGTCAGTGTAGCCTTGTAGGATTTAATTTAGGCAGTTGATAAAAAGGAGCTGATGTGTGCTCAAGAGTAGTTCAGGTGTACTCCATAGTAGTTTAGGTGTATTCAGGGGATAGTTCATGTAGTCTCACAAGATACTTAACATAATTGGGGTAGTCTAGATAAGTTTATACCTAAAACACAATCTTGACATCAAATTGAAAATATAATAAAATAAATATAAATAGAAAGAACGCACAATATTTACATAATTCAGCGTTTGACCCACATTCATAGAAGCAAGTAGTTACCAATCCACTATCCAAATGAGAGGTTACATAAGATTTTATATATCTATATAAGCTATAAGATGAAAAACATAAGCTATATATCTATATAAAGATGTTTGATCTTAATAAAGATGAAGATGGTAAATAAAGATATGGAAAGTGATAATATGGTAGAGAAGATGATGAAAGTAGATAATAGAAATAGTCTCCAAACAATAGAGAAAGTGGGTAATGATAAAAAAAGATGAAGAGAAAGAGAAAGAGTGTGTGTGAGAGAAGAGAGAAGAGAAGACAAGGAGATCATAGCATACCCTAAAATGGGTGAATAAGACTTTTATATGATAGAGACTAGTGCTAAAGAGATTGTATAAAAGTTAGAATTTGATGTCATCTTTAAATTAAAAGGACGGAATGTTTTTAGAGTTATGTATCATATATAGGAAAAAAAAAAGTAAGAAAATCCCTTTTTACTAGGTTTATTATTTTTCATAATATCCTAAAGTGTTCAAACTTGACCATTGATATCTTTATATTGCTCTAAGTATTATACTAATTTTATCTTTATAATTGTTCACGTGTCATTCATTTATTGATCTAAAATATCATTCTAAATTGGCCCCCCCCAAACAGTGCTTTATAAGCAAAAGTGGAAGCACTAGCAAGTGCTTTCGCAATTAAACCAATACAATTGTTTTAGCAATTCTTATAGTAGTTTATGCGTTTAAGGAACTAATTTAATTATAATAAAAAATTACAAGGATCAATTATCTCAAACTTATATTTTTAGTTCATAACTATTTTTAGCCGATATATTCTTAAGACCTCATAAGAGTTTGACAAATACAAGGGACTAAAAAGGTATTTATCCAAAAATGACTGCCTTTGCTTAGTTGCTTCAAAATCTTTCCAGGTAATGCAACTTACAGTTAAATAAAATTCATTTATTGGCCCAAGTGATCTGATCGTTTTGTTATTTATTTTTGTACTAAAAATTTGTTCACAAGTTACAATAAATGTATAACTAAAGAAAATCTGTTGCTCCAAGTCATGGGGCTGTTTCCGCGTGGAAAGTGCAATGCAATTTGTCTAAAGTGCTCCGGAAAGAAACGCTCAATAGAAAATTTTTCAGTACAGTCTATGAGTGAGTATTCAATACTTAGCTTTTGTGAAAATGACATCTCAAATGCCCCCAAATAGTGAAGTGGGGTCACAATTTAAAGGTGTAAGATTGAGATGGATTTGGCTGCCCTAATTGTTAGATCACGTGTAGGACATGCATCAGCATCATTTTTATAAAGGCACATGGTGCTTTTGAGCGAGAAATTTCGTTTTAAGTTCTCCAGTGTTTTATATCGTGAATCAATACGTCACTCACGTGACCTCTATCTGGGTTCCCTGTCTGAACTCTGAAGACGTGTGAATTTTGAAGGATCCTTATTGGGTTCACCAATCAAGTGAGACATGTGTTGTCGTGTCAATTCACAATCAATTATATAACACCACAATTATATTTACAAATTTGTTTGTTATTATAAATTGTAGTTGTGTTACACAGTTGGATCTAGTTATCTTACATCAGTTGCACCATATAACACTTTTTGTCTGTATATAGCATAGCCGATGAATGCTTTATTATTTAATCTAGCGTCTGCAATATTATTTGATAATTAAATAGCCACCGGTCAACGGTTTAGCCGGTTGCTTTAATGCACATGATCTAATTGCAACTAAAACTGAGTGTCATCAGGATTTGATTTTGACGGATATGGATACTCTTCTTCAGGCAACCAAAATTGATAAAAGAGGATGGCAGACATCATCTAATTGAAACTGTAAGTAATTGTAATTAGAGTTTAACCAACATTGATCTTCACTTCATGAGGCAGCACAGAAGATGAAAATTAATATAAAAAAATCACAAAATCATTTCAAGAATTTCGATCATGAGCGAGAAAATGGCCTCTCGCATGCAGGCAACGGACGCCAGATTGTTATGCTATCACGACGACTGATTTAGTTGTTGAGTTGTTGTGTGGGTGGTCGAATTGAAATTCAAGAGTCCAACCAAATTGGTTTATGATATCTGATACCTGAGTAGCAAGCACTTCTCCAAATAATATGTTTTTTTTAGCTTAATTAATTATGTGGATTTAGACTTCAGTTGAAAATTTAATTAATTTGTATAATATTTTAATTATATTTTTGGGTTTAATTTTAATGGGAATCTACTGATTTAACCACTTTCCACATTTCAATTTAAAAAAAGGCCGCACTTCTAGTTTGTTTTGTAATGTTAACGCACTTTTAACTGGTAAACCCTAAAATACTGATTTTCCTCAACCAAATCGGTGGTGGTGAATTGACAGGGAATGAAACCGTCGGCATCTACAAAATTCTAAACTTTAAAACACGAACCATGCCATTAGTCAACTGTTGTTGGTGTGCTTGGCATGAATTTGGTTCATATGGCCCTGCTGCTCACGAATTTCGCGCTTGTTGTCTACGATTCATACATCTCCATGATGGCAGCAAGGCAATTACCCATAAATTTCAAATCCTGGCCATGCCAAAATACTTTCCATCATGAAAGTGACAGCAGCCTGCGAACATAGATGGCAAGGAAATGACAGCGTCGGCAGCTAGCGATTATAAATCTTACCAAAGGCGGATTTTTTCATTCTCTTTATATTTGAAGATTTCTTTCTTATGGTTTGTTGATGGATTTTTTTTGACAATGGTAGATTATTAGGTCCGCAATGAGACTGCAAATTAGCAGTTATAAACATAAAAATAATAGTATAAATTCATGCCGCACTAGTTGTTTGATAAATTGGGCTCTGATAGTTTTTTTTCGTTAAGTTTGCTGACGTTCCCTAAAATTGGATTGATAACTACTGCGTAGTTTATTCTTGACTTATTCTTATTACCAGAATGTTGTCATCAAACACCACTGCTTTGTTGCATTTTCATCTTATCATTAATTTCGTTAATCGCAACCATAGTGTTGTCATCTAACATCATTCTTTTGTTCCCAAAGTTGGTTATCTTTTCATAACCGAATTAACCTGTAAGCATTAATGTCCAGGTGTCCAGTTATTGACTGATGGATCACTTTCGTTTGAAACCAACGTGATACTAGCAAACAGACGAAAAGTGTGGTACCTTACCATATGTGCAACATAGATGGGGCCACTTTAACAAGTATAACGAATAATAACTTAAAAAGTTGGAAAAAAAATTAGTAGTATCAGTATTTTAAATTGATTTCGGTAGATTTTTAGGCTATATTTGGCATGCATGATTGAATTAGATTAAGTATTAGAATTGGATTAGATTAAGTTAAATTATATACCGTGCTAACTTATGTTTGATGCAGTATCGATTAGATTATGTTAAATTAAATTTAAAAGAAATTAAAAATTATTTTTAAGTTAATATTTGAATATAAATATAAACTATTTATAGGTATTTAACAAGAAGTATTGTAATTGATTAAAAATAAAACTAATAAGAAATTATATATATATATATATATATATATATATAAATGTTCTAGTTTGAAATTTTAAAGTGTGGAAATGTCTAGAAAAATGTATAAACCATGTGGTTTAAGCGCTTTAAGTTTTTAGCTTTTAAAACCCCATGATTTTAAAGCTTTCTCGAACTTTTCCCGCATTTTAAGATTCTGAATCAGAAAACTACTATATATATAATAAAGAAATACAAATTATCTAAATTATAGGTTACTTCATATAAGATAAATCATTTCATTAAATAAAATAAATAAAGCAGTAAAACTATTCAAATAATAAATCAATTAATAATTTTTAAGTAAATCACGAATAACAAAAAATAAATTACTTAATTAATAACAACAAATAAATAAATTTTTAAGTTATAAATAAAAATAGTGTAATAAATTATAGAAGACATCATAAATTGATAAATATTTTTCTTCTCACTATTTAATCCTAACTAAACCATACATGAAAATTAGAATTATTAATATAATGAAATTAGGATTAAAATTTGAATTTAAACCATTAGTCCAATATGAGTGAGTGTAAAAAACATGAAATTAATAGTTTGTTTCAAAAATTAGTTTAATCTTACACTTAATCTTAACTTCCATATATAGCCTTAGGCTGTGATATAAATTATAATATCGGTTGATTCTAGCAATTAGGGAAAAAAAAAACAAAGGGAAAAAAAAAAAAAACAAAGAAGTTGCAGGGTAGTTAGGTGGACGGACTTCCTAAAAGGAAATATTATTGCGTGTTGACTTATCAATTACCATGGTGACTATGCTTTCACTTTGTATAATTTCTTCCGTCTGATCAATCACAATTAATTGGCCAAGTAGACAAGCTCCATCTCGAAGCATATTGTCCAACAATTCGTGTAAATTAAGGATTCATTAGAAATTGAGATGTTCTATTTTTTAATATGTAGTTATTGTAGAAAAAAAATTATAATTATAAAATAAAAGTTAGTAATATGTAATAAATATAAATTTTAAATAATAATTTTAATAAAATTATTACAGATATAATAAATTTTATATCATACAAGTAAAAAATCATATCAACATAACTTTTAAGCTACAACAGTTATTATTTTTTAAATATTTTAATACCGTAACTTTTAAGTGACAACTGCCTAATCACAATTTCAAACGCACCCTACATTTACTATCTTTGTGGAATGAATGACAATTGACAATCGAACTTCTTTTTTTTAAAATTCTTCATGATCTTGTCTTAAATACCTGCTCTTTTCAGGTCAATATTGCAATAGCTATAGGGTCTTTTTTTTAATATATATATTATAGCTTAGAAATTATAACATTTTAATACTAAATAGTTCTATAGTCCAATAAAGAGATATTTTAATAATAATAGACAAAGACATAATGTCAACTATAAAGTATTTAAAATAAGAACATTATATAATAATTTTTTTTCCCAGTTGATGTTATATATAAAAAATAAAAAATTTTGATGTGATAGGAACATACTTGGATATTCATATTGTAACATTTGTGATTTAGATCACTTTCTTATTTTCTTTTTTTAGCATCAAAAATAGGAAAAGGAATTTTTGAAGCCAAGGTTTAGTTTTAGTGGTCAGAAACAGCCTTCTTAAGGCCTAAGTCCGCAGATCAAGTTTCAATAGGTGTGTGAGTTAAATCATTCAGAGCTAAATATTAACTAGTAACTATTTTATTGCAATTATTGTTATTTTCAAGCTAAAGGCTGAAGTATATCAAAGTGAAACGTGATGCATGTACATTATATTCCAGTCACACAACAAAACAATTAATTAATTAAACAATCACAACTCTAAATTAGAAAATAATTTAATTGATGCCTTTTCTTTTTCGTATATCTTTGCCCTTATCATGCGCCAAGAAGAAGTACAAATTAAATGGAAACAATATTAAGAAAAAGCATAAAATCAAAAAACATGAAAACAAAAACAAAAATAGGGTAAATACTCATTTAGTTCCTATTATTTAATTTAATTGTTCATTTTGTCTCTATTCACTTTAAAAAATATCTCATAATACTTTTGTAGTTAAATAATTCTTGACATTAATTAATTTATCTATAAAAAAAATTAATTAGCGCATTAACTAATAAATATCAAATTGAAATAAATATCCTTGCAACAATCTTACTAATAATTATTTTATAAAAAATTAATTTGTAAAATTATACGAAAAGTAAAATAATAATATAAAAGTATGTGTAAATTTTTATATTACTTTTAAAGTTAATTTGATAAATTATCAAATTTTCTCTTTTCATTAATATTACCAATAACATTTTTCCAAAGCTATTATTGTAAAAGGAAAGAGGAAGTATAGGTAAGAGTATAATATATTTATGTAGTGTTTATATTTTAAATTAGAGTGAGAATCCTGGGATTGGAAATCTTGAGATTGGGAGTGAGAATCTTGGAATTGGCAGTATGTTGTTTACTTATATTAGAATGAAAGTATCGAATCACAGTAAATGATTTTAAATTATAATTTTACCCTTATTTAAATAATTGTAGTTTTTTTTATTACAAAATTAATACAAAAATATATTTTAAAAAATAAAATGTTTATTTTACTGTATTTGTAAATTAATAATAATTATTAATATTCTTAATTATGTAAATTATTGTTTTTTATTAATATTAATTTTAATTATGTAAATAAAAAATTATTGATAAGAGTAGTACAAATGAAATATTATTATTAATAATATAGTACAAAATTAATTTTTTTAGAATAAAATATTTATAATTATTAATTACTAATATTAAATAAATATAATACTATTATTTTTAAATAAATATAATAATATTATATTTTCAGATAAAAATAGTATATAGTAATAATATAATAATAATATTTAATTAAATATAGAAGAGTAAAAAAAGAAGAGTGGTGAGTGGATTCCCACTCCTACCTCCCATGGGAGTGGAAATCGCACTCCCCACTTAAAAAATGAGTGGGATTCACAGAATGAGATTTCTACTTCTTCTTTAAATTATGCAAATAAACACTAGAATAAGAGGAATTCATACTCCTCACTTCTACTCTAATAAGTAAACATACAATTAATAGTAGAGGTGCCTTTAATTTTTTTAAATATAAAGACTAAATAAATATTTAACTTAAAATATAATGATTAAACGAGTATTTATCTCTTAATACATATCAATTTCATTCTCAACAATGTGTCAAACTCCAACATACACATGCATTATTTTCTAGGACCTAACTGACTGACAGATTGGAAACTTTTTGGTCTTTGTGTGGAAAATTTGGTTTGATACACCAAATGAAATTAACTGGGTAGGGCACGTTTAGGTTTGATTTTGTTTGATTTGACAAATGAGAAATTTTGATAATGGAGTAGAACTCAGCCAGCCAATATGCATATGCCCCAATTTAGGGGTTAGGTCAGATGACTTAATTTGCAGGGCCTTCTATGTTCTGTAATAATTGATTGAATGATTTTGATTTATGTATTATTGACGAAGCAGAAAAAAAAATAAGAGAGACGTATGTTTTGGTATAAAATCTTTTACTGATTAATTCAATATTTGAAATAGCATGTTACAAATTATTCTAGACTTGAAGTCATAAAATGGGCGGACTTTTTTGATGTGGCGATGATTATGAGTTTTTGTTTGGGTAATAAATATATTAATTATTAAACTAAAGAAAAACAAAGGGTAAATTTATCCGGGCTGTTTTAAAAAAAAACAAAATGTCAAAGTCTCCTATAAAATTGGAAAAACTACTTTCAAAACTTATTTGAGATCCATTTTTAGGGCAAAATCAGGTGAAAAATCGCGGTGATGATGGTGAATCTCGTTAGTTTCTTCGAGACCCTCCAATACGATCTATTTAAATCTACATAGGAAATTATTAATGCTATACTTGAATTTGACCTCTTTCACCGGAGGTGGAATCACGATTTTGGTTCGGTAAGGCCAGAATGTAGAAGCGACAATCTAAGAGAGTCATATCTTAAATGCGGTAAATTTGAGGAGCTATATTGTAATATTAGCATAAAAGTAAATTAAATATTCAGTTTGACCCCTTATGTTTAGAGCATCTTCGGATGGACCCCAAAATTTCAACGAGAATTTATCCATGTGTTTTACTTTATGAAAAAATATTCATGGGCTAAAACTTTTAATATATTTATTATAAAGTCAACGCGACACAATTACCTCAAGCCATTGACACATATAAAGAAAAAGTTGTGCAAAAACTTATATGGACAAAAATGATTACGTGAATATACTTTTTAATAGTTGAGAAGAAGTAATTGCTAGTAGCAACATGTACATTGGAAGTTTTAAGTAGGTAATATGCAGAGTATAATGTATTAATATTGTATTATATTAATATTGTAGGATATATGATGTTATACTATTTATGATAATATTTTATGTAATTATTATAAAAATCAATATAATTTAGACTTATTAATTTTAAAGTTTTATATTATTAATCATATTAAATTTAATATCATTAGTTATTTTAAATTTAATATTATTAGTTATTTTTAATTTTATTATTTAAATTTATATAAAAATAAAAAAATTCAAATGCATTAATTTAATAAATAATTATGAATAAATTAAATAACTTTAATTGACAAAAAAATGGGTTCTAAAAAGAATTGAATGCATTTATAAGTAACAAGTTCTCTTTAAATAATCAATATACTGTGATACAATATAATATGTCAAGGAGACTATATTGAATAATACATTCAGTATGATAGTTCTACTAACTTCAAAATTTGAGAGCATGATTTTTTTTTTTAAAGGATAGAGAATAGAAGAACTTAGTTGTTATCAAAATATTTAATAGTGATACTATTCTAGATAAGAAAACATGTAACATTTGTTTTCTAATTTTCTTTTCTTATTTTAAAATCAATACTTCTTTGGTTAAGTTAGGTGGCATTTGTTTTTTCGTCTGAAATCGGAATAGATCTGAATTAGTCTGAATTCTGAATAGATCTGAATGTCTGAATTTGAATAATGTGTTTGTTTTTTTTATCTGAATCTCTGAAAATAAGTATTAAGTTGTTTGTTTTTTAAACTTAAAAATCTTAAAATATATATTTTTACATTTGTACCCTTATTAAATTTAAATGTCAAATAAATAATATACTAAATATCATAATATTTTAATATTTATAAGTAAAACTATATTCAAGTGAATACATAATTATTTTGGAATTATAATATATAAAATACCATAAATTTTAAATTTTATCACTAATTCTCAATAATAGTACATAATATAAGAAAAAAAAACTAACAAAATGATTGAAATAGTTTATTTGTTATTTCATCTCGAAGTTATCTCATGTAAAGATGAGATTATGTAGGATAAACGTCTATGGGTGAGTTTTGGAATATGTATGAAAAATAAATTATAAAATAGGGATATTTTTGACATTAGAAATTAATTCACTTAATTCAGATTATTCTATTCAGCAAAAAGCTAAAAAAATTGGCTTATTTTATTAAGTCAAAATTATCTGAAAAGTCCTATTAAGTTATAAAAACAAACACCTCTAATTAACTTAATTAATTAAGTTAAGTCACTTTAAGTTATTAAGTTAAAAAACAAACGCCACCTTAGTCACACTTTTGTTTTCTTGATCTTGAAGTCGAGTTCAACTCTCTTTTCAGTATGAGATTTTTTTTCTTTATTCTTTTTGTTTAGTTCATATTTCTAATTACTTCACGTTCAAAATATTTTATTTACTATTTTCCTCTTCTGCATTCTACAAAAGTAAAATAAAAATGCATGGAATATTTTAGTATATTATATAGTATAGAAGAAGTAGTCATGCTCATGAGATTATCTTGGCCAAATAGATAATATCTCCTCCTTAGTATTTAAAAATTATCTTTATTTTCTTCACTTGCCATATTATTTAAAAAATTTCAATTTTTATTCCTAATAAAATTTGATATATCATAAAATTTTTACTTGTTTGACAATTATGTGTGTACAATGTTATCGGTTAATTTGATGTCAGTGTCCTGCGAGATAATAAAAAATACTTTTACATCTGTAGTCTGTAGATATGCTGTAATTACTGTAAACTACAGGGATATGAGTGAAAATTTGTCCGTTTCTTTTCTCGATTTAATCCAACGGCTCTCATGAAACCAGACCGGTACGTCAACAATAGGAAAACAAATTGAGCGGGAACCTTCGCGGCAACTTCCTGTCAGACACATACAGACATTCCAAGAACAATTTAACAAATGTTTTCTTCACACTTGCATAAATATCAATTTTTTTTAAATCAATTTTTTTTTAACTTTTAATCACAAATTTTTTCGAATATGAAAAAAAAGAAAAATTCTCAAATTTTGCTTTTTTTTGCCGAACCAATCCTTGGCTGACCCACAGACGTTTTCAGTTATTTAGCTGTTATCACATAACAAAATCATCCGCGTTTTTCGCACCCGGTAGCTCCATTTCTGATTTTCCAAATTTTGTTAATTTTTGGTTTGTTAATTTGTTGGCATTGTTTATTTGAAAATACATATAAAGAAGGCTCACCTGGTGGTCGTTGGATAGACGGACGGACGGGAACATTTTGGTTTGGTCAAAAAAGGTACCAAAAAAACGACAATGAGTGCGTCGTCGGTTAACGGATTATTGTCGCCACGAGACGTCGAGGTCGGTCGTTCCAACGACGGTTCCGATGTCGTGTTGGACGACGACGTTTCTTCGGATCCTTTTGATATCGCTCAGGCTAAACACGTGTCCGTCGCGTCTCTCAAGCGATGGAGGGTAATATATTTTCCAAAATGCCATTCATTTTAATTTGCGTTGCATGCGGTGAAATTGATTCATTTTTCTTCCAAATTTGGCTTCATGTAAAACAGTTGATGTAATTAGTCACAGGTTTGTTGTTCATTGTTAGTTTCAATTGATTTTTGGTGAGGCGATGTTACTCATTTTAGAATTCTCTGGTTATCTTGCATTTGTGAAGAAATTATTTGAATGAATTGTGTGGCTGCGTTGTATGTGACAGACTGATGAAATATTCAAGTGACTGGCATTGAAATGAATTGATTGGATGTTGGGAAGCTGTGGTGAAGTTGATGATAATGGTTTCACTATGTGTTTATGGTACTTGGCTGCTTAGCTTTTGTTTCTGGGATGAATAATCACTGCTGCTGTTGGTTTAATGGCTACTTGCAATTATAGGTGGGTGGACATAAGAAAATTCATTAACTGCAAAATATAGGTGTTTATTAAACACTACAGCTACTGTGTTGACAATTAAGGAGAAACACAACAGTTACAGACATATACTAAGGGGCTTTTCTTATTGTTAAATGCCATACGGAGAAGGTGATAGTTAGCTTCTTTGTTCGGTAAGAAAGAGGCATAGCTTCCGGCTTCAGTAAATTGTTTACATTCTTGAATGAAGTTTTCAGCTTATCTTATATTATAATTTCTTTATTTTGGACCAATGAATTAGCATGAAGGGACATTGGATAGATAATATTTGTATATCACATATAGGGCTTGAGAAATGTCTTTGAGAAAAGAAAGCTCCATATGATATGAGATGTATTCTATTGAGGAAATCAAACTATTGTTGGTTTAAAGCCTTGGCGTAACTTGAGAAAAATTCGATCGGCAACTTTATCGTGGATCAGCTGTCATTTGATTGTTTTCATAACTATATGGAGAATTCTTATGAATCTTGGCTGTTTGGTAGGATAAATAATAAATCCTTGGCAAGCAGTGGTTGCAGTTTACCTCTTTGATTTTCATCTTGAACATCAAATCGATGAATGATCTCTCTCTTTGCTGCAGGGGTGACCAACTTTAATAACATTTAGAGTATGGCTATTATATAATGTGTTTTCTAGAAGGAAAGTTCATGAAAGATCATCGCTAGTGCATATGTCTGCATTTGATCCAGTAACCTGGGATCTCCTTGTAAGCAGTTTTAGTAGACTAAAATAACAGATTACTGTGCTCTCTGCAATCATTATGATGTCTGATGTGCATGTGTTTTGCTAAATGTACATTAGACATGCTGTCTCTTTTCCTCTTGCTGTTTGACAATTTCATGATTTGGGTTCCATGTGAAGGATATTTTCTTGGGTTGTCTAATGGTATGCCCTTTAGCAAATGTGAAATGATATACTGCATTGCTATTAAGATGTTTCTACCAGATGGAATAGTAGGTAATTTAAAGTGCTAGAAGTTCTGCAGTTAATAAGAGTGCATCTGACTTCGTTTTGGGCATTTGGCTTTTTGTATGGTTTCTTTTGCCAATCATGTTTATGTAGTTATACTGGATGTTGCTGCTTATTTTTTACTTCATAGAACAGATGTGGTCAGTCATTGCTGCTATTCATATCTATTAGGAATAATAGTTAATTTCAAAACCCTACACCAACTACCATAAAACCTGTCTAAAGATTATTGGTGTGAATGAGAATGTATATTACTTTTGATAGGTTATTACATTTGATAAATGGACATATTAATAGATCTTTTGCCATGTTGGTGTTTTCTGAACTAGTCTCTCGCATGCGACAGAGTACCTAGACTTTTATATCCAGTACCTAAAATTGTTCTCAATAACAATATATAAAATAAAACAGACAAAATAATTTGTACTACGGCAATAAGATTGAAGTATTTTAAATAGTTTTTCTTTGCAATGACTGTATCTTTTTACCAATTTGGAGTGGTTAATCTTGAAATTAGAAGATTTGTTATGTTTACTTAGTGACAAAATCTAACAAAATCAAGTGTGGAACTTTATATGACTATGAGAAGGCTATTACTTTAGATAGTATTACTTTGTATGGATTTTACCTTATTAACCTTTAGAAAAGGGCGGATCATTAACTTTTCCCCCATTCCTTGGGTTTTGACAATTTTGAACCATTTGTTTATTATACCATCCTCAAAATTTTACTTTCTGTAGATGAAGCTGATTGTAGAGCTCCATGGCAGTAGATGGACATATTGTTTCTGCTTTGAAGTATGAAGCAATTGGGATCCTTTTTGATATTAGATGCAGTTATGATATTGATGCTCTGGTTATAGCCATTCATTACTAATTTAATTAACAATTTGGTTGTCTTACAGTAATCCATTTTTTATTCGATGCTCATATGCTTTTATTACCTTTTAATTTATTAGGAATGAAGATAACTTTTTTGTTTTAAATTTTCTTCTTGGAGTTTGTACTAAAGCAGTCTTTTTCCCCATAGCAAGCATCGCTTGTGCTAAATGCTTCTCGTCGATTTCGATATACTTTGGACTTAAAAAAGGAAGAGGAGAAAGAGAAGAGGAGAAGAATGATTAGAGCCCATGCCCAAGTCATACGAGTAATGCTCTTCTCTAATTATCTTTGCTTTTATGTGAATAATTTTTCTGTTTCTGAAGATAGTTGGTTTATCATTTCTGACATTTTATCAGGCAGCAGTTCTTTTCAAATTGGCTGGGGAAAAACAAATCGGTATGTATTTCAGGAAATTTACTTCATATCAAGTTGCTATAATTGTGATTGAGAAATATTTTTCTGCTACGGAGCAATAAAATGTGACATTGCCAGTTCTTGTTTATTGAGACAATTACTATGATGTGAATCAATGGTTTTATTTTCATGCTAGAATTAATGATTCATTTCGAAAAAGTATTTTCTGTGTTCGTGAAGGATTGAATTATTATTGCATTATCCTTCTGCTGCAAAATTGCATTGACAGTTGTCTTGATGACTTCCATGCATGATTATATTTGATTAAGCTTGGTGGCCTCGAAGAGATGATGTTTCATTGTGGTAATTATGTTAGACTAACGTTATCTACCTTGGGTTGGTGATCAGTATGATTGCAGAACGGACTACAGTTTGCTTTATAACTTATTGATTTTCCTTTTTTTTCAATTTTTTTTTTATGTCTTACTATGTCTTTTTACTCAAAAAACTCATGCTTTATGAGTAAATTAATTACTTATTTATTTATTACTTATCTGATTTTAGGTACACTTGTTCAACCGCCAGCTCCTTCTGGTGATTATGGTATTGGACTTGAGCAACTTGCTTCAGTGACTAGGGATCATAACTTTTCAGCACTAGAGCAATATGGTGGGGTGAGGCAATTAAGAATGGATTTTTTCTTGTTTGTTATCTTGTTGTTCAATATACTTTACATAATGCTTGGCCGTTTCCTCCATCAGGTTAAAGGGTTATCAGATTTATTAAAAACAAATTTAGAGAAGGGAATTAGTGGTGATGATACCGATTTGTCAAATAGAAGGAATTCATTTGGATCAAATACATATCCCTTGAAGAAAGGACGGAGTTTCTTGGTATTGTTTGATATTATATTGTTGTTCTTCTTGTCTATTGCTACTTTCTGCTAGGTTTATACTGCTTCCTGCTATTCATTCTTGTGCCTTATCTTACAGAATTTTCTTTGGGAGGCTTGGCAAGATTTAACCCTTATAATCTTGATTGTAGCTGCCATAGCTTCATTGGCACTGGGAATAAAGACAGAGGTATTCTAGTTCTGTTATCCTTACATTTATTTGATATTGTAGCTTCAGTAATGTTAATGCTTGCCTTAACCCCTTGAAAGATATGATTTTTTTCATTAATACTTTTTGGTTTTTGAGGAAGCTTCTGGACTAACATGTCTTTTGCCGTTTATTATGTTAGTACACTTGTGATTTGTGTTTTAATGCATGAGGATACAATGTTTTGCAATTCTTTGAATTGATAACTTGGAACCAATTATTACCTGTCACAAGCTAATGTATTGCATCTGAATCTGAAAAGTTAAATAGAAAGTTAGTATTAGTAAGATTTATGCTATGAGTACAAACAGTTTTGAATATAATACTGGATGGAAGAGCCTTACTGATAACAACAACCTGATTGTTGTATTGTATTGTATTGGTAGTTGAATTTTGATTATTTTTATCATGTCATGTTTGCCTTCTAATAATTGGAAGACAGTCAAAATGTTATTTTATGAAAGGAAGATAGTTTTTTTTTGACATTCTAATGTTGGCATCCTAAAGGAAATGCATTTGATTCGCTTTTGAAAAGCCTTCTGGGGTGAGTCAATTTAATTAAGTGGAGTTATTAATTTGTATGGGTTGATACAAAAATCAATTATGCACAATAAGTAAAACTGTAAAGCCTTTTGAATTTTCAATTATAATATCTTGACGATAAATTTAAATTCTTTTTTGGTTTTATTTTTTTTCTCTCTTTCGCATTTCCTATTCTTATGTATAGCTTGTCTCTAGTGTTGTGTGGACCTCCACACTTATAAAAGGAGGATTTAAGAGATACAAATGTTATTTTGCATCAGCGAAGAGCAAAACAACATGGTATTGCTTAAATCCACATTTTGTAAAGTGTGGACATCTACACCTAAGAATTTTCATATGTATGATATGTGTGTGTGTGTGTGTGCATATGGAGAGACACACACACACATTATGCACACACACACACACACAGGTGGGGATCTATTAATTAAATGATTTGGGCAACATAAAATTCTATTTCTGGAGTAAATGTTTCCACCACTTTACTGGATTACATTAATGAACAAAATTTGTTTCAATTTAAGTTAAAATATTTCTTCCCACTGAAAAAACATTAAAATATTCCCCCTCTGCACCCGAAAACTAATTTGCAATTTATTTATTTATTTGCTCTTTCTTCTTGAACTCTTTTTTTTTTCCCCCTTTTTTCCCCTTACATTTCTTGACTTTTATCCTAGGGTGTCGAAGAAGGTTGGTATGATGGGGCAAGCATTGCCTTTGCTGTTTTTCTTGTTATTGTTGTTACAGGTATTGAATTTGGTTTCCTCATACTCACCTTTTTTATGTTATCTGCTGTCAAATTAAATAACTTTCAAGCACCATTAATCTATTTTTGAGTATAGATTGGTTGTAACGGAACTAGGGATTGCTAAAAAGTTAAAAAGCCTTACCTGATTCCAAATTCGTTTAGTCCCAACCTTGTTTGTGAAAACTGAATTTAAATTTAATAAAAGGAGATTAACATAATTATGCAGCAAAAAGTAATGTATGTTAGCAAAATGAGTTCTATGGAATAATAGTTGCTTTGTTTTAGAATCCTTTGATATTTAATATATGCTTTTCAAGTAAATTATCAATTCTCAAGATTGAATGATGTTTAAGAACTCTATCTACTATCATCTAAAGATCTTTACGTTGGGCCAATCTTGTGTAGTTCTTTTCATTAAATAATATAATTCTCAAGCATCTTATGTATCCAATTCAATGCAAAGGAATTGAAGTCAGAGAAATCAAATTAAACTCAGTATCAATGTTAAATTACAATTCACCAATGAAATTAGAGCAATAAATGTTTAGAAAAACATCTAATTGAATTTGATGTTTCATCTTGTTAAAGTATGCAATTAAACTCGACTTCCAATTCAACCTTTATGCAAGAAAAATGGACACAAATGATGAAAAGTGAAACGGAATTGGATAGATTCGAGAAGCATATTGCCTGAAGTACATGACCATCAATCCAATCCTCTCTTATCCCTCTGCCACTCATTTCCCCCTTATGAGCACTTGCACAGGAATGAAGCACATTCACCTCAATCTTAACTACACACTGAAACTTATTATAATTTAATTTATTAACAGTGAAGGGACTCAAAGCCAAGACCATTTCGTCAAATTAGCTCTGGTACCATGTTAAGTTATTGCTTGACCTAAATGCTTATGCTTTTAAGTAAGGAAACCGAAATAGAATTGCTTTCTAAAAAATTATATTTTTTTGATTGGGGTAATAATATTAATTAATATGCCTTCCTGATTAGGAGATTGGGTATGCTTGAATCTAATGCCATTTCAACCTGTACCATTTCTAGCCTCAGTTTCAGACAATTTTTTCTGTACTTATTTGCTCATTGTGGGCTCCTCTAAGAAGAAACATATTCCGTCTCCACTGCTAATTATCTTTTATTCATTTTTACTTGTTCACTAGCAATTAGTGATTATCGTCAATCCCTTCAGTTTCAAAATCTAAACAAGGAAAAACGAAATATACAACTAGAGGTGTGTGCTCAAACGTTCGTATTTATTATTTTTGTTTCCCCTCTCTATTAGTTTTGGGCTAATATGTCAATTGTGTAATTGGAAAATCTTTGCAGGTCATGAGGGGTGGTAAAGCAGTGAAGATTTCTATATTTGATGTTGTTGTTGGTGAAATTGTACCTCTCAGAATTGGTGATCAGGTTGGTGTACTTTAGCACAAGTGTTGTTCTTAAGGAGCAATTAAAGTTTATGCATAACTGATTAAACACTTTGCTTAGGTGCCGGCTGATGGAGTGCTGGTTAGCGGTCATTCTCTTGCCATTGATGAATCTAGTATGACTGGTGAAAGCAAGATTGTGAGTTCATCATACCAGTTTGTACAGTAATCTTCCTATGGTTTACCTTTAATGTTCTTGATCACAGTGTATGTTTTAGGTTCGCAAGGATCATAAATCCCCTTTTCTGATGTCTGGCTGCAAAGTAGCTGATGGTGTTGGTACCATGATGGTAAAATTTATGATGCTATTTTCTGCTGCCTATCCCTCATGATTTTGGTAACCCTGTTTGTTATAACATCATGTGGGTTCACGTACCTTGTTTTATCTGTTGCTTGGTTTTGGTGATCATTGAATAATGTTGTGGACTGGTTATCGAATTGAGGCAAGTTTTTGTTCCACCTCATAGCATTGTGTTAGTTTCTTTTCAATATTGATCTTCTCTTTTCTGATGATGCCTTGTTTGAACTGGCAGACTGGTTTATGACTTTGGAGATGACTTGTCTTTGTCTGCTACACTATGTGGTGTTCTTATTATTTATCTGCTGCATTAAGCATTTAGTGATGGTCTGGTTGTGCTTGTAATAGAACAAATTTCCTTTTTCCATTGGATTTGGAATGAATTTGTAGTTGACCTGCCTGAGGGGAAGGAAAAAGATTGAACTGTGAAATTTCTGAAGGATTTTGCATCAGTCACACATATGCTGTAACAAACATATGACTAGACAGTAAAATTCCTTTCATTATTATGTGGCATCTACTCTAGTTGCTCTTGTTTTTGGTGGGTAGATTTTTGCAGTAAAATTTCCGTGGACTACACACTCCATGGAGTGTTCTTGTTGTTTATCACTTGTTTACTTTTTCTATTTCCTTTCCTCCATGGCCTGGCTGGTATTGTTTTCGTTTGAGGATTTATCTTATTTCAACGATTTACAGGTAACTGCTGTTGGAATCAATACTGAATGGGGATTACTGATGGCAAGTATCTCAGAAGATAATGGTGAAGAGACTCCATTGCAGGTTCATGTCATTTATTTATTTATTTTTCATAGTTAGCTAATTCGGTTGTGAGTTGTTACACTTTGTGGCTAGTTTTAGATATTTATGAAATTTGACAGGTACGATTGAATGGAGTGGCAACTTTCATAGGTATAGTTGGCCTTGGTGTGGCATTTTTGGTACTTGCAGTCCTTTTAGTTAGGTAAGTTGAAGTTAATTGAGAAGTTGCTGTTCTGTTGCATGATTTGCATACCATCTTACGTGTTTCAGTTTGATTTGAACTTCTAGATTCTTTACTGGACATACAACAAAGGAAGATGGAAGCCCTGCATTTGTTAAAGGCCACACTAGCATTAGTGATGCAGTTGATGGAGTCATTAAAATTGTTACAATCGCTGTAAGTGTAGTCCTGGATATTTTCTGTGTTCTTGTAATAATTATTTCTAGACTAACTCAAGAGCCATTCAGGTTACCATTGTAGTTGTTGCAGTGCCCGAAGGGCTTCCTTTAGCTGTGACTTTGACGTAAGTTTAAACTATCCCTTGTGGTTCATCAAAGAATAGTTCCAGTCTACTAATTTTCCTTTCTTCCATCTATTTTAATTTTGTTTTGCACTTGGTTCTATGACAGCCTTGCATATTCAATGCGGAAAATGATGGCAGATAAAGCTTTGGCAAGTATCATTATCTGTTTGCATCAACTATTTTATTTTATCATTGCTTCTGTTTCAATATTTAGTTTTCAGAGTTTCTTTGGCTGACAACAGTAATATCTTCAGGTTCGTAGGCTTTCAGCATGTGAAACTATGGGCTCTGCAACAACAATCTGCAGTGATAAGACTGGAACGTTGACCTTGAATGAGGTGAGTTTTACACTAGGGAGGAAGGGCTGTATTTAATTGTATAGAATATTGATGCTGCTGCTGACTCTTAAGATTTAGTATAAAAGAATTATGGTTTTGGAATATGCCTTGGATGTGAAATGGTATTTTATTGTTATTTAAGGGTTGAAAGTAGATTAGGCTGCCCTTACCAATACAATAGTATAATGGTGTCATATACATATAACCCTTCAACGTATTCCTTAAATATTCAGTCTGGTTTCACCCTGACCCAGTAGCTGAATTCACTTTACACCCAAACGTTTGGGGAGGGAACTGAGTTCTGTTAAAACTTCAAGGTGGTAAGTTTAACATAAATTATTAGATTAACTTTGTTCTTCCTTTATGGTTCTTTAATATTTTGTATTTTTCAAGTGAATGTATTCTATATTTGGTTCATCTCTTATTTCTATCTCATGTTTGTTTTCATATCTCATGGCTGTTACTTGGATAGTTTTCTCCTGCTCTTGTGTTCTTTGCATGTTGTTATGAAATGCTTTCAATATCTGGGTTTGATTGGTGTAATTGTCTTATATATAGATGACAGTGGTTGAGGCTTTCATTGGGAGAAAGAAGATAAATCCACCGGATGATCCCTCACAGATGCACTCAACGGTTATCTATCTATTAAGTGAAGGTATCGCACAAAACACTACAGGCAATATTTTTGCGCCCAAGGTAAATGCCTATATTTTTTATTTTTTTAAATTTTCATGATAATAGCAAGTGAAAGCTTTTCATCTCTTTGTTTAGGTTCTCATTTGTAGGGGTTGGCAAATCATTACTTTTGTATCTTGTCATGTTAAGGGTATTACAAAACTTTGGTCAACAAGGACATGATTATTTTAATTAAGTTCATCAAAACTCCAATTATGAATATGACACAATCTTGAACAAGTGATATTGCAACACAGTTGGAAACATTTAATAAACATCATTTTGTGTTTTAATTGGAATAAACACAATTTGACATGTTCAACCTGCTTAATGCGATTTGACTAGTTCAACATGATTCTACCCGCTTAACATATTTTAACAGATTCAGTAAATTTAACTTGTAATCCTTAACCTTTTACCTAATAGCTTGTCTACATTTACACTTCCAAAAAATGGCACTTGTATAACTAGTATAACTAGCATTCTTAAGTGAATTGTAAATGGATCTCTGTCATAAGTGGGTTGACGTGACATGGATGCATGAAAAATTATTTGCCATTAATCAGACTCAAGTGCAAAGGATTCTGATCTCAAACATGACGCGATGATTATTTATTGCTTCATTTTCTATGAACCTGAATCCACTATTTTCATGTCGTGTGGCGACCAAAATTTCTACCTTTGTCTAATGAATGCATAGATATCTTTTCCCTCTGTAATGTGACGTTGTTTCCCCAGTGGGGTTATTTTCTGAGTGTTTTTCTTTTCCCCGTCGAATCGTTAGTAACCAGGAGTGTTGAGTTCATTGTTGGTCTTTTTCTTCTTTCTTTGGTATATGAGAGTTAATTTTTTTGGTTTCCTGTGTAGACCTTTGCCATTGTCCATATGTTCTACTGCTTCTTATTTTGAAAATGCATTTGCTTTGCAGGATGGTGGAGTGGTTGAGGTTTCTGGATCTCCAACTGAAAAGGCTATTCTCTCTTGGGCAGTCAAGGTATGTTGGCATCTGTCGAATATGTTTTTCTTTGTAAAGTTGTTTTAACTTATTTGAAATTTTTGTTGCAGTTGGGGATGAAGTTTGATAAAGTCAGATCAGAGACAACAGTTCTTCATGTTTTTCCCTTCAACTCAGAGAAAAAACGAGGTGGTGTTGCAGTAAAATGGGTAATGGTTTCATTCTCTCCTCTTCACGATTTAAATTTGGTAATGGGAAGAATATTGTTCAAGTTCTTTATGGTTAAATTTATACTAAAAGCTGATTTGTGTGGTTCTTTCTGTATGCATTGCTCTGTAGATAGCTGCTATGCACTAAATGGTTTCTGTTTTAGTTATTTGGATATGGCATACAGACCAGCTCCTTCATGGTCACTTATATTTATACTTGTGATTTACTGTAAACCTCGGAGAACCTTCTCCTATAGTCAAGAATATGCCCTTTCTGCGCAATGTCTAGGATCTTACAAAACTACATGAGCTGTTGAGTTTTTGAATAAACAAGATGATTAGTTATATTGACAATTCTCTCTGTGACTCTGTCATTTGAGATAGCTGGAAACTTGAAGACTTTCCTCATTCATAGTCATCCTTTGTCTTTCATGTAGTTTTACTAAGCTATTCTATCCAAATCTGTTGCCACAAGCAGTTCATAAATCTTCATTATACCCATCTCCTTGCTGTTAATTTGGAATTCTAGAGGATAAAGGTAAAAAAGGTTTAAGAATTCAAATGGCTGTGAGTCTTGTTCTCTCTTATAGCATTCATTGGAAGTGACGAGAACGAATTCTCACCTTTATTCAGATCTGATGAGAGAATTATTTTACTGATTGAAATTTGTACAGCATCGAGTGCATCCTCAAATTTTTAATGACATCAGTTGAAATAATCTGTAACCTTGTTAAGTCAGTAAAGCAAGTAAGATCAATATGTGGTCAAGATGATTGTAGGAGTAATGGGTAAGTCCTGACCTTTTGAATTAGAACTGAGGAAACTCAAATTTAGACCCATAGTTTGGTAGAGCAATGATGTCTGTATAATGCTTATTTAGGATAATGATGATGACACTGAGTAGGTCCCACAATATATATTTTTTTATTATAATGGTAACAGTAACAACACCACCACTGTATCACAACTGGGAAATGGTTTCAAAGGCCCGGTGGTTCAATATCCATATGAGCCCATATTGAATTGTAGACTCATTATTTAATTGCCTCCTATATCAGGGTATTGTTTGGGTTCCCAGTATCCTTGTCTCTGATATCTGCACTGCAACAACCTTGGCAGCGAGGGTTAGCTCTAGTATCATTGCTGATATATGCTTTACTGTTTCTATGTGCCTCCACTAAATTTGTGCAACTCTAAAGTTAGTTTATTCATTGTCATATCATTGTTGGACTCATTATCATTTCATTGTTTGACATATCACAGGTAAACTCTGAAGTCCATATACATTGGAAGGGAGCAGCTGAGATGGTTCTGGCCTCATGTACAAAGTATCTTGACACAGATGGTCATCTCCAGTCCATTGATGGTGATGAGGTTAGAGATAATTGTTATTGTTATTGTCTCCTTTTATGGAAAGCAAATTTTGGGGATTTCCTGGTTGCAGTAGAACTTTTATGAAGTACATATGAACTTAAAATAGGACTTGCTATCCTTTAGATTGTCTATGTTTATGAATGATATTATTATCAGTTTCAGTTATGTACTTATATGGTTGTACCAATGTGGTTCACACAATAATTGCTATTAGATAAACATCATTAAGTACAAATTTTGAAATTATAAGATTGGACTAAAGATTAAGTTAAATGTATAATCTAGTACTTACGGCATGGTCAAAATGTTAAGAATACCTGTTTTATTAGTTTATTTCAACCAAAATGCATTCTTTGCAAGAGTGTCTACCTGTTCTTGTCATATGCATGTATTTATGTTATTTGTGTTTGCAAATGATATTGGTCTAACGTATGGGCAAATATACATTTCTTTTATCTCTTCTACTAATATTATTAAACGAAAGTTCCCTACCGTTTTCCTGAGATTTGTCATGCTATATCTTGACATAGCGGTTTATGCTGTGCTTCGTGTCAGTATTAGCAAAACACACTTGGATAGCATGAGGCCCTTTTTGGCCTTATTCTCAAGATAAATTATATCAGTCATTGGTTTATTTGCTTGCTTGGTGGACTATTGCAGTGAATTAAATAATGTTGATAATGATGTATTGCGTACATGTAAGTAGATCAAACATAATTTAGTAAAATATCATACGATTTAAATTTTGAGAAATAAATTAGTCTCTCAAAATTTTGAATAAGCTTTTGGATGATGATTTCCTTAAATCCTTCTGCAGGATTTCTTCAAAGCAGCTGTTGATGAAATGGCTGCAAAAAGCTTGCGATGTGTTGCCATTGCTTACAGATCATGTGAAACGGATAAAGTTCCCACTGATGAAGAGAGTTTAGACAAATGGACTTTGCCTGAAGATGAGCTTATTTTGCTTGCCATTGTTGGCATAAAGGTATGCATCTTGAAATCATTTCCCCATGCTGTATAATTTCTTCTCTTAAATCTTCAATCATTTTGAATAGGGTGGGCAAAAAGGTTTGGGCTGGCCCATGGCTTTTGGGCCCGGTGCTCCACATGAGGGCTTGGACAATGACTTAAGAAAAAAAAAAGTCCTGGCTAGGTCTAACCTTTAATTTTTTTAAAATATAAATTTATCAATTAGAATAATAAATTAAAATTTAAAAAAATAATAAAAAATTAAATCTTTAATTCATAAATCAATAATGATTCAAAAAGCATTAATTAATTTAAGAAGGTGCTTGAATTAGAGAATCTTGTATTAAAAAATTAAATTTCCAATCTTTTATTTGCTTTATTTTCTGTATTTATTATTTTATTTTGAAATATTCATTTTGCTTAATTCAATGTTGATTATAACTACTTGATTATTAATTCATTTTGTTTAATTCAATGTTTGATTATAACAACTCGATTATTAATTCATTTTAAGTTTGCAACAATTAAAAAAATTTAAAAAAAATAAGTGAAAGCATTGCGGGCCCTTATGCTTCCCCTAGAATGGGCTTGAAGCCCCGACCAGACCAGCATTTTGCCATTCCTAAATTTGAATAAGTAATAATCTTATGGCTTATTTCTGTTTTAGATTGTTGGATATTGTACTTTCTTGTTTTGCACTAAATTGCAATACCGTTTATATTGGGGATGGTTATTAGGTTCCTAAGTTTATCTTCTGCATCAGTGTTATACTCCTCACTCAAATTAGGAATCATCTTTTGGTTTGTCCTCAAATGTGTCACATCTGTCACTGGATAACTTGAGGACTCTTGTCCGCATATCTTGCTATGCCATTATCTTGTCTCTTATCTTCACATCTACATCTGTCCGAACATTTATGAATTGTGTATGCGCATTGTCTCTTGAAGAATCTTTATTACCTTGTTTGTTGTGGTTATTTGTTTGTCAGAAGTATTCTCTGAAATCCCAATTTTACTTCTATGCTCCATGAATCAGCTGTTATTAGAAAATTAAAAGAAATTGGAAAATAGCTACCCTAAATTCACAAAAATTTAGTGAAAGCAAAATGTTGGAGTTTCTGTCGTTGCCTATTTTCTGTTCTTATTTGGTTTCCATGAGATTTACTCCTATTGCTGATATTGTAAGTGTTTCTACTTTGGGAACATCCCAGGATCATTGGAAACTACTTAGAAATGCCTCTGGCTGCCAAAATGCCAGAAACCAGAATTGTAGAATTATAAGGTTCAAAAAAGTGCCTTTTCTTCTGGCATCGTAGTCATCAGTGTTATCTTGCAGCTCCTAGCAGAATTATAATGTTTTATTAGCTTAAGTTTGATGATGTACTCGGTATGATTTGTGGTAATTTTGTTGATAAGCAGTTCACCTTGGTAAAACATATTTAAACATTCAATTCTTGTTTTTCATTGTGGGCAGCGTGGACTTAGGTCCCAACCAGTAATTTTTTTGCTGATCAGCAGAGTCCCTAGCATATCTTGTTCATAGATTCTGCTTCTATGATGCAAAATATGTTATCTTTTTAGTAGAAAAGTTCTCATCACTCTTTAATCATTTCAAATATTCATGTTACTACTTTGTTTCTGTACTCATAGGTAAGTTTACATGTTAATGAAACAGGTTTGTTCTTTATATCTATTATTGGGTTAACTCGTTAATGTCTCTGAACTCTACTTTGTGCACTACTTTGTAAACTTGTAAAAAGATTCATTTTTGTTTTTGCATAAATGAAGATGTACTTAATGACTTCATAATATTTATGTGCAGGACCCTTGTCGACCAGGTGTCAAAGATGCAGTGCAATTGTGCAGAGATGCTGGGGTTAAGGTGGCTTGTTATATTTCAAAATTGGTGTTTGGATTTTATCTTTTGTGAATAATCATTCTATTTTATGTCAGTGGATGTGGTTTTTAAATCAGAATTTTACCCTTTATATGTTCAATTTGTTAATGCTGTTACAGTCTTTCTCTGTATTCTAACGTCAAATTAAATTGTAGTGATTACTGTTGATTGTAAATCTACATGATCATAAACATCATGTGGAATGGCTGATTATGATCATATTTTTCTGAATCCACAGGTACGAATGGTCACTGGAGATAATCTTCAGACGGCAAAAGCAATAGCTTTGGAGTGTGGAATACTTGGTTCAGATGCAGAGGCTAGTGAGCTTAATATCATTGAAGGAAAAGTATTCCGTGCATTATCAGACAAAGACAGAGAAAAAGTTGCTCAGGAAATAACGGTATGTTCTAAACAGTATGAATTTTCTATGACATACATCAACCATCGATACAAATAAAGCATAAGTTTTCCTTCTTATCTTGATAATTATGATTTTATAGCATTATCACTTGTGTGCGTGTTTATATTTATATTTTGCTTCAAGATGGATAACCTAAATAACTTTTACATCCCTTGTAGGTGATGGGGCGGTCTTCTCCTAATGACAAGCTTTTACTTGTTCAAGCGCTACGTAAGGGAGGGGATGTTGTTGCTGTGACAGGAGATGGCACTAATGATGCTCCTGCACTTCATGAGGTTTGTTATGTTTATGACTTTTATGTTGTGAGGTTTGGTATTTTCATGGTTTTATAATACTTAATATTGTGAGGATGCATCTGGTAGATCAATAAATCTAGTATTTGCACAAGCTACATTCTGTTAATTCACTTGGAGTTTTCAGGTGCACTTTGCGATATTTACACATTACTAAGTTTAGGATACATCTATTTCTAGATTTTAGAAGCATAGATGTCTGGTAAAGCACTGGGAGATCATAAGTACTTTATACCTCTGCACATGGATTTTTTTATTTAAGATCCATCAACTATGGGATTATAGGTTCATGACTGTTGTTTTCCTTTTATGCTTGCTGGTCTCTGCACTCCCCTATATTCTCAAAAGTCCGTACTTGTCCGTTTGCTTGCATTGGAGATTCTTAGTGCTCATGGAAAGCAAGTTAAAGTTACTACTTCATAGGCAATCTAAGATGCATCCAGGTTGGGTCTCTTGTTCGTGGATGAGACATATGGTGTTCAGAGGTGGAATCTGAAATAGTTCAAAGTGTGGTCTGCATGTGTTGATATGGACAGTTACTGGAGAATACTGATAGTATTAATATGGGAAAAGTGATTCATTTATCATAAACAATGGCAAAATCTGATGAGAATGGATGATCAATGGAAAAGATTTTGATTCACTCTTTGCCTGGAAATTGCCACCGTTAGAGGTTATTTGGTTTGAATGGCAATTCATTCATTTATTTATTTTGCCTCTTGTGCTGCATTCTCGGACTATGTTTCTAACTTCTGCACCTTTATTTGCTCAAATTTCTATCATGTAAACATGATGTTTCTTTCTCCAAGCTAATTGCAGTTTTACCTTTCTGTATTTCAGGCAGATATAGGTCTTGCCATGGGCATCCAGGGGACTGAAGTTGCGAAAGAAAATTCAGATATTATTATTTTGGATGATAACTTTGCTTCAGTTGTTAAGGTTAGTAAACATGTTAGAGCCTTTTCTTGGTTGGAAGCTTGATGCTATCTGATCTTTATTCTCGGGAACTAAAAGTCGTTTGATCTTGTAGCTAATTTTTACAGAATAATTTTTATGTTTGAATTCTGTCTTAAGAAAATGTCTTCCATTGCATTTGAACTGTGCATGCATTTAAAATTCCTTGCACCTTACACTTTCCTGTTTGCCTCTTAGCAAAAATGTATTCTATATTTTGATATTTAGTTCAGTCTTGAGGCTTATGCTCAAATTTTGAGGCTAGTTTATGCTAGCAATTTGAACTTTAAGCTTACTCAGGACATGTGATGATCTTTCCAGCTATCTGGAAATATTGGTTTATAGCTAATATTTGTGCATTCTGCAATGGTATTTGAGAATTTTAGAGTCTTAAAAACTTTTCAAGTTAAATACTTGAAGCCTAGAGCTTTGCTTGCTAAGAATCAATACCAAGCCTGATCTTCTTTTGGTTGGCCCTTACTTTGAAGTTGAGCTTTTAGGTCAAGTCATAAGTTTACATGGTGTCAGAGTTGGTTTATCCTTGTTCTGTGCAAATTCCCTTTGACACTTCTTCTATTGATTATTGAAACTATAACTGATTCAGAGTGAAGTGTGCTGCTTCTGTTTGATATTGGATCCATGTGACAACCTGTTAATCTGTCCAACCTTGCATGTGAGGGAAGTGTTAAGCTCAAATACTATTGTCTAGGTGCCATCTCCAAGTTTTAAGCTTAGGTCAAGTGGTAAATTAACAATACCTAAACCATTGAGCTCTAGGGTTGCTAGTTTTCATCAACTAATCCCTTTGTTGTATTCTTTTCATTTTGATTTCTATTATTTAACTTTAATTTAATCATTTTTCATATATTTTCAAATAAGCTTAATAGTTGATTATATGAACAAACCAGAGCAAGAGTAATGCCTTAAATTATTAGAAGACAATTGGTATTGCAATTTGCAGGTGCCGCTTGCTTTAAAAATTAACGTGATTATAACTACTGCGAACTTGCTGCAAGAATGTGGTCTGGAAGATGATGATTCCTACAGAAGATAATTTAATCTAATTCCAATAAGTTTGGTTTTTTAGGGGACTTCAGATCCCTGAGCATGTTGGCACCTACTGTTACAAATGCTGCAATTTTCCATAGAACCCTTACCTCACGGTGACCCTATGGATAAGATCACTTAGCTTCCTTTAGAGGCCTCAAATCAGCCAGCTGCCATGTTTAACTTGTGAATGATCATTGATTGATGTTTGCAGTAATAGTATCTGACCATTCAAATTGCTTAACTAGCTTACCTTAGAATATTTCTTGGTCTCAATAATATGATAGATTTTTTAATGTCTTGGCCTTGTCAGCATACTTGATACTTCTGAAAATTTTTTTGACATGCCTATTATGTAAAACAGACTGATACAGTAAATTTGAGGTGTTAATTGTCATATATAACATGGAGAAGTTTGACCAGAAACATGGTAGATGGTGTTAATTGTTTTATATAACATTGAAAAGTTTGACCAGAAACATGGTAGATAGTGTTAATTTCCATAAATATCTCTACTTTCAATGTGATGCTTCTGTTTCGCTGGGGTGAAGTCTCTGTTATAGACATCATATATAATTGCTACTTGATGGCAAGTCCTAGCGCAGATAATGGTGATTAATGAAGGTTTACACATGTTTTGCTTATTTTTCTTTTTCCTCATCTTTGTCCTGTTGAATCTGGCAGATTGGCTTATTTTTAATGTCTCATTATTTATAATTAATATGAGGAGTTTGTCTATTCCTTGTAGGTTGTTCGCTGGGGGCGTTCTGTTTTTGCCAATATCCAGAAATTTATACAATTTCAGCTGACTGTTAATGTTGCTGCCCTTGTAATTAATGTTGTGGCTGCAATATCTTCTGGTGATGTTCCTTTGAATGCAGTACAGGTTATTACTCCATATTCCTATATTGACTGGCTCCTCAGTTTTTATTTTCTTTGATACGATTGTTGTTCAAAATCGAACTATCTTTCTTAAATCTTTCTGCGATAATGTGGCAGAACCAAGAATTGGGGATGAAAGAAAAACATAATCTAAAAGCTTTCCGAGAATTTTAGTCATAAGCTAGTAGTTTTGCCGTTTTCCTCTTGACATGTCCTCTAAATTAGCTAAGCTTGGTCTTTATTCCATTATTGTTGTGTTGATCTACAACATTGGAGCAAACCTTAAATTGAATTTCCTTGATTTTTTGCATTGTTTATGGTGATACTCCTGCACTGAAGTGCCGATGACAGGAAGAAGGAATGACTTGAATTGTTTACTTATTGTAATTTTTGAAGATGTATCCATATTGTATGGGGCCTATCTCAAGCCAAGGCGTAATTTCTTAATTTCCTTTTTGTATCCTGCTGGAAAATCTGTCATAGGCTTGGAAAGTTTGATAAGATGAAATCAAGGGTGGTAGAGTATTATATTGGAATATGGGAAGGTCTGTTAGTGTCTTCATATGTATATTTGGTTTTGGGATCTCATGGATTGTTGTTTAGAGTTGAAATATATTGCTTAGTGTCCCTTTCTAATGATGAATTTTACTGCATTTCTTGTTACAGCTACTTTGGGTTAACCTTATAATGGATACCCTTGGAGCACTGGCATTGGCTACTGAACCACCAACAGACCACCTTATGCATAGGATGCCAGTTGGCAGAAAGTAAGAACTAGTTGTCTTCGCTTAAGGTTCATTAGTATGCTCATACATTTTTGAATTCGTCAATGTATATAATATTGTTCTATGCTGTCAAATATGTTGTGTTCATCAATCTGCTTGATAGCTATTGCATGTCAATAGATTCCCCCTGCTGCTATATGTAGATTGCAGCTGTCAACGGTTCATATATTTTTGTGGTGATTATGAGAAGCTTTTATGAGTTGAGGGCGTCAAATTGTTTTCTAATATTTTAATGAGGAACTGTTATGGTTTTCTAATTAGGCTAAATTTGAAGAACTATAGCAATTCACTCAACTTTGAGACACCTTTATGCATTTGGTTTTGAAAACCTTTGGAAAATTTTGCCCACCAACCTAGGAATATGTTGAAGAGAGAAAATTCCAATTTTCTCTGCTTTTCTTGATGACTGAATTTGATATTGAAGGTGTGAACTTCAAATTAGCTGTTGTTAAATGGATTTTCTTCAAGTGATTCACATTGGTTTTAGATCTGTTAATGCATTTTTCTTATCCTTGTAGGGCGAGAAAGGTACTTTTACCTATTATGTTAGAATATCAATAATTTTTAGTTCTTAATCTCTAGATCAAATTTATATGGCTTTATTATGTTGAGATTTTCCTTCTCTTTTTTCCCTCCGGTCACCTCTAACGTTCTCTATGTTTTATAGAAGTGTGTTACTGGTTTTGCTCGGCAGAAAACAGAATATTTAGTAGAAAAATGAAGGACCTTCATCTTTGACCCAATCTATTATATGTGATAATACTAGAACATAATGTCATGAATCAACTGTTCTTTTGATTGTGCACACAAGCATAGGCACATTGACTGAGACAAGTGGAAAAAGGTTTTCAATTAACTTTCATTTTGTGATCAACCATAGGGAATTTTTGGGGGGGAAAGAATGAGAAGAGGTTCTTAGTCGCATTCTTGTTTTGTCATTACCTCTTGTTAGTTTTTGTTTTGTCATCTTTCAAGCATGTCTAAAAAGTATGGTCATATTCTTTTTTGATTGTCAATAAATGTCTATTGGTCTTGAGTTTATTTTTGTAATTACGAGTTAAGAGGCTATGTGAAGGATTTTATTTTGTTTGTTTGTCTGATTGAACTACTGTTTCTTGTGTTCCCAGAGAGCCTCTTATAACAAACATCATGTGGAGGAACTTAATTGTACAGGTAAGTGGTCTGTTCTAAGCCTTAAGTCATTGGTATACTTGTTAAATTACATTAGAACATGGGCAATAAATACTTCTGTGGAAACCTCATTATCTCTAATTCACCATTGCAGGCCTTGTATCAAGTTACCGTCCTTCTTGTGCTCAACTTCAAGGGCATTAGTATTCTTCATTTGGAGGGTGAAAGCAGGCAACGTGCCAATGATGTAAAGAATACCATGATATTCAATGCATTTGTCATCTCTCAAGTAAGTATACTAGTGGCTAATGCGTGTTTGTAATATGTTCCATATTGCTTTTACATAATTGATTGTATATGAACAGTTATTTTTTTGCCCCTTTGTTTTACTTGATTGTTATTTGTTCATAAATAATGTCTTTCCATTTCCATGTCAATCATGGTTTTCATAAAATATAGATATTTTTTTTAAAAATAAAATTGAAAGCATTGTTTGCTACTGTCCAAATAATAGATATTCAATGAGTTCAATGCTCGAAAGCCTGATGAAATCAATGTCTTCATGGGAGTTACAAAAAACTACCTCTTTATGGGCATAATCGGAATTACTGGTGTACTTCAGGTGAGCAGTCATTAATTTCCCCTTTTGGTTTTTCGTTGAAACCAGTGTGTATTTGAAGCTAAGAGTGTCTCTGTTAAATGTTAAAACAGATAATCATCATTGAATTTCTTGGAAAGTTTACGAAAACTGTGAAACTCGATTGGAAGCTATGGCTTGCATCTATTGGTATTGGCATGTTCAGGTGGGCTTAGTTGCTGTTGTATGCAAATGAAACGTGCTCCTTTTACATGTATTCTCTTACATATGTTCTATCTAATCTTTCAATACAATTTCTGTGGTTAAGACATGATGGGGTTTTTATAATGTCAAAATTTAGGTTGCTTTATTTTGATTATTTTCACCTGATCCCAAACATTTGCTTTTAAACCATAGTATTTGCGGATGCTTAATTCCTTGCACCACTCTTGAATCTTTTACAAGTTATCATATAAATTAGCAGTTAGTATCACATTTTTGTACTTTTTTACTTTAAGATTAAGAGGAATCTAACATAGTTGAATTCTTCACCATGCAACCTAGGACCATGTCATCGTGAATAACCTTGGCATTTAAGTATTATATTTATTCTGACTTTGTTTTTAACAGCTGGCCTCTTGCTGTCGTTGGAAAAATGATTCCAGTTCCGAAGACACCGTTGGCAATCTACTTTGTTAGGCCATTTCAGCGATGTGTAAATGCTCGCAGATCATAATTTCATCCTCGCTGGAGTTCATATATAACTTGGACAGAATTCGATGTGACAAGATACTCCACTAACCGAAGTGACTAGTGCTCGTATAATTCAATAGTTAGCGTGGTATGGTATACTTCCAGATGTTCTTTACATAATTTTGTATGTGCACATGCTATTTGGTTCAACTGGCAAAATGAATCTCTTGAGGTGGCATAAGAGGCTCGCACGAACCCTGCTCGCATCGAAGGTGGGAAAGGGTTTGGTTTATATTCATGTAATATATATATATTTTAAAAAATATATATAAAATAAAGTGGTGCAAATGTAAATGAGAAGCTTCTCTTCGGTGATGAAAAATACCAGGTTGCCCTAACTGAAGATTGTTTACACCTCATCTGTAATAGAGACAGATAAGGAAAATTGTAAGAGGCTCCATTTTCAGATTTTCTGTCTCGAAAAGGATTAATTTTGGACTATATCTCGGGAATTGATTATCTTTAAATTATTTTTATTTTTGAAAATTTTAATTTATTTTCTATTTTTATAAAGAAGACAAGAATTTATTAATTGTTTTCTCTTATCTTTTTAACAAAAATAAAGCTAATTTAAGGTTTTCAAAAATATTAAAGCTAGTCAATTCATGAGGGTAATCTGAAATTTAGCCTCTGAAAAATATTGCTATTTTGCTGTGTCTTTCTCTTTGGCATGGAGAGACTTGTATTAGTATGATTTTTTAAGCTATCTTTACTCGATATTTGAGTCAAACACATTTTCTTAGCCTGCCCAGCAGCCAGGTTTCTCTAGCAAGGATGCAAGCAGCTCTCTGAAGTGTCTAGTTATGGCCTGCTTGGCACATGGTAATCTGAGAAGTGTTTACTTATTTTCGGTTACTTACGCGACAATGCTTAAAATTAAAACATTTTTCAATGGCAGGCTTCATCGACGCGTTAGATAATGTACCTCTGAAATGAATTGAACGAAAAAATAATTAAAAAACCTTTAAAGGTTCCGAGTGATGAATTCTTGATTTTATAGTTTTTAAGATGATTGGTGAATGCTCAATTCCAATTTTACTGTAGTTTTGAGCCAATATCAGGATTGTTGCACTTTTAGTTGTGAAATCCAACTTTTCAATGGAGAAACAGTATTTTTTTGGGCTACGACTTAAACTTTGATCAAATTGACATACTAATGGCGTTTATAATTAAATACCCTTTAATAATTTATAAATTATTTAAATACTTCTTTATTTATTAGTTTACATAGGGTCAGTTTGGGATTGCGGTTGAAATTTAATAAGCTGCTTATTTCATAATTTTTTATTAAAATAGTGTTTGGTAAATTTTGTAAAAGTAAATTATTTCATAATTTTCTCCATTTTATTAGCAGTTTTTAAAAGCAGATAAAAGGTTGCTTTTCATAAGTAGTTTATTCAATGAGTTGCCACACCTTTTTAAAATTCATATTATAACTTTAGATTTTAATAAAAAGATAATTATATCATACTTATCCATAAACCTTAATATATAAATCATACCTTTATTTCTATCATATTTTATATAATAAATTATGAAGTTCTTTAAATTTTTTTAATTGAGTTCTTTTAATATAATTTTACATATTTAAAAAAAATGTTTAAATAATTTATTAAACATACTCTAAAAATAAAAAATAATTAAAACTTATATCTATTTTGGTCATTATATTATAAAACAGCACTTCATAATAAAATTTACCAAACGTATATACTCTACTTTTCAAACTCACTGCAACTGCAACAACACATTTTATCAAACACCAAGCTACTTTTTTAATCAGCAGCTTATTTTATTAGCACAGCATAAGTAGCTTATTTCATCAGCATCCGCAATCCCAAACTGACCCATAGATACCCTAAGAGATACAAGTAAGGTCTAAATTATCCTTAGTAAAGATATCAAATGCACTACGCACTCTCATTATCTTTTTACACTCAAATCGTCCTGCAAAACTTTTTAACCAAATACAAATACACATTCACAATTTTAACATCTATACGATTTTAGTTTAAAGAAGGTGCATTGCTCATTAAATGATCCAAGCATGTATGTTAATATTATTGGCTCTTTAAATTTTACATTTTTCCTAAAAAGTGTGTATATAGATATTTTTTCCCACATTATAATGTTCTAGTTTTCACTATTGTCCCTACATGTTGAGAAAATGTTATAAGTTGTAGTAATATTATGCATTGGTTTTGAAGTCATGTAATACATGCAATGTGTTAGCATGATGATGATACCCAATCTGCACGTGTAAGTCTTATAGTTATTAATGTAGTCATGTAGATCATCTAAGTTTGTAGTCGTATATTTGATGTAAATCATGTAAGTTGTGTAGTTATTCATTTAACTAACGTATTCAAAATTGGTGGAGAAAGTATCTGGAGTATTGATATTGACTCTTCATAATTTAAAATCACAATGAACTTCAAATTTAAGATATTTGATCATATGCCACCTATTGCAATTAAAACCAATGACGTGTATTTGAAAACTTTGTTTTCATTATGAAGTCATGTATTGCAAGAAGACATGCTTTGCATCACTGAAAATCATGTATTACACAATCAAGTGATAATTACATAAATATGAAGTAAAATTTTTTATTATTATTTTACTTTTATAATTTGGTAACTTAAATTTTTTATAGATAATTATTAGCAGCAGGGTATTGAAAGTTGCTATAAGTTTATTGAGATTAATTTATTTATAAATAATTATTAAAAGGATTGTTGCTAGCTTATGAAATACTAGTTCTTTTAGAATGATAATTGTTGGTCAATTTGCTAATTAAAATTTTTTATGGATAAGTTAATTAATACTCTCAAAATTGTAGCAATGGTATTATCATTGTAATAGTAAAAAAAAAAAAAATTAATAATAGGGTGTCTTGAGATATTTTTTAAAAAATAAAGACTAAATGGGTACATAACTAAAAATATAGGGATTAAAGGAGCATTTATCTCATAAGGGTAGAACAAAAAGACTGTTAGTGAAGAAACTTTTTTTTAAATATAATTAATTACTTTTAATTTAATTAAAGTGAAATATAAAAACCAATCAAGAGGAGACACGCATCACTCATTGATTATTTGCCAGGGTTTTAATATTTTTATATTAAAAATATTAAAATATATAATTATTTTAAGAAACTAATTTTATCTTTAATTTTCTCTTAACAATATTAAATTTTATTTTATTAATTTTAAAAATTAAAAAAATAATATTATCATTTCAAACTCTTGTATGAACTATTTTTGTACCAACTCATATGACATTACATGATTAGTTAAATGAAAATATAAAATAACAAAAATAAATCATATAGGCCAATTGATATCTTTATTTAACTACTCTTGTGATACTACATCAGTTTGTACAAAATTATTTTGTACAAAAGAGTTTGTAGCAGAACTCAAGTAAAAATTTATAACCCAATTTTATTCAAAGTTCAATTTACTACCCATATTATGGAAATAACTACAATGTCCTCGTAGATGCAGTGGTCAATTATACATTACTAGAAACTTGAGTGATAAAGAGCTATCGTCATAAACTATTGTCATAATTCCTTAGTTTCAAATTGAACTTTTGATAAAAATTAAGTGATAAATTGATAATTTCCGTTTTATTTTTTAAAAAAGAAATTAACGTGGTTTGATGGATGGGTAGATCATTTGTTTTTCACAAAAAAAAAAAAGGTTAAATAAAACATATGCATGTAACTATTTCAAATTGTTATCGTATTTTGAAAACGTTTCACAATAACTTCATTTACAGTAGTAAAAGAATATATGTGTATGTATTCCTTCTCTGTACGCTCGGGGGATTGTTTTAACTTTTAAATAAGTCAGATAACCAGTTTTCTTTTAGTGAAATTATTAGATACCACTTGCTCTTTTACTATTTTCATAATAGTTAATAACTCTTTCGATATTATAATTTTATAGTATCACATTTATTTTTAAATACACTTTTATTCGTATCTATAAATTAAATAAATTATATAAATGAAAATTAAAATAAAAAATTTAAGTACCAAAAAATAAGAAATATATGTTTCGATGTAAATAAAAAATAAATTATAATATATTTTTCTTGTATTTATTTTTTAAATATTTTTCTTATATTTATTTTTTAAATATTTTTCTTATAATAAATATATATATTTTGTATTGCAAAGAAAACTATCAAGCAAATGATCTATTTATTCTTCTTTTTCTTTAAATTTTGTGCTAGTAGATTTTTAGACATTATGAAAATAGTAGGGAGTAAGTAATATTTATTGATTTCAATAAGAGAGAATAATCTCCCTTTAAATAATTTTGGCATAATTCATGTTAAATTCAATGGCAAGTAACGTGTCAATTTTTCCCTAGATAAATCGAAGCAGAATTTCAAATCATATATTAAATTCTATTATTCTACTGTAATTTTCTTTGGTTGGTTCGCTTATGACTATTGTTCTATCATTATAAATAGCTCGTTCTTTCATTTCACAACCATAGTTCAAATCATCATCACTTGATGCTGCTACTGCTACTAAAATATTAGGCGAAAAATGTAAATCTTTCATAATATTGTCGATGTTCAATTTAATTCGCCTGTACCCCAATTGCATCAAGTGGGAAAGGTTTCAGTTTATATTCATGTAATGTATATATGTGTGTGTGTGTGTGCGTATTAAAAGTAATGTATATATTAAAATGTAGTGCAAATGTAAATGAAAGCTTTTCTTCGGTGCTAAAAATACTAGGTCGTTCTAACTGAAGACTGTTTATACCTAATCTCTGGTAGAAAATGATGTTGACAAGGAATGTAAGAGGCTCGACTTTTTACATTTTCTTGTCTCAAAAAGGGTTGATTTCAAATTACTTTGTCGTGAATGGATTATCATTTAATTACCTCTATTTTTTAAAACTTCAATTTACTCTCTATTTTCTATAAAGAAAATAATTTTTTTTTATCAATAATACGGTCCCAGTCAGAAGCTTGCCAACAATTGCAAAAGATAAACTTGGATGCTCTACTTTGGGTGAGAAGAAACCACAAGACAAGTGTCTTTGATAATTTTTTCTCCATGAATTTTATTAGCCGTTGGAGCTTATTTATACTTTACGTAATCAAATACTCCAATATACAACCAAGAGTGAAGGCTTGTTGTCATGATCCAACTCACCTAGTAAGATATTATTTTCTTTGGGCTTTAACAAGGCCAGCACGATTTTGCTTCTAGGGTGACCATACACCCCAAAATGCTTCTTGTCAATTAAAGTGTGGATCACCTCTTATAAACTCAGTATTCTCTCCTGTGCTTTGTTGATGTAGGATTTGCTTAGGGTGTGACATACCACCCCTTTTTAAGAAGTCAGCATCCTCGTTGAAGTTTTTTCCTATGGTGACACATACCACTACCTTTAAGGACTCAGCGTCCTCACTGATGTTTGCCCTACCATCGTTTAAGAGGACACGCAGAGCTACTCTGATACTATTTGTCATGATTTAACCTAGACCTAATTAGATATTGTCCTCTTTGGGTCTTAACAAGGCTTGTATGGCTTTGTTTCTGGAGTGCCCATGCATCCTAAAATGCACCTTACCAATTAAAGTGTGGATCATCCCTTATAAACCCAACATCTCTCCCGTACTTTGTCTATGTGTGATTTACTTAGGGTGTTACGCTTATACAAAGTTAGACAAATAAAACAAGATAATATAAATGCAACAATTTAACAACAAATTCGATCAAATAAGCAACATGTATAACTTAAATGTAACAACTAAAGCTATAAATCCTCCAATGGCTAGTTGACGTGGCGGACCTGCTGCTTGCTCTTGTTGAAGATTGCTTCAGTTCCTACTCTTTTGCATTTAAATATTCCACGTTCAGCTTGTTGTATGCATGAGTCTCACGTCCTACATGCACACTCTTCATACATAGGAATTGGTTTATGTGCCTTTGATGACCTCCGTTGCTCCCTTGCCTTATCAATACCTGCTCGACGAAGTGGACCCTTGTCCTCAAGGTTCATGCGCGGAAATTGGTGCTGTAGCAATGTTGTGCCTTCCCACGTAGCCCTCTTCCAATGGAAGTCGTTTCCTTTTGACCAAACTATGTTTTGTAAATTTCTCACCTTGCTCCACCCAGCATGTGTCGATGATAGAGTCAGGTTCCAAAATTACTCCCCATTCTTCACCAATTGGTGGAAGCTCCGTGCTTATTGTGGGGGAATCACAAATTTATTTCTTGAATAAGGACACATGGAACACTGGATGAATGCATGTCCCCCTCTGGAAGTTGGAGTTTATAGGCTGCATTGCCCACCCTTTTAAGGACCCGGTACGGGCCAAAGAACTTACTGGACAACTTTTGGTGAGCACATTTGAAGGTAGTAGATTGTCAGTAGGTTGTAGTTTAAGGAACACCATATTCTCTTCGAAACACTGCTTTTCGCCGCTGCTTGTCCGCAGTTTGTTTCATTCGATTTGTTGCTGTCTCCAAATTCTTTTTCAACAGTTGCAAAACTCTACCTAAAGCTCTACCCATGGTAAATATGCTTGCCATTTACGCGGCCATTGATGGAAGAAACTTATCAAGTACTGCTCCACACATCGGTTGAACACCTCTGTTTGGCCGTCAGTTTGCGGGTGGTATGCTGCAGTCATCTTTAACTGTGTACTAGGCATGTTAAAAAATTCTTGCCAGAATTTACTGATAAACATGGGGTCATGTCACTAATGATTGACTTAGGTATGCCATGAAGCTTCATCACTCCTTCAACAAATTTTTCTGCCGCTGTTTTGGCCGTGAATAGGTGGGATAAATGTCGTAAAATGAGCAAATTTGCTTAATCTATCCACCGCAACCAAAATGGTATCCTTACTATATGAAATTGATAGCCTCCTCAATGAACTCAAGGGTGATGTCATCCCATACTTGGCATGGAATTAGTAGAGGTTGAAGGAGCTCTGCTGGTGTAAAAGTTTCTGCCTCTGTCTTTTGACATATTTTGCATTTTTTAACGTACTTATGGACTGTATGGAACATTGATGGCCAATAAAATTGTTGGCCTCGGCGCTTGAACGTGTAGTATGCCATGATGCCCTCCCATTTTTTGTATCATGGGCTTCATGCAAATGTTTAATACGTAATAGAGATGGTACCACAACTTTGCGTTGAAAAGAAAAAGAATTAGGCCATTTCTCATGGAATATGGGCCTTCAGTTTGTGTTTGAGCTAGGTGGCCAATTGTCTCCATGTACTTGTCTCCTTTGGCAGCTGTTTTAATTTCTTCCAAAATAATTACCTGTGGCATGAACATGTGATCTAGTGTAAGACTATCAAGTCGGCTTGAAAGAGAATCTGCAGCAGAGTTTTCGCATCCTGGACGATGGTGAATTTCGTAAGCATATCCCATGAGTTTAACAAGCCATTTTTGTTGCCCTGGTCTGGTAACTTTTTGCTCCAAAAAATATTTGAGGCTGCGCTGATCTGTTTGAATAATAAATTTTTGTCCCAACAGAAATGGTTGCCATACACGCATAGCTTCAATAATGAAAAGCATTTCTTTAGTGTACGTGGACCATGACTCTTTTGTTGAGATATTTTGCAAAGTTCGTTTGCTAGCTTAATTCAGCTGAGGTATGCTGATAAGAGATGATGTTGTGTGCACGAGATGAGAGAATAAGAATAGGTAGCTTATAGCATCTGATGTAACTGAATGCCAGCTGGCATTTTGTAATTAGTTTGAAGGATTCAGCTTGTTAAGATTTTGTTATTATACTAGAGTTGGTTAGAGTTGCAAGTATATATAAACACTGATTGTAAGCTAATTCATTTTAATAAGATTTCTCAATTTATCTAGATTCTTCTTATTAATTTTCTCTTTATTTTTCTCTTTATCCAAACAACTTAACAACTCTAATACAGTATCAGAGCCTTCAAATATGAGCAATCCAAATAACACAGCTTCTTCTTCAATCTATATAGACTTCATTCAACCTGTTAAGCTTGATTGATCTTTGTGCTTCAATCATAGCCAATGAACTTGAAGGTTTCATGTATGGTGAAAGTGTGTGTCCAAAACGTTATGTCACTGAAATACAAGGAGAATCTAGCAGATCTAGAGCTCGAAGCTCACAGAGGCAGGATAATCGAACATATATCACCGACATGAAAATAGATAAGCTTTTACAGTTGGATGCTCTCATCAATGGTGGATAATATACTAATCATGGTGATTCATTGTTAATCTTTATTGGAGCCGTGGGAGATGCTTGCTCAGATTTGGATGTCACAATCAAAGGCAAGGTACATGCCTCTGAAGATGCAAATCCTGTCAACTAGAAAGGATCTCTCTCCGTAAGTGATTACTTTAACAAAGTAAGGAAGATAACTGATGGCTTGGCCATAGGTGGTAATGCATTTCCTTTTAATGAACTGATCATGCATTTACTTACTGGATTAGATGATAGCTATGAGTCTCTTGTGACAAATATATTACTAGGCTTGAGAAAGAGTAACTTACTGTTGAAGAAGTGTATTCAATGCGCTTAAGGTTAGAGAAGAGTAAAGGAAAATTATGGAATGAAATCTTCCGTGATATGATTACCAACTTTTCTAAGAAAGGATAGAACTCTAATAAAACTACTCCGGAAATGTTGGAGGATATGGTGGCGATGATGGTAATAAGAATGCTTTTGGTGCTGGTTTAAATTCTGAAAAAGAAATTGTCTGTTAAATATGCTTCATTCCTGGACATAGAGCGATCAGTGTAAAAATATGTTCAATTAGGGCTTTGTTCCTAGAAACAGAGCTTTTGGTGGTTTTAGGCCTCGAGGAGGTCAGAGTTATAGAGCCTTTGTTGGTAATGGTCAGATTAACATAGCAGAGGCTTTGGTTATCCTAATGGTGCTAGTTTAGGATTTGCTTATCTTAGATAAAATGGACCGTTCTATGGCAATGTTGCACATCCAGCTCCCAACTTCACTCATCCTTAAGGTTGCTAGAGTTTGAGGTGTTGGGATAATAAAACTTTTAGTGAAAACTATCACTTCTAACCCAGGAACATTCATGTCATATTACTAAGAATCAATAATAAATTATGCGGAAGCGTACCTGAATCCATAACGCTTAATCTTCTCTAGAGTTGTGTGGTTGACTTTTCAGATCTACACGTTCTCTTAGAGAGTTCGTTAGTTCTCTCTGCGCTTTCTCTCTGCGCTTTCTCTCTGATGATGGGATATTAGAAAGAATAGAAAGATTTCTCCTCTTAACGTGTGACCTGGGGACCATGACCACTTATATAGACAACAGTTTTCTCCTATCACTGGGTATTTCTAATTCTGCATATCATAGAATTAGAATACTATTGGGTCTCTACACATTAAAAGCCCACATCCTATTAAATACATTAAAGTCCATAATACCATAAATCTTAACAGATCACTTTTAATTGGGCTTAACCTTATATGACAGTTTGCAACACATAATTATTCACATATAAGCCCAATGTTGGATTAAAGATCCAACAATGCTGGATTAAAAAATCCAACAATCTCCCACTTGGGCTATATGTGTAACCTCATAATTATGTTTTGCAAAAAATAACCATATGAGCTCAACCTTACTGTTATTACCGAAATGTATCTATAACCAATCCGGTCCATCAATTATACCAACATAGGATCAAAGTAGCCTTCGTTACATCTATCGTAACTTGACCCTCAATGGTCACTATGCCAATATAACTGAATGACGTGGATCATGATATGGATGTGTAGCATGGAAATTTCATGTAAGGTGATCTTAACATGCCTATTTCCAACTAGTCCACCTTAAACCTTATTGAGATCAAAACCTACTAAAATCAGAGTATGAACAAACCAAAACATTATTTCTGCAGAAAATAATCTTAAATATCCAAAAACTGAAATAACCGAGAATGTCTATATTATAAGAGCATCTAAAATCACAAACTCCCACTAAAACTGAATATCATTAAATAACATAACATCCATACGAGCAGTGTGCTCATAGAACATCTTGGGTGGCAGTCCCTTAGTAAGCGCATCCGCAATCATGAAGTTTGTGCCAATGTGCTCTATAGACAATTGTCCACTCTGAACTCTTTCTTTAACAACTAGGAACTTGATGTCTATATACTTCGACTTCGTAGAGCTCCTGTTGTTATTGGAATACAGCACTGCCGACTTATTGTCACAAAATAACCTGAGTGGTCTATCAACACCATCTACTATACGCAGCCCTGTGACAAAATTTCGTAGCCATATCCCATGATTGGATGCCTTATAACATGCTATGAACTCTGCTGCCATCGTGGAAGAGGCTATAAGAGACTGTTTAGCACTCTTCCAAGAAACAACACCTCCTGCTAACAGATAGATGTAACCTGAAGTAGATTTCATACTATCTTGGCATCCAGCAAAATCAGAGTCAGTATACCCAACGATCTCAAGCTTATCCAACCTTTGATCTGTGAGCATGTAGTCTTTTGTTCTTTACAAATATCGTAAGACTCGTTTGGCTGCTTTCCAATAGTCTACTCCTGGATTACTTAAATATCTGCCCAACATCCCAGTAATGTACGCTATATCCGGTCGCGTACAAACTTGAGCATACATCAGACTTCCTACTGCTGACGCATAAGGAATCTTCTGCATTTTCTTCTTTTCAAAGTCATTCCTAGGGCATTGATTGAGACTAAACTTGTCTCCTTTAGCCATAGGGGTATCACCTGGTTTACAATCTTGCATGCCATATCTCTTGAGAACTGTTTCGATATAGCTCTTTTGTGACAATCCTAAATACCCTGAGAGCGATCTCGGTGTATTTGTATGCCTAATACAAAAGAGGTGTCACCAAGATCTTTCATCTCAAAATTCTTAGTTAGAAATCTCTTGGTGTCGTGCAATAAGGCTATATCGCTACTAGCAAGCAAAATGTCATCGACATATAAAACCAAAAAAATATACTTACTCCCACAGAACTTATGGTATATACAATCATCGACCAAATTCATCTCGAAACCAAATGAGATGATCACTTGATGAAACTTGAAATACCATTGTCGAGATGCTTGCTTGAGCTCATAGATGGATTTCTTAAGTTTGCAAACCATATTTTTTAGGTCTTTGGACACAAAGTTTTCTAGTTGCACCATATAGATCGTCTTATCAATGTTGCCATTCAGAAACGCCGTCTTTACATCCATCTGATGTAACTCAAGATCAAAATGCGCCACTAATGCCATTATAATCCTGAAAGAGTCTTTAGAAGAAATTGGAGAGAAAGTCTCTTTATAGTCGATGCCTTCTTTCTGCGTAAAGCCTTTTGCGACAAGACGCGCCTTGTACCTCTCCACATTGCCTTTCGAATCCTTTTTGGTCTTAAATATCCATTTGCAACCAATAGGTTTTGTACTTTGTGGCAATGGGATAAGATCCCATACATCATTGTCTTTCATAGACTTCATCTCCTCATTCATGGCATCAATCCACTTTTGAGAGTTAGAACTTTCCATAACTTGACGGAAATTGATTGGATCATCTTCCATCACGCCGATGTCTACCTCATGTTCTTGGAGAAATACAATGTAGTCATCTGGCAATGCACTTTTTCTTTCTCTAGTGGATCTTCTTAATGGCATAAATTCTTGAGATGGTAGAGTTTGTTCTTCTGGAACAAATTCTTCTATAGGGGGTTCTCCAATATTGTCTTGATTTGTTGTGTCTTGAATAAAATCAGGAATGAGTCCCTGATCAATGCCAATAACACCTATGGGATATCAACATATTCCTCTTCAAAGACAAAGTCCCTAACTGTATCTCCCCTCGCAAACTCGACATCCTCAAAGAACCGAGCATTTTCTGATTCGAAAATTGACTTAGTCATGGGATCATAAAACTTGTATCCCCTGGATCATTTTGAGTATCCAATAAAATAGCAACTTACCCTTCTTGGGTTCAGTTTCTTCTCATTAGGCCTATAAGGCCTTGCCTCAGCTGGACATCCCCAAACATGTAAGTGCTTGAGACTAAGCTTTTTACCTGTCCAAAGTTCATAAGGGGTTTTGGCAGTCACTTTAGTTGGAACCCTATTAAGGATATACGCTGCAGTCTTAAGTGCTTCTTCCCAGAGTGATTTTGGTAAGGTAGAATGGGAAATCATACTCCTCACCATGTCTTTAAGCGTCTTATTTCGTCTTTCAGCAACACCATTCATAGTGGGTGAACCCGGCATAGTGTACTGTGGGATGATACCACATTCCTTTAGGTATTTCGTAAATGGTCTTGGACGTTGTTCAATTGAACCATCATATCTACCATAGTATTCACCACCACGGTCAGATCTGACGCTTTTGATTCTTTTGCCAAATTGGTTCTCAACTTTAGCCTCAAAGTTTTGTGAACATATCCAAGGATTATGCCTTTTCATGGAGGAGATATATATAGCCATATCTAGAAAAATCGTCTATGAACGTCATAAAATATTATTGACCATTCTAAGCAGGTGTAGGGAATGGCCTATAAATGTCTGTATGTATGAGTTCTAAGATATCTAAACTTCTATTGGTTTCAAATCTCCTTTTATTGGTTTGTTTCCCCTTAATGTAGTTAACATAGATGTCAAAATCTGTGAAATCTAAGGGGTCTAGAATTGCGTTTGACACAAGTCTCTCTATTATCTGTTTGGAGATATGACCCAATCTCTTATGCCATAACGCAGCTGGATTCTCATTGGTTAGTTTTCTCTTTAAACCTCGTGTACTTAATTGCAGGGATTTATTAAATGAAGCAATTGTATCAAGCATATAAAGATTATCATTGCCTGTCAAAGAACCAGAACCAACTAGATTTGAATCATGAAACAGACTAAATTTTTCATTTCCAGTTGAACAAGAATAACTAAATTTGTCCAAAGCGGAAATAGAAATCAAATTCCGCCTAAAAGACGGAACAACAAAAGTTTCATCAAGATCCAAATAAAATCTGGTCTTTAACAATAATCTAAATTTTTCAATTGCTTCAACTTCAACTGTCTTGCCATCGCTCACATAGATGTATCTTTCACCATCACTGGGTTTTCGGCAACTCAGGCAACTCTGCATAGACACATTGATGTGAGTGGTTGCACCAGAATATATCCACCACGTGTATCTAGGTACCGAAGTTAAGTTAACCTTAGAACAACCAAACTAAGAAAAATACCTTTCTTAGCACGCCATGCACGATAATTAGTGCAGTGCTTCTTCTTATGCCCCTCAGCACCACAGAAGAAACAACCAGTACCTTCTGAATCATTTGATTTCTTTTGTTGTTTCTTTTGAGGTGCTGTATCTGCAGCTTCTTTATCCTTCTTCCTTTTCTTGCCTTTGTTCTTACCCTTAGAGGTAGAGGCTAGATGAGCACTTTTTGCCTTATCTTTCTTCAGCCTATCCTCTTCATGAACACAGTGTGATATGAGCTCATTCAGAGACCAAGTCTCTTTCTGACAATTATAGCTCACCTTAAACTGGTTAAACTGTGTTGGTAAGGATATTAAAACTAAATGCACTAGCAAGTCTTCAGAGAGTTCAAGCTTAAGTGCTCTTAGCTTAGAAGCAAGATGAGACATCTCCATGACATACTCCATAATATTGCCTTTACCCGTATACCTCATTGAAATTAGGCTTGTCAAGAGCGTACCATTTTCAGCCTTTTCGTTCTTGACAAACCTTTGTTCAATCTGTGCAAGAAACTCCTTAGCTGTATTTGCTTTCTCAGTCATTGAGCCCCTGAATGCTTCTGGAATGGCCTTCTTCATGATCATGATACACATGCGATTTGATCTCTCCCACCTTTCCATTTTCCTTTTATCATCAGGGGTACTATCATCTGTAAGAGGTGGGGGAGAATCAACCCTTAACGCAATATCAAGATCCATGACTACAAGAACTATTAAAAGATTCTCATGCCATGATTTGAAATTAGAGCCATTTAGCATAGGAATTGAATTGATGTTGGTAGTAATATTAGTAGCAGACATAACTGAATAGAGAACAACAAACAAGCAGAACAAGCTCATATTAGTCTTAAAACAAAAATAAATTCAAATAAAGGTAAACCCCATCTCAAGATACCGGGCACTCCATTAATATTCTATCTTTGGACAAAATATTAACTTGTAAGTGATATCTTGGTGTAGTAATCAAACACTGATAATAGAAACATGTCAAACAATGAATCTTCCTTTGGGCCGATCTATTATTCACATGTAAAACCGAATAATCATCATGTGTTTATTACCACAGGTGCACATGTAATTCTATTAAATATAGACCTTCCTTTGGGCCGATCGATATTTATAGGAATTACATATATAAAACCGTTTGTATTCTAAAATAAATTAATTTCCATAAGAGAGGTAACTTTGGTGACATATTGCTTCAATTAATTCATCTCAAAATACATATAAATCAACTAATATTTGAATTTAAAAATTACCAAAAAATAACTAAAAATTTTTTTTTGGTCAAACTTTGGTCAACGATAAAATCAACGGTCAACGTTGACGGTCAACGGTCAACGTTGACGGTCAACCGTTGATCGGTTAAGGGCTGGATGGTTCAGGTCAGCCAAACCGGATCCTGAACCAACCCATAAAATTAAACTGGCTTTTTTTTTTTTAATGGGCTAAACCTTTTTGATGGGATAATGCTTAATTTATTAAGCCCAACTTGTTAGGCACAAACTCAAAATCATTAAGTCCAAGCAAATGTAGGACTTTAATAAATAACTTCTTAACTTGTTTTACCAAAAAGAAATTTTAGAAAATTTTAGGGATCTTTACGATATTTTACATTAAAAACACTAAAATCTCTTTTCTTTTTTCTTTTGCTCTTCACGGGTGGCAGCCATGGCAGCCGCTGAATTTTTTTTTTTTTAATCTGATTTTCCCCAAAACAAAAAAAAAAGTTCCTAAAATTCTGAATTTATTTTACTTTAATAAGAGTCAATCATAAATTTGATTCAAGAATTATTAAATTCAAGAACATAAAAAAATACTTAATCCTTAATTTGTTCTCAAACTCAATAATTTTAATAATTTTAGTATTATTATTATCGAGAACACCAAACATTTAATCATTCATAAAAAATAAATTTGATTCTTAATGATTCAACATGAATTGGCTCTGATACCACTTGTTGGGATAATAAAACTTTTAGTGAAAACGATCACTTCTAACCTAGGAACATTCATGTCATATAACTGAGAATCAATAATAAATTATGCGGAAGCGTACCTGAATCCATAACGCTTAATTCTTCTCTAGAGTTGCGTGGTTGACCTTCCATATCTACACGTTCTCCTAGAGAATCTGTTAGTTCTCTCTGCGCTTTCTCTTTGATGATGGGATATTAGAAAGAATGGAAAGATTTCTCCTCTTAACGTGTGACCTGGGGACCATGACCACTTATATAGACAACAGTTTCCTCCTATCACTGGGTATTTCTAATTCTGCCAATCATAGAATTAGAATACTATTAGGTCTCTACACATTAAAAGCCCACATCCTATTAAATACATTAAAGCCCATAATACCATAAACCTTAACAGATCACTTTTAATTGGGCTTAACCTTATATGACAGTCTGCAACACATAATTATTCACATATAAGTCCAATGTTGGATTAAAGATCCAACAATACTGGATTAAAAAATCCAACATGAGGAATTAGTGGAAACTATAATAGTGGTGCTTTTCATGGTCTAGCAGCAATCAATATGTTTGTAGGGAATGTTAACTTTCTTAACAACATTTCTATACTTTTGGAAGATTATGGTACAGTTGTAGATTCAACGTGGTACTTTGACTCTGGTTCAACCAATCATGTAAATTAGGATGTAGGTATCTTTACTTACTGCTCAACTTGTCCTGGTATTGAAACTACATATAGGAAATGGTATGGGGTTATCTATTCATAGTATTGGTTATGCTGTTATTTAAACTCTATCCGCATCACTACTTTATTTGCATAACATACTACATGTCCCTATTATTACAAAAAATCTCCTTTATTGAATTTCATGACACTGTTTGGTTTGTAAAGCTAAGAATACTGGAATCATATTGCTCAAAGGGATTGCTAGAGGAAGATTATACCAAGTTGAGAATTTAACTGCAGTTTATAGTGATTCAAAGTCTCATGCTCCTATGCCAAACTTGACCAAGTCAATCTCAGTTTAAAAAATAAGTCCAGTATATATGTTTACTCAATGTGGTGATTCAAAGCTTCAAATTCCTATGTCAAAGTTGTCTAAGTCATACTTAGTTTCAAAAATAGGTCTATGTTTACTCAATTCAATTCATCTAGAAATTTGTCTCATTCACAAATGCCTGTTTATACTTTTGATTTCAATAAAATAGCCTTTATTGTTTTTGTTGCTTCTACTAATAAATCTGTTGATTATGACCTATTGCATAAAAGAATGGGACATCTCACTATGCATGATCTAAAACAGATCATGAGGTGTTTAGGTTTAACTTTTATTGATAAAGCTGTACCACCTCAATTCTGTGATGCTTGTCAGTTTAGAAAGTGTTATATACAACATTTTCTTTCCTTAGAAACACAACAAGAAAAATGATATTTTATTACAAAAAGGTTAATCACTAAAGATAATAAATTAGTCACCTTATATTTTTTATAATAAAAAATAGATCATCACTTGTTAGTCGTAGAAAGATCGTCTCAAAAGGTTCTAGTGACCATAATTATTTTTATCACTGAAAATTAACTTTTTTATGACTAGACATTTGATCTCAAATTAAAGTTTTAAGAGTCATAAATTATATTAAAAAATGACAAAATATGCCTTGAAAACATATCTGTAACAATATTTTTTAGTCATTAAATGTTACTTTTGGTGATGAAATAAACTAATTGCCTCCAATTGTTAGAATCAATGACTTTTTTCTTTGTTGCATATTAGAATAATATAATCTTGTATGCTTTACTAAGATTGTAGGTAACTAATCTTTTTTGTCATTAGAAAATGTCATTTGTGACTAAATTTGATGGTCACAAGAAGTCACATCAAATTAAATTTAATGACCAAAATTTTTATTTTGGCAATTATTTTGTCGATATTACAACAATAAAAAAACTACAAACACTAACAAGTAAGAGTCTACAAATGAACAAATAATTATAAAATTAAATAAATAAAAGTAGATTAAAATTTTACAATATAATAAAATAAATTCAACTACAGAAATTACAAATATCAATTACCTAAAATAATATAATGAGAAAATTGAAAAGGATTACTAATTGTCTTGGTCCTTGGTAATTATTGATGAATTTAAATGCCGTTTCTACTTGTCATGAAAATTAACTTGAGCTTGTCTTTCATTGTCTTCTTCAAATGCTTTTAGACTTGTAGAATAAATACATCGGCCTCGAAGTTATCCTACAATAAATATTTTGACAAGTATGACATTATATACAAAGAAAATTTTTCAAGTGAAAATTAAAATAATAAATAATCAATTTGTAACAAAAAAATACAACCTTACAAATACTATAATAGCAAATTATATATGCTTCTCTGTTACTTATCTCTACTTGAAATTTCACAAGTATCTGTTGGCCATAATAATTGAAATCCGACACACGTAACAAACTAGATGATAATGAAATTAAATAAGAAAAGAGAAAGTTTAAATAAAACCTGTACCTTTTTTTATAATTTCTTAGTTATTACTTTCTTTTCAGCTTATATTTTCTCTTAACTCCTTTCTCTTATCCCCTTGTTCACGCTTGAAGGAAATCACATGAAATTTTATGCACCTAAGAAACTTGACTACTTAAGAAGACATTAGTGAAATACTAGCTAAGCAATCTAAGAGGGGAGGATGAATTGGTTTTCTTAAAAGTTATGCAATGCTTGAATAAAAATTAATGCAAATCTTAAATAAATTCAAAACAATAATAAATAAACCAATCAAAATGTAAAGAGATAAGGGAAGAGAGATTCAAATACAAAGATTTTTATGTGGTTTGGCAAACCTTGCATACGTCCACGCATCCAAGCTCACCAGGCTTAAGGATTTCACTATCCAAGCCTCCAAAGCTTCAAAAACTTTTACAATTGACTTCACATGTGTCAATCAACATTTACAACAAGAGATTATCTCAAACTCTTAACTCAAGTGTTTCCCACTCTTACAATCACTCAAAAATAAAGATTACAAAAGAGTTTCTCTTATACAATGTATATGTTTACAAATAAAAGCTCAAAGTGTGATTAAATGATACAACGACAAGTTTAAAGCTTAATAGAAATTAGGGGTGGGCAAATTCGGGTTCGGATCGACCTGATGGGATTTCGAGTTAATCGGGTTGGGAAAAATATAACCTAAACCTAACGCAAACATGTGATCCAATCCGAACATATTTGGATCGGATCAGATTAATGATTTTTGCTTGTTTTATTAATAATTTCTTTGAATTTTTGGATTGGATCAGGTTTGACCTGATCCGATCATGATCTGATCTGATCGGGTTGGCCAAAATCCAACCCGATTAGGTTAGAACGTTCATTCAAACCCGATCCAAACCTGAAATTTTCGGATCGGATCGGATCAGGTCGGGTCGGGTTATATGCCCACCCCTAATAGAGATTGTATATTTAGTAGCAAGTTCAATGATAATTGTTAGATCTTATAAAATTTGAATTTGATTGAGCCATTTTATAGTTAGAGCTAAACACTAACCGTTGTTGACTTTCTGAACATAATCGAATCATTGTTAAGCATAGGATAGACCACCGTTTTGACTTGAGCAAGGTATCGTTGGGCCAAAATTCAAATTGTTGGATCACTTTCTTCTTGATGTTAGAGTGCCGTTAGTGTCCAAAGACTTGCAATAAGTTTTTGGCATATTATTTTCTACAATTCGGTTTACTGTTAGTGTCCAAAAACTAAACTTTCAATTTTGTTCAATGTCGGTTAGCCTTTTTTTCCTAAACGGTTTACCGTTATCTTCTAGAAACTCAACTTCAATTTTTGTAAAATAACGGTTAGCCGTTTTCTTGATAATGGTTAGCCGACTTTTTCCAGAATTAATGAAATCTTGCTTCAAGGTTATCATTTTGCTAGAAATCCATTTGTTTCCAAAAAGGTTATTCTTTGCTCAGTTCATTATATTGCTTAAGATATTTTGATCCGATTAAGAAATTTTCCAAACTTAATCAATTTTAAGACATGTTTGTTGTCATCAAAATCATCATTATGAAAACATACATGTTAACATTCTTCCCCTTTTTTATGATGACAAACCTTTCAATTATTATAGAGAAAGATTACAAAAGTTTTACTCTTACTCCCCCTAAGTATAAGCTCCCCTTAAGTTAATCAATTTTTAACGAAAAAAGTTTTTAATCAATTAATCAATTAATCAAGAACGTAACCTTTAACCAATTAATCAAGAACAAAACTTCTCATAAATATCTCCTCCTTCTTCATAAAAAAGAAAAGAACATAATAGAAGAGTATAAGTGTTACCCAAGTTGTTTGAGGTGAAATTTTAGTAGAACCTCCCCCTAACAACAAACACTTCCTCAAATACACAAATTATTAATAACACTTCCAATATAATCTTATATCATCTCAACTTCATCAACAAGGCAACTCTATATCATATTAACTTCCACAATACTTCCAACAATAGAGACAAATCAATTATCAAAATCATCAAGAAAATAGGAAAATAACCATGCAATCTAATATCATCCAAAAGGAGTAATCATAACAGAATAGTAAAAACATCATCCAAAGGGCTTGTGCACAACAACTACCTACAACAATATATTCAGCCTTGGTGGTTGAAAATGCAACTGAATTTTGCTTCTTACTAAACCAAGAGACAAGCGAGTGACTTAAAAAGTGATATGTTCCACTAGTACTCTTCCTATCAATCTTATAACCAGCAAAGTTGGCATTCGAATAACAAGTTAAGGTTATGTTAGTTCCTTTAGGATACCCAAGGCTAAGATCGATGGTTCCATTCAAATAACAAAAAATTCTTTTAACAGCAAGCAAATGAAATTCCTTAGGATATGATTGAAATCTTGCACATAGGCATACACTAAACATGATATCCGGTTTACTAGTAGTCAAATAAAGTAAGAATCTAATCATACCTCGATATGTTTTGACATCAAATTTTTTACCTTTTTCATCTTTATCAATTTTGATTGTTGAGCTCATTAGAGTACTTTTCGCCTTTTCATCTTCAAGTCCAAATCTCTTGAGCAAATCTCTCAAATATTTAGTTTGATTGATGAAGATTCTTTCTTCAGTTTGTTTTATTTGTAGTCCATGAAAGTACTTCAGCTATCCCATCATGCTCATCTCAAATTCTTTGCTCATACAAGATGAAAATTCCTTACACAAAAACTCATTAGTAGAACTAAATATAATATTATAAACATAGATTTAGGCAACAAGTATATCTTATTTCTTATGCTTAATAAAAAGAGTAGTATTTGCTTTCCTCATAGAATATTTATTTTCCAAAAGAAATTTACTAAGTCTATCTTACCATGCTTTAGGTGTTTTTTTATTCCATACAATACTTTAGATAACTTATAAATATGATTTGGAAAATTCTCATTTTCAAAACCAGAGGGTTGTTTCACATAAACTTCTTTCATAATGTAACCATCTAGAAATGCACTTTTGACATTCATTTAATACAAAATAAAATTCTTATGATAGATAAATGCTAAGAGCATCCCAATGGATTCTAATCGAGCTATAGGTACAAGAGTTTCATAAAAATCAATTCCTTCTTCTTGGTTGTATTCTTGAGCTACTAATCTACCTTTATTCCTTACCACCACACTAGATTCATCCATTTTATTTTTAAATACCCATTTAGTACCTATAATAGATTGACGTTTTGGTTTAGGGACTAGTTCCCACACATTATTCCTCTCAAATTTATTTAGCTCTGTTTACATTGCCATAATCCAAGATTCATCGTTTTCCACATCCAAAAAGGATTTTGGTTAAGTTTGAGATATGAATGCAGCATGCTCACAAGTATTTCTAAAGATGACCTAGTGGTTATACCTCGTAAAGGATCACCTAAAATCAATTGTTTGGGGTTAGAAGAAACATAACTCTACTCTTTGGGGAATGTTTGTGAATTATCTTGATTTTGCTCTATATTTGTTTGTTCTTCTTGTTGTTGCCTTTAATTCTCACATAGCGAATCATCTTCTTTGATATTTGAAGGCTCTTCTTGCTGTAACTCTTCATCTGCATAATTATTAACAATAACTTTTTCTGTAGAGGAAGGTTAGACTCATCAAATGTAACATGCATAAAATCCTTAACAACTAAGGTCCTTTTATTATACACTCTATAAGCTTTGCTTGTATTTGAATAACCAAGAAAAATACCAACATCGGATTTTGAATCAAATTTACCAAGTTGTCTTTTGTATTCAAAATAACCAATGTTGGGTTTTCTATCTTTCTAAAGCTCATAGGGAGTTTTATTGAGATAAGGTCTAATCAACACTTGATTTAAAACATAACAAGTGGTGTTGATGGCTTCAGTCCAAAAATACTTAGGTAATACATTTTCATTCAATATAGTCCTAGCCATTTCTTGAGTAGACCTATTCTTTTTCTCAACTACTCTATTTTGTTGTAAAGTCCTTGGTGGTGAAAATTGATGCATCATACAAAAGTTATTGCAAAAGCTTTCAAATGCATGATTTTCAATTTCTCCACCATGATCAATTTTGATACATGAAGTTGTATATCCTTTCTCATTTTAAACCTTTTACAAAACATTTTAAATGCATCAAGGGCATCATCATTATTAGCTAAGAATAATACCCACGTATATCTAGAATAATCATCCACAATCACAAAAGCATAATATTTTCCACTCAAACTAGCATATCTAGAGGTCCAAATAAATCCAAGTAAAGAAGTTGAAGTGGTTTTGAAGTTGAAACATGATTTTTATTTTTGAAAGAAGTTTTAATTTGTTTTTCAAATTGACATGCTTCACAAATTTTTTCTTTTTGAAAACTAATTTTTGGAAGGCCTTTAACTAAATTATTTTTTAAAATTTTTGAAATCAAATCCATGCTTGCATGCCCTAGTCTTCTATGCCATAGTTAGCTATCATCATGTAATGCAGAAAAGCATATATTATGAGTTAATGCACAATCTACATTAATAATATACACATTTTGTGTGCATGTGAGGACACAACACTTGGGAGGGGTTTTGTCATGAGGTTTTAAGCTTGTGAATGCATGTGCGTGTTATGTGTATAGCTCTGTCTAATAAGTGTTTATATTAGGATTAGAAAACCCAATAAAGATGAATTGAGTGCAGAAATGAAGAATGAATGAATGCCAAGTAGAACCAATGTATAGATGAGGGTTGAACTTCTGTCTTGACACTTAGGCTTTTATTGAGTTTTGTGAGTTTGTTGTAGCAAAACTAGGTAGAAGAGAATAATAACATTTTAAGGATAAAAAATAGCTTAAGTTCGGAGGAAATTTAAATTTTTTTAGAGATTGTTATAAACTGTGCTAGGTATTAAATAAAGTTATGCTCTAATGACTTAGTTATTGAGTAACTAGGGTTGAGTATGTACCTCATATGTAAACTTGCGTAAAAAGGCAGCAAAAGTTATGAGCATTGCTTCAGCAACTAAAAAAAATAAAGAATGAGTGATGAAGGAAGAATGAAAAATAAAGGGGTTCACTGTCTAGGATACTGAGTAGCCAGGTCTGTTCATGAGCCCCATGTTCGGCTTTGAGTTAAAGGTATCCAAAGATAAGACTTAAATATAGCATCCTGGATATGTTTGCTGCAGTAACTCTGATATGTACTTCGAGTAAGTAATTGGGTGTCATTATTACACGTGATAGACATTCACATGAAAGCTCAATGTTACATTAAAGGGTAATTAACTGAAAAAAAAAAACTGAGGATGATTGCTGTAGCATAGTTTGAATTCGTTTTAAGACCTTTACCTCCCCTACAAGATAGAGTTGTTTGTAGTATTTTTATAGGATACATTTGATGCTTGAGTGATGCTACGGCATCTCTGAGACATAATTAAAAGTGCACGCATATATGTTCGATAGAATAAGATTTAAATTTAGAACTAGAACTGTTATGACAATTTAGCATGTTTAAGAGTGTAATATGAGGGTTGATGAATCCCAGCAATGTTCACGACAGAGTTAAGTTTTATTTATTTACTTTATTGCATTTTATTTATTACATTTGAAGTTTAGTTAGTTCTTTAGTTTTATAAGTTACTTTAATTCAATTAAATAAAATTGCACTGTTAAGATTGTTGTAGCAAGTCTAATAATATCAATCTTTGTGCACACTTGCGCATTGACATTCATAGCAGTAAAAAAAAACTATCAATAAGTTTTTGGCGCCATTGTCAGGGATTGATTGTTTATTGCGATTTATTAAATTAATCTTAAGCAGAGCTAATTTTTATTTTGTTTATTTTATTGGCAACAATGATCTAACAACCCTTGCATAGCAAATATAAACCTGTTCAAGTCCAATTTGATATGAAAATTTAAAGAATTGCTAGGAGATTGAGAAAAGAGAAAAGAAATTCAAAAGTTGTTGTAGTGATGGATGATCTGCAAGATATAAAGAATTTGAACCTTAACGAGAAATACTTGTTAATGCACAAGAAGGTCAGAATGGATAGCATGTTTATGGGCAACCAGGGAACAATAATATTATCTACATGGTAGATGATAAAGATAAAGTCATTCGTGACTATGCAGTGTTGACTCTTCAAGCCATACATCCAGCAAACTTGAAGTTCAAGCTGACAAGTTCGAGCTCAAAACAATGATATTTCAGATGTTGTAAAGAGTAGGGCAGTTTAATGGATTACTATAAGAAGATCCTCATCTTCATTTTAATATATTTTTGGAGGCGAGTGATGCTTTTAAGATTGTTGGAGTATCACATGAAGCATTGAGACTCAGGCTATTCCCATTTTCTCGAAGTGACCGAGCAAGGGCATGACTTAACGCTTTACCACCAGACTCCATCACTACATAGAATGATTTGGTTGACAAGTTTTTGATGAAGTACTTCCCACCAATTGAGAATGCAAAATTGAAGAATGAGATCATATCTTTACACCAACTTGAAGATAAGAGTTTGTATGATGCATAAGAACGATTTAAAGAGTTACTTAGGAGATGTACTCATTACAATATTTCTTACTGTATACAGCTGTAAACTTTCTACAATGATCATAACCCAAGCACTAGATTGATGGTAAATGATTCAATAAATGGAGTCTTGCTATTGAAAGCTTACAATGAAGCGTATGAAATTATAGAGAGAATAACTTATAATAACTATCAATGGTGATCAACCAGACAAGTTGTAGCAAGGGGTGCAATAGGAGTTCACAATGTAGACTCTCTGAAAGCCTTATCAGCCCAAGTAACCTCATTAACAAACATAGTGAAAGCTCTGACCACTGCTCTATCAACAGTTAACCAAGTTGCTGAAGTCTCATGTGTTTATTATAGAAAAGGGCATCTATTTGATAATTGTCCTAGGAATCTAGCTTCAGTCAATTATGTAGACAACTTTAACATACATATATCCAAATTCAAAAGTACGATAAGCAATTCAATGAATTCCTCAACATGTTGAAGCGGCTACATATCAACATTTTATTTGTGGAAGCTTTGGAACAAATGCCAAATTATGTGAAATTCTTAAAAGACATTTTGGCAAGGAAAAGAGGGCTTGGAGAATGTAAAACAATGGTTCTGACACAAGAATGCAGCCATATGCTTAAGAATAAAATCTTTCAGATGTTGAAAGATTCAGGGAGCTTCACAATTCCATGTTCAATTGGAACTAAATCAATGGTAGGACATTTTATGTTTTAGGGGCAAGCATTAATCTCATGCCTTTATCAGCGTTTAAGTAATTATGAGTTTAAGAAGTAAGGCCAACAATCATGACCTTGTAACTTGTTGACTAATCTCATATCGATCCAGAAGGTAAGATTGAAGACGTGTTGGTAAAGGTGGATAAATTTATCCTTCAAGTGGATTTCTTAGTATTAGACTTCAAGACAGATAAAGAGGTACCAATTATTCTAGTACGACCTTTTTTAGCCACGGGAAAGACTTTAATTAATGTGAAAAAGGAAAGTTGACTATGAGGGTTAATGACTAGCAAGTTACATTCAATGTGCTAGATATAATGAAGAATCTTGATGCGATTAAAGGCTGTAACTTTATCAGTGTTGTTGATTTTGCTATAGAAGAACAAGTAAATAGTTGTTGTAGTAATGAAGAAGATATAGCTGTAATATTTAAAGCTCTTGAAGAAGGGGATATTGACACAGCTGAAATATCATGGCTAGGAGAGAAGCAACCTTGCAAAACATACAAGCAATTTTAACCTCTTAATCTCTTAAACAGGTAAGTAAAACCTCTTGTTTCTTCTGTTGAATCACCACTTATTTTAGAATTGAAACTTTTATCTTCATATTTGAAATATGCATATCTTGGTGATAATGACATACTTATTGTAATTATTTCATATTTTTTGAATGCAGATCAAGAGAAGGGCTCAGTGGAAGTGTTGAGGAGGCACAAGAAGGCCATCAGATGGACCACGAGAGATATTAAAGGAATCAGCCCTTCTATATGCATGTATAAGATTTTGTTGGAAGATTGCTACAGCAACTTATTAGAGCAATAATGAAGACTGAATCTTATTATGAAAGAAGTTGTGAAGAAAGAGATCATCAAATGGCTAGACGCTGAAATAATATACCCAATATTAGATAGCTCATGGGTAAGCCCAGTACAATGTCTTCCAAAAAAAGGTGGAGTGGTTGTTGTAGCAAATGAAAAGAATGAGCTTATTCCCACGAGAACGGTCATGGGTTGGAGAGTTTGTATAGATTACAAAAAGTTAAATAAGGCAACAAGGACGGATCACTTTCCATTACCCTTCATAGACCAAATGCTAGACAGATTTACTGGAAAAAAATATTATTGCTTATTGGATGGATACTCAGGCTACAACCAAATTGCTATAGCACCAGAGGATGAGGAAAAGACAACTTTCACTTGTCTTTATGGAGCTGTTGCTTTTAGAAGGATGCCATTTAGCCTATGCAATACTCCAACAAAGTTTCAGATGTGTATGATAACAATTTTCTTAGATATGGTTGAGCAAACACTTGAGTTATTTATGGATGATTTTTCAGTATTTGAAGAGTCATATGATGATCGTCTACATAATTTAAAAAATGTGCTTAAAAGAAGTGAGGAAACAAATTTAGTGTTAAATTGGGAAAAATATCATTTCATGGTACAAAAGGGGATAGTTTTAGGCTATAGGGTCTCTAGAAAGGACATTGAGGTGGATAAGCAAAAATAGAGGTAATGGATAAACTTCCACCACCCATCTTAGTCAAGGGCATAAGGAGTTTCTTAGGACATGCCGGGTTTTATAGAAGATTTATTAAAGATTTCTCCAAAATAACCAAACCCTTTTGCATGCTGCTAGAGCATGATAGACCCTTCAATTTCAATGAGAATTTTTTAAAGGTCTTTTTTGAGTTGAAAAAAGCTCTCGCAACAGCACCAGTTATTGTAACACCAAATTGGAGTATGCCTTTTGAGTTGATGTGTGACGCAAATGACCATTTTATTGGAGTAGATTGGGCCAGAGGAAAGGCCAGATTTTTCACTTATCTTTTATGCTAGCAAAACTTTAGCCGATGCACAACTCAACTATACCACCACTAAAAAGGAGTTGCTAGTAGTTGTCTTTACATTTGATAAATTTATAGCATATTTAGTTGCACAAAGGTGACTGTTTACATAGACCATTTAGCCATAAGTTTTTAATTTTTAAGAAAGATACCAAACAAAGGCTAATTAGGTGGATTATTTTGCTATAAGAATTTGACTTGGAGTTTAAGGATAGAAAAGGGCTTGAGAATCAAGTGGCAGACTATCTATCTAGAGTAGAAGCATATACAAGCACTCTAACTAAATAGGATGTCCCAAAAACATTTCTAGATGAGCAGTTGTTAATGTTACAATACACATAGGTGCTACAACAATTAGGATTCTCATGGTATGCAGACTTTGCCAATTATTTAGTAAGTGGACTGTTGTCGCCTGATTTAAACTACCACTAGAGGAAAAGATTTCTTCATGATGTAAAAATCTATCAGTGGCATGAGCCTTACTTGTATAAGTTATGTTCAGACCAAGTAATCAGAAGGTGTGTACCAAATAAAGAAATTTTAAGCATTTTACAATCCTATCATGCTATAGTATATGGTGGACATTTTGGAGGACATAAAACAACAGCAAAAGTCCTTCAATCAGGTTGCTACTGGCCTTCTATTTTCAAGCTGCTTATTAGTTTGTTAAGTGTTGTGATAGGTGTCAAAAGGTAGGAAACATCTTAAAAAAGCATAAGATGCCATTCACTAATATTTTAGAAGTGGAACTTTTTGATGTATGGGGTTTATATTTTATGGGACCATTCCTACTTTCTTCTGGCAATTTATACATCCTAGTGGCTGTAGACTGTCTCTAAATGAGTGGAAGTTGTAGCATTACCAACTAATGATGCCAAGGGAGTGGTGAAGTTCCTCCAGAAAAATATTTCACAAGATTTGGCACCCCAAGAGCCATCATTAGTGATGAAGAAACCCATTTTTGCAACAAGATGTTTACTGCAGCATTGGCCAAATACGAGATTAAGCACAAGGTTGTTACAACATATCATCTACAAACTAATGGGCATACAGAGGTATCCAACAAGGAGATAAATAAGATTTTGGAGAAAGTTGTGAGTCCCAACAGAAAGGATTGGTCACTTAGATTACATGACTCTTTATAGGCTTATAGAATAGCATATAAAACTCCGCTTGGCATGTACCCATACAAAATTATTTACGGCAAAGCTTGTCACTTGCCATTAGAGCTAAAGCTCAAAGGACATTGGGTAGTCAAGTAATTGAATACAGATATGACTTCTGTGACAGAACAAAGAAAATTACAACTTTGTGAGCTAGAGGAATTTAAATTATTCTCTTATAACAATGTAAGAATTTATAAGGAGAAGACTAAGCAATGAGATAACCAAATAATCCAGCAAAGGGAACTCATTCCAGGCAATCAAGTTTTGCTTTATAACTCAAGATTAAAGCTCTTTCCTAGGAAATTAAAATTTAGATGGTCAGGACTTTTTAAGCTTATTAAAGTATATCCTCATGGGGCTGTTGAACTTTTAGATGAAAGAACAGGTCAGGGATTCAAGGTTAATGGGCACACAGTGATGTATTACATGGGCGCTATTGTGACTCGCCCAAAGGAGGACCTATTTCTGAGGGATCTAACATGAGCAATCAAGGATGGTCAGGCTGAAGGAGCTAAAATCAAGCACTAACTGGGAGGCAACTGAATGATGAGGGGAGTTATTTCAATTTTTCCTTAAAAATTAAGTTTAGTTTTACATGCTTTAATTTATGGTTTTAAATAGATTATTTAATTTATTTTCTTTCTTTTATTTTATTATAACATATTAAAAAAGGGGGGAAAAATAAAAAAAATGAATTAATGCAGCATAAGTTCAACATGACAAAGTAAAGGTGATTCTTAAGCAACTGGTATATCAATTAGTATTGCTACAGCAACGAATCAACCATTAGATCAACAATTCTTTTTACCGTTACAATCATAACCTTTAATTTTTATTGTTAGAGGGGCTAACATGCTAACATCAGCAATTTGTAAATGGCAATAAAGGAGATTACACTACACATTCCCTATATTCTCGTGACATCTATCCTTTCCTTTTCAATTTTAGATTTGTTTTTAAAATTTAAAAATTCTTTCTAAGATTATCAAAATCAATATTTTCCTCTTTTTACATTTCTTCTATCTATAAATTAGGGATCTACTGTGGCTCATTCTTTTTAACCCTAACTCTTTCTCCATTTGTTACGCTCGACATCATCATAAACACTTTCCATAATTTGTTTGTCTTTTTTCAGCACCATATTATTTGCTAAGTGTTGTTGTGATAATGGTGAAAATCAAATCACACGCCATGAGGTCAAAGGACACAACACGCTTTCACACGCCATAATTTGTTTGTCTTTTTTCAGCACTATATTATTGAACCATGCAAAATTTTAGAGGAAAAGGGCTTCATCTTCCCCAAGCAGCCAACGAGAGTAATGAATAATATCTTTACTGTTGTAGTATGATAAGGTTGGGTTAGATTTTATTTTCGCCCACGAGACCTAGTTATCCCAGTTTTCAAAGAATTCTATTCTAACATGCCACAACAAGACAAGCACAATATCTTCATGAGGCAAGTACAGGTACCATTAGACTCTCTCGTTATTAATGCCTTTTATGATTTGCCTACTGCTATTGATTATGAATATACAAAGTTTGCTGAGAACATGAAAATTAAGAAATAAGGGGAGGTTTTTAGAACCTTAACTATACCAGGTAGCTAATGGATGAATAAGGGCAAGTAGTGAGTAGGATAGATTTGAAACCCATTAACAAAGTCTGGGTTAAGTTCTTAAAATATAGGGTAATGCTAACCACCCATACTACTACGGTTTCCCAAGATAGACTAGTACTCTTCTATGCAATAGTCAAAGCGTTAGCTATAGATTTAGGCAAAATCATTGAGAAAGAAATCAACTGTATTTTTATTCTCTTCTTTAATCATAGGTATATGTGAGGCCTCGGGAGTGAAGTTTGTAAGAAGTGATGAGAGAATAAAGAATGAAGGGGCCATTACAGTCAAAACTGTTGAAAGAATTACTGGAGAATTCACAGCTGCAGCAACTCCAAAATGCTCTGCTACAGGTAGGATAGAGCAGTTCACAAGACTTGAAAATATGCTGCAGGCGCTCAACACAATTGTGAGGGAATGTGTCCAGGTGCAGATAGAAGAAAACTAGAAATTTTTGGACTTACTTAAAGCATTTTGAAGCTCAAAAACTCTAATTTTCCCTGTACATGAAGAGCAAGGATGCTGATTTTCCTAAATTATTGCTATAATAGTTTGATTTTTGGACTATTAAGGGAGTTACTCTAGCAGAAGGGAATGCAAATATAGAAGTTGAAGAAGAGTCTGAAGAGGAACAACAACCAAAGCAAAGGGAAATAGAGGATGTTGAAATAGAAGAAGATTTCAAAGGTGAAGAGTAGGACATAAAAGAAGAAGAAGAAGAGGAAGACAAGGATGATGAGTCACTAAGGTTGGCTTTAGTGAGCAAAGAAAAAGAGAAGATTGTAGTTGACAAGGAATCTGAAACAGGATGGAGGATGTAGATACAACAATTGAGGAGGCCATTAGTAGAGTTGTTACGACAAATGAAACAAGAAGCAGTCTAAGAGACATCATTGCAAGTATCATTACTGAGGAACTAGCAGCAGCAACACTTACACCAATTGCTCCACAGCTAGCTTTAACCAAAACTCCAACTCCTAGGGCATCCAACAAGCTCAAAGGGGTACAACCCTTTGGAGGTGCTATAGCACCAGAAGAACCAGAGCATAAGAAAAATAAGATAAACTCTGCCCAAAGCGACTGATTCTATTGGAACCCCTCTAATCAGTCAAACTTAGACGAGAAAAAGAAGCAACCGGTTGCTGCCCTAATGGGTTCACCCAAGAAACACATGAGGAGTGGATCCAAAAAGAAGTGAACCCTTCCAATTTGTGCTGCAACAGCAAGTCCAACAACAGAGGAGTACCCCCTGCCAGCCAATTTGATTTATCTATTTCTAAAAAATTTTCTTTCATTTAGTTATATTATTGTATTTATTCTGCATGTCTTCTTATTTAATGTATGCATATTTATCATTAAATCATTTTGTGTGCATGTGAGGACACAATACCTTTCAAGTTTATGGGGGTTGTGTCATGAGGTTTTAAGCTTGTGAATGCATGTGTGTGTGTTATCTGTTTAGCTCTGTCTATCAAGTGTTTGTATTAGGATTAGAAAACTTGATGAGGATTAATTGAGTGTGGAAATGAAGAATGAATGAATGCCAAGTAGAACTAGTGTATAGATGAGCGTTGAACTTCTGTCTTGACACTTGAATTTTGATTGAGTTTCGTGTATTTACTATAGCAAAACTAGGTAAAAGAGAATAATAACATTTTAAAGATAAAAAGTAGATCAAGTTTGCGAGAAATTTGAATTTTTTTAGGGATTGTTATAAATTGTGCTAGGTATTAAATAAAGTTCGGCTCTAATGACTTAGTTGCTGAGTAACCAGGGCTGAGTATGTGCCTTATGTGTAGAGTTTTGTAAAAAAGTAGCAAAAGTTATGAGCATTGCTGCAATAATTGAAAAATAATGATGAATGAGTGATGATGAAGGAATAAAAATAAGGGGGGTCTGCTGTTTAGGATAATGAGTAGCCAGGTCTGTTCATGAGCTCTATGTTTAGTCTTGAGTTAAAGGTGTCTAAAGATAAGAATTAGATATAGTATACTGGATGTGTTTGTTGCAGTAACTGTAATATGTACTTTGAGTAAGTAATTGAGTGTCATCATTACACGTGATAGACATTCACATAAAAGCTTAATGTTACATTAAAAGGCAACTAATTGAAAAAACAAACTGAGGATAATTATTGTAGCACAATTTGAATATGTTTTAAGGCCTTTGTCTCTCTCACAAGATGGGGTTGTTTGTAGTATTTTATAAGATACGTCTAATGCTTAAGTGATGTTGCGGCATCTCTAAGACATGATAAAAAATGCACAAACACATGTTGGACAGAATAAGATTTAAGTCTAGAACTAGAACTGCTATGACAATTTGACATGTTTAAGAGTATAATATGAGGGTTGATGAATCCTAGCAGGGTTGAGGACAAAGTTAAGTTTTTTATTACATAATTGCATGATTGAAGTTTTTGTATTACGTCATTACTTAAGGACAAGTAATGATTTACTTTCGGAGGTGTAATAATTTTATGAAATGAGAGTTATCATGATAATTTTAGACTTAAATTAATAATACTTAGAGAGTAAATGATGTGTTTTTATTACATTTTAGTTATTATTAAATAGGTCGGGTTTGAGTTGACCTAAATTTGACACAACACGAAATTGACACGACTCGAACACAACCAGATGACTTGTTTTGCCAGCTCTAATTCTAATCAAAACATCTTCTTTGAAGATGTAATTTTCACGACGATATTTTGCTATCGTGAATTAAATTTTTTTTGCTTGATCATTCATTTTCTTCAAATTCTTTCTTTTCTATGATCCCTTATTTTTTTCATTTTCTATCTTTTTTGTTTTTGCAAAACCCAAATATAAACTAAAGGGCAAAATTGTAAATTAACCTAACTAGTGAATTTGTAGCCTGTGATGGTAGTTGTGAATATAACTGTTGAAGTTCTAATCTATTTGCAATTGCGGTGAAGAGCACAATGGGGGCAACGTTTTGGTGTAATTCGTACTGACATGACAGGAAAAATCAAAAGCAAGTACTGGCAAGTGTTGGCCTCGGTTCCAGCCATTGTTGTGTCGATTAGCAGTGAAAATCTATTAAAAGAATTAACATTATCCTAGCGAAGGAAAGTTGATTGTTGGTGGTGGTGTTAGACAACGCGCGGCGGAAATCAACAAATAGACGCAGCGATCTCATAGTTTTTATTGGTTTTTTTCAGTAATTATGTGGCTGATCGGCGGCATTTCCTTTTTATGGTGTTTGGTGGCCGGCCTTTTTTGACATTGTTAGTGGTCTTGATTGATGGCAACCTTCTTGGATTGGCTGCGGGGGTGGTTGTGAACAGAGGCGGCTATGGTGGTTAGGTATTCTAATTTGGGAATTTTTTATTTTTCTTTTTTGTTTTGAAATTTTTTTATTATGAAGAAAGAAAAATGAAAACAAAATTAGAAGGATGGAAGGATGGGAGTTTAGAATTTGTGGAAGTTGGTGGTGATGCAATTAGTAACAATTTTGGCCGGGCTTTGAGCTCTGAAACCAAGTGATGCAACACAAATTTAATGTTATAATATTTATTGATTTTTGAAAATATCAAAATAAAGAAATAATGAATCTAGAGTGTTAAAATTTGTTAATTTCATAAAGTATTGAGAAATAATAAAAATATAATTCAAAACAATAGTTTATTTTAAGAAATAATAAAAATCAATCAAGGCCTATCTATTAAAGTTACAAAGCACACTTCTAATATTCATTGATCCTTAAAAATACCAAAATAAAGAAATAAATAAAATCTACATTGATTTTGAAAATATCTACTAATCTAGAGTGTTAAAATTCGTTGATTCCATAGAGTATTGAGAAATAATAATCGTTGATTTCATAGAGTATTAAAAAATAATAAGAATATAACTTAAAACTAGGGACGGGCAAAATCGGGTTCAGGTCGGGTTCGGATCAATCCGATCGGGTTTCAAGTTGGTCAGGTTGGATGAAAATTCATCCGAACTCAACCCGAATCTATAACCCGATCCGATCTGATCCTATCCGATCCGAATTATATTCGGGTCGGATCGGATCGGGTTATAAGTTCGGGTTGAGTTCGGATCGGATCGGATTCGGATTGTATTCGGGTTGGATCGGATCGGGTGAATTCTGGTTAAATCGAGTTAATTCGGGTCGGATGAAATCGGATGCGGGTTAATTCGGGTTGATACAATTTTGGCTGGTTTTTTCTTTTCTTAGGCTTTTTAGATTATTTTTTCAACTGTTTTTCTTAAATACAATCATTTTGTACCATTTTTCAACCAACCATAGAAAAACCTACTATAAAATCAAATTCAAATGAATGAAAATTAAAATTAACACAAAGTGTAAACTTAATAAAAATTAAAATTAACACAAAATTTAAGCTTAATAATTTATAATCTCCATCCAAAGCACAATGTCTAAACATTAATCTTTAAAGTTTAAAACACAAGGTCACAAAGCCACAACTTCAAATAGTTTCCCACACACAAATGATAAAGTCCAGATTCCAGAACACAAATGACAAAGTCCAAAACACAATTAAGTTTAAACATAAATATAAAATAAACTTCCTACACGGCTCCGCCACTCCTCGCAAGCACTTCGACAAACTGTAACTTCAACTTCTTGTACTCCAAGAGTCCAAGTTGAAGACTTGAAGCATCGATCCCCTAGAGAAGAATTGAAGAAATAATATACAATAACTACTTTCTCTAAGCCGCATTGTAAATAAAGGCACATTAAACACAAGCACATAAGCCCAATAATATACTTAATTAAATATAAGAAAAAAATTAAATCAATCGTGACTTATTTTATGGCATTCACCACCAAGTAAAACAATTAATAATTCTAGGCAATACCATTTTACTAACTTCAACGTGTCTAACTAAAACAATTATAATGTTATATTTAAACTTAAAACTTAGAACTATAACAATTATTATTATAGTTTAAATACAACCTAAATGTATATTAATTATGAATAATAATATCTATTGAGAATTACCTTTCAAATATCCATAGCACCCATGTCAGTGCTCACTGTTTCCACCGTTGAAGCTTGTGATCTTATAAACTCTTTAAAATGCCAAAAAAATTGAAATTAGTAACTTAAGTACATGTAGATGCTATTTATAGAGTTATAATACATCTTAACTTTGCCGATTGTTTAAGAAAAATATTACCTTCTTACAGCTCCATATGAAATATTTACTCTTTAATGTTTTCTTGAAGGTTGTAGACGGGATTTGCAAAAAGTTTGGCTTGCAACCAATTTTCGGTGCATATCAATGCCTCAATCATACAAGGGGTCAAAGAACTCCTATAGTCATCAATTACGCGACGCCCAGTACTAAAGGCAGACTCAGATGCCACTGTAGAAACATGAACAGCGAGGACATCCCTTGCAATCTTCTCTAATATTGGATACTTCGATCCATTCACCTTCCACCAAAGCAAAACATTGAGCTTAAGATTGCTTGGATCTTCAATTGGGTCACTTAAATATCGCTCCACCTCAGATGCTATTTTCTTGCCCTCATTTTGAACCGATAATTTCTTTGCATATCCAAGGAAAGGGCGAGAAACTCGGAAAATGTCATCACCATCACCACTAGGAACCTCTGCCATACTAATATCAGCTATAAATTTTGGAGAAGAACTTATACCACCATAGCTGCTACTAGGAACACTCTCACTACACATCGATGGGGTGGAACTGGAGCACAATGCACTATAAGCACTGTAAAGCTCATTTAACAAATCTTTCACTGCTTTGGTCATTTGTTCAACCATCAAACCATCATTGTCAAAAATGATCTCAAAAATATGTTTGGCAAAGTTCATTTTAGCTCGCGGATCAATAATGGAGGCAACAATCAGTATTTTGTTTATCTTTCCTGTGGACTCCCAATATTTATCAAATTTTTCTCTCATATTAAAAGCCATAGACACCACCCAAGGATCTTTACTTGCTTCTAATGTAGTCAATGAATTCTCAATTAAGCCAATGGTATCATAGCACAAATTAGAAGTCACACTCAAAGAAGTAGAAAATAGTAACGTGGAATCATAAAATACCTTCAAAAACTTCACAATTCGTTTTGCACTCTCCCAATCCTCAAGTCCAGGAGGGCCCGCCCTTTTGTTATTATTTTCTTTCTCCAGAAAGTATGCCTCATACGGTTTATCCACTTCAGCCATTTTATCAAATGCCGCTCGAAACTTCAATGCAGTCATCAACATTAAATAGGTGGAATTCCACCTAGTAGGGCAATCCAAAACAATTGTTCTCTTTGGACATTTCATCTGTTCAACAAACTGTTTAAATGTCTATAATCTCGAGCTGGAGGATCTCATGTACTTCATAGCATTCCGGATAGCGGCAACACTAGCATGCAACTCATTTAACCCTGAAACAACAATCAAATTTAAAATATGTGCACAACAACGCACATGCATATACTGTCCCGCCAACACAAGTGCATTATCATTCTTCCAAGCAAGCAATTGCATGGTGACATAATTAACAGCAACATCATTTGTAGTGACATTATCAGCGGTTATTGCAAACAATCTCTCTATCCCCCAATCTTGTAAACAAGCTACAATCCTTTTGCCGATTATTTTTCCTCTATGATCTTCAATCACGCTGAAACTGATAATCCTCCTGTTCAAACACCAATCACTGTCAATAAAATGAGCTGTGATCACCATGTAGCTCATGTTTTGAACGGAAGTCCATAGATCGGTTGTAAGAGATACACGTTGCTTATTGCCACAAATCAAACTCTTCAATATTGCCTTTTCCTCCAAAAATAAATCCATAACATCCCTACCAATAGTTCGTCAAGATGGCATAACAAACTGTGGAATAGTTACACTACAGAAATGTTGGAACCCTTTATTATCTACAAAACTAAGCGACAACTCACCTATAATGATCATTTTGGTGACTGTCCTTCTACAAGCATCTTGACTCCACCCTTTAGCCAAAATCATATTACTTGCATTTCCCTCGCCGCCATTAGCTGTCAAGTTCTGTTGACTTTCACTTTGTTGTTCCTGAAATGTCTTGTAAGCTGCACATGTCTGTATATGATTTCTCATATTTGTAATCCCATCACGCGATGAATGACATTGATATTGTCTACCACAATAGTTGCACTTGCATTTGTCTGGATTATCTTCAAGCAAAGTGAAATGATTCCACGTCTCAGATCTTTTCTTCGTTGGCGGTCTTTTCGCTTTGCCTTTTCTTTTCCCTTTTGAGTTCTTTCCATTTGTATACTTTGTTCATCATCGCTCATCGAATTCGATCTTGAGTGTCCACTCATCTGAATATACAAAATACAAAATAATATTTAATAATCATTAATTCAAATATGAAAACACAAAAATATTATTAACATAATCTAATTCAAATATTTATTAATTTAATTTCATGATACTTGTTTAGTTTGACATTCACATTTCCATTGTAATCTTTTTATATAATTAGGTGTATAATTATATTTGTATATATAAAAATTTAAAATTGTTCATATTTCATAAAAAAGTAAGAAATTAATGATTAATTAATTAATTTATAATATCCAATCATCCATTCCTCATAATACTAGAATATTATTTGCCTATCCATCAATCCATGTCTCAATTATTATTATTATAAACCCCTAAATTTCAAGCCCAAATTACATCTACTTACCATATGATTAACATTTAACATACAATTAAATATTAATTGAATTAGTTAATTTTTTTAAGGTTGAAGTTGAAGCTACTACACATAATCACATAACACATATTATAATTATATAATATATATAACATAATATTTAATTTTAATATTTAATCTACATAATCTATTCATAAAAAAATTCAATTGTTAACAATTATTAACAATTAACAATGTTTTAATTATTAACAATTAACAGAATTTTTGTTAGTTATTAACAATTAACAAATATCTATTCATATAAAAAATTATAAACACACCAATTTTCTTAATTTTATTATTAACATTTAAAAATACATAATTACAACAATTATTTGAACATGTAAATATAATTAATTAATTATAGTATATATAATGTTAATTTGCACTATAATTAGTATTATACCATGACAACTCAAAATTGAGTTGAAAGGGTGAAAAGGCCAAAGCTAAGCTTCAAAAGACTGCTTCTGCTGGGGGAAGAAAAACTCGGGTCGGGTCTCGTCGGGTTGCACTTGCAGCAACTGTCGGGTTGGACCAAAGTTGGAGGCTTGGAGGCTGGAGCAGTAGATCGGTGGTCTAGTGGCACTTGGCAGCAGATCAGTGGCCTTCAAGGCTTCAACGCTGATGGGGGAGGGAAACTCGGGTAGTGTAGTCTTAATTCGGGTTGCACTTGCAGCAGCTGTCGGGTTGGAGGCTTGGAGCAGCAGATCGGTGGGCTGGTGGAAGCAGATTAGGCCAGTGGCAGCAAATGTGTGTGAGTGTGTCTCGTCTGGGTGTGACAGTGTCTGTCTTGTATTCTTGTGTGTGTGTAGTGTGTTGAATTTGTGTGAATGTGTGTGACTGTGTGTGCTGTGTGAGTGTGTGGCCTGGGGCTGTGGCACTGGCCTGTGGCGTGTGTGAATGTGTGTCACTGTGTGTGTGTGTAATGTGTTTAGTTTACATTTTTTTTAAGCAACCCGATCGGATTTTTGGATTGGATCGGGTTTCATCCGATCCGATCACAACCCGATCGGGTTTACAAAAAATCATCCGATCGGATTCCTTTAATAACCCAATCCGATCCTAACCCAAAATTTTTCGGATCGGGTAGGGTCGGGTCGGATCGGGTTGGATATTTTGCTCACCCCTACTCAAAACAAGAGTTTATTCTAATAAATAATTAAAAAAAATAAGGCATGTCTATAAAAATTACAAAATACACTTATTTAAATTAATTATGACTTATCCTAATGTCACTAGAGCCTATGTTAATAAAGCTTATATTTAAATTAGGAGTACAACTTAAAAAGCAATGCTGAAACAATAAATTGTAAATAGAAAATCAAATTAAATTATAATAAAAATTAATTAAAATATTTCTAAATATTAAAAAATTCAGTATAACTAGAATTTCTTTAATTTTTTACTTTTCATTAGAAATTCTTGCCTTTTCTTCGAGGGAACCTACTCGTTGACAGGAACGGTGGTGGTTAGGTAGATAGAAGCCCACGGTCCCTGATTAGCTACTATCCAGTGCCTTAGACTCTCAATCAAGTCTACATTTTCGGATCCTAACTATTCGTTTTCTCATTATCTGCTTTCATAGTCACCTTCACTCGAAAAAAAAGACACGGAGCGGCTATCTCGTTGTTATTTTGGCAGAACAATTCCTTTTATCTATGTCTAGCTGGAATGAGCCAAGATTAGAAGACCACGTGGTTGTCCAATCACTGCCATGCCAGACACGAAAGGAATGAGGTTTTGCAAAATGACAAAAGAGAGCTCTTCAGGGGCTACGCTTGTCTTTTCAAGTGTAAGGGACTCCATAGATATAATTAATGTTCATCATTTTGATGGTTGTGTCCAAAATCATCAATTTGAGTAACCATCTAATGCTTTCAGTCATGCAAATACCGCTAAGTGAGCATTTCACATGGAGTGAAAGTGATTCAAATGAATCTGGTTTTTGGCAGAGTGAAAGTGAATCTATTATAAAATATGCCATAATACACTTTTTGTCTCTCATTTTGACAAATTTATCTTGATGAACTGCGATAATTCAATTAAAAATTATTATTTTTATTAATAAATATCTCAAATCTTAGTGGTAAATTTGTAATTACATGTTAAATATCTTATGTATGTATTTGTGTGTATGTGCGTGTGTGTCTATACAAACACACACACTTTTAATTTTGAAAAGTAAAGAATGTTTACCATGTAATGTTTTGATGCTTCAATTTTAGTTTTTAAAAATAGTTTTTATTTGCATATCAATGTGTTTCTCTAAGGATATGGTAAATAGTTTTCTCTATTCATTTGATTTAAAATGCATGATAGTATTGTAGTAAAAAGTATTATAGGTTTAAAGAATGTTCAAAATGCTTATGTATATGTGTATAGAAGTTTATTTCTAAAATAATTAAACAACACTCTTCCCCTCCAGATACAAAAATGAACATAGAGATACAATCATAGATATTCAATTATAGAGATAAAATTGAAACAGTGGCTTTGGGGCTTGTCCAAGTACACAGAACGCTTTAAGCCAGGTTCTTGCAATCTATTGCCCTTTGGGGCTACTTTACACATGTGGTATAATGAGATTTAGAAAATGGAATATCATTGATCTACCCATTGTAACTTCGACCACAAAAGTACACTTTTAATACGTCATTGCATTGCCCGTAAGTGGTTTAGTTATGACAATGTTTTTCCATTGGGCAAACTTATGTCGTGATAGTTTTAGAATCATTTATACATATTCTCTCTTTAGATGATTTTCATGTCTATTATGTACAACATCTTTTGTTCTTCTTTTAATGCTACTCACTTGATTTAAAGTTTAAATATTTTTACTTTTGTTTTTACATATAGATTCATGGAAATTGTATATTGTAATAATATAATTATTTTAAAGTAAGTTTATTTTCAAATCCTATTATCCTTTTAATATAATTATTTTAAAGTAAGTTTATTTTCAAAACCTATTATCCTTTCACTGAGTTTATAATTTACTATACTTTTCCTCTCATCGACTATAGTTATTTTGAGTTTTGGCCACATGATCACTACTACACAAAAGAACATAGATGATGTTTAAATTAACCTTATGATGACGAAGTAAAATTACTCATCTTTGTAGCAATCATCTAAAACAAGGTACAAAAGATGATACATAAAGATAGTCATCTAATAAGTATCATAAATGACTCATTTTTCAAAAAGCAGTCATCTAATGTTGTAAAGAAATATGTTCAGTTTCAACATAGATGACTTCTCAAAAAATAAGTCACCTAATGTTGTAAAAGAACTATCTTCTCTCTGAGTATAAATGACTAATTTCATAGTAGTCACCCTAATATGAATAGATTACTATTATTATTATTATTATTATTATTATTATTATTATTATTATTATTATTATCATCATCATTATCATCATCATCATTATTATTATTATTATTATTATTATTATTATTATTATTATTATCGTTATTATCATTATTATTATTATCATTATTATTATTATTATTATTATCGTTATTATCATTATTATTATTATTATTATTATTATTATTATTATCGTTATTATCATTATTATTATCATTATTATTATTATTATTATCGTTATTATCATTATTATTATATTATTATTATTATCATTATTATTATTATCATTATTATCATTATTATCATTATTATTATTATCATTATTATTATTATTACATTATTATCATTATTATTATTATTATCATTATCATTATTATTATTATTATAATTATCATTATTATTATTATTATCATTATCATTATTATTATTATCATAATTATCATTATTATTATTATTTTCATTATCATTATTATTATTATCATTATCATTATTATTATTAGTATCATTATCATTATTATTATTAGTATCATTATCATTATTATCATTATCATTATTATTATTATTATTATTATTATTATTATTATTATTATTATTATTATTATTATTATTATTATTATTATTATGCTAAGCTATATTGCAATAAATTTTTTTGAAAAGCTGCAGTATAAAAATAAATATTCATCAAGCAATTGTAATACTCATATATAAATTTGGTACATGACAAACAACACTACAAAAATTCTCTGTGTTTACAATTTCCAGATTAAAATAACTAGATATTCTAACTGTTTTTTCTTAAAAGAAAAATATTACATTTTTCCTAGGAACAACAAAATGCAGCTAGCCATCCAGTTGACTACTCCAATAATCATGCCAAAGCCTGAGGGAGTTGGAGAGTGAAACCTTTTGATGGACCTTCATTGATTACAATATAAAAATAATTGAAATAATTTCATTAATCTTTTTAATGTCTTATTCAAAACAAAGACAATAAAAAAGATGTAGATAAAGAAAATAATACTATTGATTTACTAACCTCGCAAAGTCATTGTGCTACAAAATTTAGCGGAAAATGTTCTGCTGTATGTACTCCGCCCACTCCATTCTTACTTTATCAATATCCTTTTGGGTGTAACTATCTCGTCCAACAAACTATATATCATGCATAAAGTATACTTTATCAATATTAATACATGCATCAACCTTGTGAAATCTATAAATTTTAAAAGGATAAGGAGATGACTACCAAATTTTCTATTGAATCATCTTGGTTTTCAATGATTTCCTTCATAAATCTCATGACATAATATCCACATTCAACATCTGTAGTTTGTTGAGGACACTACACATGAATTTTGAACTAATTAATGTCATGTGTATATGTAAATAAATATAAACCGAACATATATATGTACAATTTCATATACCTTAACCCTTTTCCAAACAAAGGATTGTTGATTCGCATTTCCCATTTTTGCTACAAATATCTTGAAAGCACTTAAGATACACAATTAAATACACATTTAGTCAAACATGTTTTAATATATGCATTGTAATTGACAAAAAATGACAATAAGTTACACTGATACAAAGTTCTTCAAATCAGGGCGAGGTTCATGACCAAGGGAATCAAAAAAATATACTATAAATTCGTGCGGATCCACAACAGTCAACATCCAATGTTTGCTAAATATAATTATAAATATCAGCCTTGCATATTTTTGTAAAAGAAAAAGAGAATAAACTCCAATTGCTATATACAATTAATAAAATAACAAACCTGGTATTGTAAGGAATATTAAAAGCTGTTCTGGATCAAGTATTTCCATTCTTGATATCATTGCATGAGCTCCAGTCATCACTATTTCCGATTTCATCACAAAAGATTGAAGGATTACCAAATTTATAAATATGTTCTAGGTGATGATCCTTCAAGACCTCATAAAGATGCCTACGGAAAACAAGTAATAATTACTTCACTGCATAAATAAAAATTAAAACTAATGATTTTGCTAAGAAATAAGTAATTTAATTACTTCATGTAACAAGTTATTGCTGTGACCCCAATTTTTTCCATGCTACAGAAGTGTACAATGTCGTCAATTGATAAATATAATTCAGCTTGTTCATTGTCAAAGATCCCAGGATAAATTTCAATCAATAATGCTTTAGTCAACACTCGGCGAGCGTACTTGCAAAGGGCATCTATTCTTGCTGGCACTTTGTATTCCTGCACATTCTTAATGGATTTCTTTATGTAACTAAAATAATACAAAATTATTATTATTATTAATTTAAGACAAATCAAAAGCAAACAATAATTATAGATATATACCTCAAATCATTCAAGATGACAAATTGTTTAGGCCAAGCAACATGGGATCCAATGGCATGGTTAACAAGAACTAACTCATCCCCGATAGGCCTTGGTAGAAAGGCATCTCCTTTAATTGCAATATTAACAGCCACACGAACATCCGTGATTGCCAATGGTACTCCATGCACAGTTGCATCAGGATCCTTGTTTTCCAACGTTGTACCTTTGGCTACAATATTATTTATGCTTCCCACTGTTAACTTACATGATTTGCCCTGCAATATCTATGAGTAAAGTATTAATCATAGCATTATAAGTGATTAAAATTTAAACTTTGAGATTTGGAATAAAAAAATAAAATAAAACTGCACTTATTTTTCATGTATACTTGTTTCTTCTTTGAGCATTCATTTTGCATATATGTACTTCTTGGAGCAATTTTTCTTCATTTTTGGTTCTTTCGAGCAGCTGCCCTTTTTTGAGGGAACTTTTGGTGATTGGATCGGTAGGATTCCATTCCTTCTGAAATCTTCAAAAAAATGCATCATTTGTTCTTGTACAATCTTCCCCACATTTTGCTCTAATATAAATTTTTCTTGTGAAATTTTGTCATAATTTTCCTCTAGTTGAACTATACGCTCTTCTAACTCATTATTGAATGAGAAACTTCGTTTTCTCCTTCCAAAATATGAAGATGGTGTGGCAAAACGTCCTCCAGTTCTTACTCGACCTGAACTTTTGGGAGTTCTTAAAGCTATTGTTAGAACATCATTCCTACCGCCAGTAGCTATAACCCCTTCCTCGCTTTTCTTTGTTATCTCATCCTACATTTAAGTAATATAAAAAAATTTGCAGCTTTTTAGTTCATATGTTAAATTATTCAAAAATTATATACTTATAAAACTTACATTTCATCAGCCTTTTCTCTAATGACCTCGCTCGTGTATCTACCCTTCTTATTTTTACGTGCTGGTTTCCATAAGGTAGAGCAATTAATTTCTTCATTATTTCCAGCAACTTGTTGCTATATATAAATTTAAATATATAAAAGTGATTAATTTAGGTCATAGACTAAAAAGTAAAGTTATATGTACATATAAATGTTTATATACATACTAGTTCATCCGCTAATCCCACAAAGCCTTTCCTGCCGTTCCTTCAAAGGCAATGATTGTATATATTTTTTGCCCTTCTTTCTTTATATTTTTGGCTAATTTTCTACATTGAATAATCAAGGTAAGTAGGCAAACAATGATAAATCCACAATAATTCAAAAAGTTATTCAATACCTCAAATGCACTAGAGGTTCGATAACGTATGAAAATTTCCCAATCTTCTTGCTCAATAAAATCACACATTTTAGGTGGGCACTTCAGTGCCTCTGGCTTGTCTTTATATCTCTTAATGTATTTAGTGGTGAGCCTATTCTTGAAGGTTCCCCATTTATTTGCAGCTGAAGATAAGAATTTTCCTTGAAGCTCATCATCCACCTGAAAAGAGAACTGCAATATGCATAGCATGTTTAAAAATATTTTTGCAAATTTTTAAGAAAAAGTTGTACACACATACTTTTAAACATTCCCATACCTTTTCTTTGGTCTCTAATGGCACTTTGCTCCAATCCACATAAGAAATTTGAACCATGGTCCGTGCCAAGACACCCAAAAAGCTAAACAATCATGTTGCTACCTTGCTGTACAGTTGTCCTCTTTTGTTATACTCGACTGCAAGCTTCTGTCCATTGTTTCTATTTCTGACCAGTTGAGGTAAATTTGTTCGACCTCTACTTTTTCTTTTTCTGACAATTGAACTCATTTCTATAACAATGTCTTGTAGGCCTATTGCAAAATAACTAAAGAAAAGGAAAAGAAAAAGAACTGATTAGAATTTAATAGAAGAACAATAGGTCATATAAGTTAAATAATTGCTAGTACATTAAAATAATGATTCAATACATCAACCACGTAACAAAACACTTATATTTTTTTCTAATCAGTGTTTTCAACCAATGTTTCCTGATTGATATCGGTTCAGATATAAGCTAAATCATATCACTCATTTTATCAAATGACTCAATAGATGGCATCAAATTGCAAGAATTTTGATGTTCTAACACGATGTCACCTAGATCTTCTCTTGAATCATCTATATATTCCCTACGTGGATTCACTATAACAACAGACCACGTTGGATTGAGTTGATCCTCAACATAAAATACTTGTATTGGTTGAGAAGCCAAAATAAAAGAATCATCTTTATGGCCTATCCTGTTAAGGTTTACCAACGTAGCTCCTAGCTCATCTTTTTTTTTTTTTATCCCATGATTGTTTTCAACCTAATCACACTTAAATACAGGAATCTTGAACCTGTTGTAATCAAGCTCGCATATCTCTGGTATAACTCCATAAAATGACATATCTGCCACCACAGGATTCTTATCTTTAGCACTTGAAATCTGAAATGTGTTTGCCTCTAAATACACTCCACTATTCTATACAATTCGTAAGTCATCATGTTCTTTGGTATGAAAACGATAGCCATTAATTTCATAGCCTGGGTACTTTATCATTTCAGGACGTGGTCCATGTGCAATCCACTTTAAGGCTTCTGAGATACTATTCCTTAATTCATTAAGTTGAATTTCAACCTATATGATAGTGATAAAATGCATATACATAATACATAAATATGTTATAATAACAAAAAAAAATTATTCATGAATTATAAAGTTAATTACTTTCTGACGCAGCCAATATATGAAAGTCCTATTATGTTCATCCTGTAGCCACTTTTTCTTCTTTGATTTTGTAGGGTATTTCTCCTTTAAGAACTCCATATGCTCTCTAGGACATCAAAGATGAAATAAGAATGATTATAACTATTATGGAAAATATAACTAATATATATAAGATAAAAGGAAATAGTTACTAACATAATATAAGGCTGAACTTCATTTGTACTTTCCAATACATATCTTTGTGCCTGCACCCATAGTTTATGATCTATTCAAACAACACATCCTCCTGGTAAAGGTAATCTAACATCAGAAATATACTTTTTAGGTGGAATGCCAACTGCATCAACTCTAGATAAGTATTCTATGTAGAACTCAATAGCCTCTTCAACTATATATGATTCAGCTATGCAACCCTCTGATTTATCCCGATCTCATACATCATCCTTCAATATTTTCATTTCCCTCTCGAATGGATACATCCATCGAAGATAAACAGATCCACATAGTTTGACTTCTCTAACATGGTGAATTGGTAAGTGAATCATAATATCAAAGAAAGCTGGCAAGAAATATTTCTCCAACAAGCATATAGTATTCACCAAATCTGCTTGCATTTGATCCAATTTTGACACATCAACCCCTTTGTTGCACAAGTTGCTAAAAAAAGCACAAAATCTTGTTATAACATATCTAACATGTTTTGGTAACAAGGATCGTATTGCTAAAGGAAGCAATTGTTGCATCAAAGCATGACAATCATGGGATTTCAAGCCATAGAGTTTCAATTCTTGCAATGAGATTAGATTTCTAAAATTTGAACAATAGTCATTCGGAACCTTAAGTTTAAACAATGTCTTACAAAATTTTTTCTTTTCTTCCCTTGACAAAGTATAACATGCAGGAGGTAATTTCGTTCCATTTTGGCCAACTCTTGGTAATAATTCTTTCCTCACACCTATTTCATCTAGATCCATACAAGCTGCAAAACCATCTTTTGATTTCCCTAGAATGTCAAATAAAGTTCTCACAAGGCTTTCACATACATTCTTTTCAATATGCATAACATTAAGGGTGTGTCTAACATATAAAGACTTCCAATAATCAAGCTAAAAAAAATAGATTTCTTTTTCCAACAAACTTTTTCATTGATATCAGTTGCACGACTATTTGCTTTTTTATTTCCCAATGAGAAATTTAATCTTTGAACTCATGCCAATATTTCCTCTCCTTTCAATGGTTCTAGAGCAATATCAACTTCCTCTTCATTATTAAATGCCTTCTTCTGAAACCGATATGGATGATATCATGGTAAAAATCTTCTATGACCAATATAAGACATCTTTTTACTATGGCCGAGCCAAATTGCATATGTTTTTTCACTACAAATTGGACATGCTTTATATCCTTTTACAGTGCAACTAGCTAAGTTTCTGTAAGCAGGAAAATCATTTATCGTCCATATTAAAATAGCTTTCAATGTGAAAGACTCTGGACAATAAGAATCATAAGCTTCAATGCCTAACTCGTACAATGTTTTAAGATCATCAATCAATGGTGCTAGGTAGACATCAATATCATTACCAGGTTGTTTGGGACTTGAAATTAACAATGTCAGCATTATGAATTTCCTCTTCATACAAAGCCATGGAGGAAGATTGTATGTCATCAATATCACCGGCCAACAATTATACCTGCTACTAAGACAATTATGTGGATTAATCCCATATGCAAATAATGCAAGTTGCAAGTTTCTTGGTTCAGTTCTAAAATTAGGCTATAAGTGATCTATTAACTTTCTTGTTGGGGTGTCTGCAGGATGACGTAATAGACCATCAGTTTCCATTTGAGTGGCATGCCATGTTAGATTTTTTGAAGTTTCAACACTTTGAAACATTCTTTTAAACCTTGGAATAGGTGGGAAATACCATAGAACATTTGCTGGAACACCTATCTTAATCTCAGTTGAGTTTTATTTTAGCTTCCACCTTGCTGCACCATAATTAGAACATATAACAGCATCTTTATACTCTTTTCTATAAAGTATGCAGTCATTTAGACATGCATGTATCTTTTCATAATTCATCCCTAATGCATTTAAGGTTTTTTTTTGCCTCATATATTGAACAACGCATTTCATTATTGTCAGGCAACATTTCTCTTAACAATTTCAACAAATCTGAGAAGCCTTGGTTTGACCACCCATTTCTTGTTTTTAGGCTGTACAATTTTACTAACGCAGATAATTTTGTGAACTTACAACGGCCTGGGTATAACTTTTTCTCAGTATCAGCCAGTAAATTCTCAAATTGTTTAGGATTGTTTTCAAAATGGTTGTAAGCTCCTTGACTCATCTTGACAATGCTGGCAAAAAATTCAGTTTCAAAGGCTCTTGTAGATTGAGCATTGCTAGTAGTTGATGGCTTCTTAACAAGCTTTTCTCCATGCAAAATCCAATTATTGTAACTTTGGTCTATACCATTCAAATACAAATGGTCCCTAATCTCATCAACAGTCTGATGTTTCACATTTCCACATTTCATACATGGACATTGTATATGATTAGAATTTGTTGCATAAATTGCTGCAAAATTTATAAATCTTTCAACACCAATCTCACAATCTTTTGAACTTCGATCTATAGACATCCAAGATTTATCCATTGCGAGTGCAAAATATAAATATATCATACTAAAGTACTTTTCATAAATTCGTCATGATTACCAATGTCCTAATTTGAGAAAAAGTAAAACATAGGACCTTAATATTATTATCCTAGCTTAATAATATCAATAAAACATTAATTTACTAAAGCACATAACATAACAAATTGACCAAAGCTTGATGGACATGAAGTGTCAGAGACTAAGCAACAAAATGGATTCCTACGATGGAGAGCATTTGTGTGCTGAGCATACACATGAAGATAAAATACTTTGCTATTTGTACCTTCCCTAAAATATGTAAGCATAAACGTTACAAATTCCTTCATAAAATCTAATCCCTAGAAATAGCTTTAGTGTTCATCCATATTGTCGATATTTGATATTCAAAAAGAATAAATTAGACAAAGAAAAAAAAAAGCATATGTAGACCACCGACAACAAACAATCTATGACTTTCTTTCACATGCATGATTAAACAAAAGGAAAGAAAGCACCTTTATGTGGGGACCAAAACTTTTAAAATCCAAGATCAAAGGTAATCAAATGCTCAATTTTTTACTTGATAGTGTTGTGGTCTCAAGCTTTATAATCTTCTTGTCAACATGTGTGGTCCAGAGCTTCAAGATTTCTTCTTTGTCTTCACATCAACTGTGAGTGAACAGTTAGGGTTTGCTATTAATGGGTGAAATTCGGGGTTTGGAAAAGTAGAGATAGGAAGATATTTTCTATGGGGGAATTGAAATTGTACAAATAAAGATTTTGAAATCCCAGAGGAATGGAGGCCGAAAGAGAGGGAGACTGATATTTCGCGGGAGGACAAAGAAAATAAAAAGGGAAAGTTGAGTTTTTATACTTGAAAATAAATGACAAATTTTAAAAGTAAAAGTCACATTTTATTTAATTAAAGATGACTTGTTATTTAGTGGTGAGTCATTTTTATGTTATAAGTAAAAACAATTTTACAATACATGACTTTCAAAAATAAATAAAAGTCATCTAAACTAATAGATGACAATTAATAGCATGCTGGTCATGTATTACTTGTCATCTTTGTCGTGTAGTGAATGGTACTAGAAGTCATAGATAATATTATTAGAGCATTTTTTAATAACCTTTTTTGGATTGTATAATTATATTATTGTGATTATGGATGTTTAACATACGTTGGCATTATAACAACCCGTGATTTTGAAATATATCCGCTGTATGATTTATATTGAATAATATGTAAGGTATTTATACAAATATATACTGTATCATTAAAAGGCAACTAAATTATATACCTTAATTATAGAGATGTTAACATATGGAAGGAGTTGAATAACAACTAGTGATTCTGAAATAAATACGCTGGATGATTTATATTGAATAGTATGTAAGCTATTTAAAATATATAGTGTATCATTAAAAGGCAACTCAATTATATGCCTTAATTATAGAGATATTAACATATGGAAGGAGTTGATCACTTTGATTTAGAATCCTTGAATATCTTGGGCAGTGATCTTCGGCCTTGACCATCGATGGTATATTGGACTCTTTAATAGAATAATATTCAGCATCTATATATTTTATATCTTGCCTTAAGCGTTCCTCGTGAAGACCTCTCGTCACGGCTGAACGTATTGCCATATGATTTTCTGGTTGATTTGTTATGTTTGGATACATTGACTTATGGGTCCCCTCAAGCTGGGAATAGCTATAGAATGAACGCCCCTACTTGTAGCGGAAACCATAGAAAGTAGCCTTAGTAAATGGTTTGGTAAAAAAAAATGGGCAATTTGCTTGACAGAAGGAACATGAGTAGTGATAAGAGATCGTTGGTTGACGTTTTCCCAAACAAAATGAAAATTAAGTTCTATATGCTTGGTACGAGCATGAAGGGTAGGATTCTTGGTCTAGTAAACAACATTAAGATTATCACATACAAGTGTATGATTTTGTTGAAGAGGAACACCAGGGTCACAAAGGAGAAATGTGATCCATGTGAGCTCACCAGCGGCGGATTCAATCGAATGGTACTCTAACTTCAGCGCTAGAGTGGGCAATAGTGGTCTTTTTGCAAAACTCCATGAAACAAAATTTGCACCCAAGTAAACACAATATCCCGTCGTGCTATGCCTGGTATCAGTACAACCAGTTTGATCAGAGTTAGATAATGCGTACAGATGATTGGCACTTTGTGAAAGATACCGCAAGCCAAAGTCGAGTGCCTTTGAGATAGCAGAGGATTTGTTTAATAGCCTGAGATTAGCCTTGGTGGGGTCTTGGAAATGTTGACAAACATGCTTCACTGCATATGTAATAACATCAGAACGAGATTGTTAGGTATTGAAGACTACCAACAAAGGCTCTGTATTCCATTTGATTGACTGGTTCATGACCAGTAAGCGAGATTATTTCATTTACTACTCTATATTCCATTTAATTTTCCATCTTGGCCTTTGCAAGGAGATCCCTGGTGTTGTTAGCCTGAGACAAAAGCATACCCTTGATAAAATATTTAATTTTAATGCCAAGGAAATAGCTTAAGTTGCCGAGATCTTTAAGTGCAAATTCAGAGCCGAGAGTGGAAATAATATCTTGAATTACAGTCGGGTTTTTCCTGTAACAATAACATCATGAACGTATATTAAAATAAAAACAGTGACATTAGGCTTATGTAATGTAAAGAGTGATGCATCCGCTTTACTACATTTGAAACCTAAACCAAAAAAAACTTCCGAAAGGCATTCCAACCAAGCACGTGGGGCTTGATTAAGTCCATAAATTACTTGCGAAGTTTACAAACATATGATGGCCTTGATGAGTCGATGAAACTAGAGGGTCGCTTCATGTAGACATCTTCTATTAATCGTCCATGTAAAAGGGCATTCCGAAAATCTGATTATTTTATGACCCAACAAGAACAAATAGCAAGAGAAATCACAAGGAAAACGATGGTGTGTTCGACCACTAGACTGAAAGTCTTAACAAAATTTATGCTAGGAATTTGGGTAAACTGTTTAGCTATAACCCTCACTTTAAAGTGATCGAATTGAGCCATCATCTTTATGTTTAATCTTGTAAATCCAATTGGACCCGACCATATCTGTATGAGGAGGTCGTGGCACAAGAGACCATGTTCAGTTTTGGTAAAGTACAGTGGGTTCCTTTTACATGGCAATAACCTAATGTTGGTATTTTAGAGCAGATTTAAGACTTTTAGATTCACTGGTGGTGGCAGTAGAGAGAAGTGCAATATTAGATTTAACTCGAGCCTTTTGTCTGGTTATCATAGGGTGAATATTAATAGTATATCGAGCTATGATTTTTCCTTGCTGGCGTGCTTCCTGTGGATATCCAGAGAGACCAACAACTAAAGTTTGAGTGATATTTGGAGGATCAAGTGCATTTTGTCTTTAGTTTATTCACATATATACAGTTAGAGTGCTCTTCGGCAAGTGGAAGTTTAGGAGTCACAAGACTATGGAACGGGCCCGTTTATTTAATTTTCATGGAGGTTGTCAATTGGAGCAGCAACTGGTACACGGGAGACATGTCATAGGCAGACAAACATCGGTGATGAAAGGATGTGGGACAACTTGCTGAAGTGGCATGAATTTGAGATTGTATTGCATGAGGATTTAATATGTCCAAGGATTCCTTTTTAAGGGGAAAATCGAAGAGAATTTTGAAAAATCATCGATAAATAGTGTATAAAAATAATAATTTTGATTAGTAGCTACAGGTGTAGGTCCCCAAAAATCTGTCGTTTTATTATTAGTCGAGAAAAAAATGAGGTTTACAATGTTTTCCTAATTGACAAGAAATTCGTAATGGTGATTCCTATATCGATTGGGATGCATCAATTTTATTTTTTCTTTTTTAGGACATGTAGGACTCTAGGACGTGGATGGCCAAGCTGTTTATGCCAGACATCTAAATTGGTAGCATCCCATCTTATTACAGCAAACGTTAATTCTTTGTTTTCTTCCCAGGCATATAAATTGCTGCTTTTTAAGCCCCCTTGCAAGGACCTGCTTCTCCTTACTCTTTAAAACAAATTTATCAAAGTTAAACTCAAAATAACTTTTATTATCACTTATAAGTAAAACTCAAAATAACATTTATTATCACTTATAAGTTGTCCAAAAAATAATAAATTTTTATTTAATTTAGGGACAACCAACACATTATTTAGTTTCAATTTTCATAATCAGTGCTTGTAGATGCATTAGCAACATGTGTAATATGAAGAACTCGACCTTTTCCCACAAATACTTTATCATTACCTTCCTAGGGAGCTGATTTGTCAATATTAGCTTTATTATTTGTCATGTGAGAGATTGCATCTGAATCTACATAGAATTGAGGGTCGTTTCATTCCTGGGGATTCATGGCTGCAAGTGCCTTGAGTATGTCCTCTTCTCAGAATACTCATAGCGACACCAGCACTTAGCAGCGATATGGTTCTTTTTGCCATAGATTTGAAAATTAATTTCTTTTTGTTGTTCTTGTTGGTTTGTTTCTTTGGCCTGCTTGCTTTGGTTTGGTGGAGTCCGAGAGTTCGGCTTATATTGATTGTTCACATTTCCTTTTCCTCTACCATTTCCACATCCGCGGGAGTTATTGTATCCGCCACCACGTTGATTCCTGCCTCCTCACCTTCACTATCCAAAGAAAGCCTCATTGATATTCATTCTAGTAGACTTATTCACTTCCCTCTGAGCAACAACAATTTGTTCATGATTTTAGAAAGCCAAGACAAACTGCTTCGTATTAGAATATAGAGGGCTAGTTAGCATTGTTTGAAGAGAATCAAACAACATTAAGGGAAACAACATAATCAATCAAATGATCAATTGTCTCCGTCTTAATTATTGATTAACAAATATTGGTTGTAAATCAATTCAAAGATTGATTGACTAAATCTTTATTAATCATCAATCATTATTTCTAAATTATATTAATTTTGTTATTTCCTTTTTCATGTTTCACATATTTGTATAAGTTGAGCCTTTGCGCTCATGAATTAATAAGATTGAAGGTTTTCTCCTTTATGTTGTCTCTAAAATGTTTCGTGGCATCAAAGCAGGTTTAAGAGTCCTTAAATTCATGGGTTTAGACTTGATCACTATGTTGATAATGGGTTTTCAGAGCATGGAGGTCTAAAAGAGTGAGACGTGAGTTCTTTTTTTGAATTGTTCTTCAATTAATTTACTAAAAAAATTTGTTCGACTGGACCATCAACCACTTCCTTCGTCGTCACAATGGAAATGATGTCAAAAGAAAAAGGGAATGAAAAATAATACTCAAAATTGATGTTTTCAAGATCAATGGAATGCTTTCTAAATGAAAGAATTCGATAACAAGATCAAAGGAATAAAGAAAATTCTTGAGTGAAGATTTTCTTGAAAAAGATGAAAGTAATGATTTTGATATTGAAAGAATTTCTTGATCAAAGAAATTTAGTTATGATTTTTCGTGGCCTACTACAAAGTGTAAATGGAAAAAATTAGGAGATTTTCTAGACAAGCTTCAAAGGAATGCTTCTTGATTTGTTGGATGAGACCATAAATAAAACTTAAGGATTTGCAATTTTTAAGGCAAGCTGAAGGCTAGCTGGGGTTCAAAAAAATTTTCTTGCTAGCTTGAGGAAGGATAATAAGAATCAAACAATATTCACAAAAACAAATCAATCAAGCAAATGATTAATTGTACCTATTGTTGATGTAGAAATCTGGTCGAGATTGTTTGGCACAACTAGGTGACCGTGTCAATATTTGAGTTTGTTTTGGGTGGGAGATGTTTCTGTTTGCACTTTTCTACTTTGAACAGATACTAATTATCACAAACCCCCCTAACCAAGCTCACTTGCATTCACAAAAATAGTTAGAGGTCGCCATATGTTTTTTCAATGAAAACCATCCGACGTTCAATTCAGTAATTAGGCTCTTTTTAGAAAAACTTGTGCCACTCCTCTTGTGGCTTTAATTGTTTTATACTTTTACTAGTTCAAAAGAAATCTTTTTTTTTACTTGACTTTAACAAGAGAACTGAAAGATGGTTCTCCTTTTTTTAGTCCAGTAGAAATTCCCCCTCCCCTTTTTTCCTTGCTTTGGATTTCTTAGGACTTTTATAATCACCTAGAATTATCGCACTATCTTCTGTGCATGGGTCTTACTAGGTTGAATGTGCTGCTTGGACCTTGAGTTAATACATCTGTTACTGAGTAGTTATCTTGCTGCAATTATGATGCTTGGGCATGCATGGACATTATGCTTGAATTTTCAGAAAGAACTCATCAGTTTTGGGGTTTTTGGAACGACCAACTTGGTTCTGGTCTCCTTGCGAGAATTTGGCCGATGTTACGTATACGACCAGCTAATCTCCTCCTCAGAACTTCAATTGTAAATGATTTTGAAATGAAGGAAGCTAATTCCGCTCTGCAGATATCTGGTAATGGTATCTCGTTATTGTAAACACCAGTCCCCTAGTTTCTAACATTTGGAGTAAAATTAAATAAGAGTAAAAACTATAAATTTGACCAAGAACATATGGGTCTCTATTCCAATTACCTTCAATGATCTAACTCTCCATCACCTCATTTTAAATACGAGTGACATGGCTTATTCTCGGCCAAGTATTTGAACTTTAAAGTGGCGGTTTTTGGGTTCTCTAAACATGCCTTTTCAAATGTCATGACACTACCTGAAACTTTTTTTTTTATAAATCTCTAATCCCCCTCTTCTTTTCCTCCCCTTTCTTATTCTTCCAGTTTCGGCTAGAATTCATTTTTTGTTCCCAAATAAGAACTCTCTCCTCTGTTGCCACCATTGCGATAATCATTCTTCTGGCTTTAAATCTTTTTAGGTACTTCTTCCTGAACTCGTCGCTTTGATCTTGCTTAGTCATTTTCATGTCATTATTTTTTGCTTGGATTTCTAGTTTTGTTACTACGATGTATAAAGGAAAGAAAATAGTAATAGATATCGATAGTAGGGGTGAATTGAGTATTTTACCTAACCTACCTTAAAAGTTAGTTCCTAGTCCCCAAATCCCTTTAGAGGAAGTAAGACAATCTAGCTTTAGAGATAACCCTAGGAGGATGTCCCTTGAGGTTTCTTCTCATGTGAAGAAGATAAACTCGATAAAAGGGATAATGAGAGGAAAACAAGTGCTAGTGAGATTCCTAGTGTTAATGTGGCATAAAGTTATGGTGAGGATAAGAATAGTGAAGAAAGTTCCTCCAAAGAGTCTAAACTAGCAAAAAAGGCCAAGATTAATTATAAGACAGAAGTTGAGTTTTACCCAATTGATTCCATAGATTGTGAAACCACACAGGAAGATTTTGACAGGCTCAGGAAAATGTATAGTATCCCTAATGATATTGACCTGAGAGTGCCTGGTAAAGTTAATACTTTTAACCATCCCTCAAAAGGATATGTAACCTTATACTTAGAATATTTTAAACTTGGTGTTAGGCAACCTCTTCAACCCTATTTTATTAAAATGCTGGGGCGGTTAAATCTGGCCCTTGGCCAACTTAATCATAATAGGTGGAAGGGTCCTTTTTGGTCTATTTGTGTTATACAGGAGGTGTAAAATGGGTAAACCCATTGTGGGGTAGATAAAGAATCTATACCAACTAAAAAGTAGCTTAAAGGATGATGGTTGGTACTACTTGATGAGTAACTCAAAGAAGATAAAACCTATAATAGATCTTCCCACCTCTAGTGGTAATTGAAAGAGAAAATTTTTCTTTGTTGAGGGTATTTAGGGTCAAGTAACTTCTATATCTAGTGGAAACATTAGCATCCCTATCGGCTTTTGTACTGCACAACACTTGATGTTCTTTATATTCTCATTTTGCTGCTTTTAAATGTTCTCCTTACTTTTTCTTTTACGTTTCAGCTTTTCAAAGTGTGGTTTATGACATAAAAGAGAAGCCAAAGTTGTGAGTTAAGACAACTTTGTTCAATGCTAGCTCTTGTAGGGATTTGCTGTCCCTTACCAGCTTGGTCAACTCTCGTTTCGTATATAAAGTAGAAGCTTTACAGGATGAAAAAATGCAGTCGTATTGACAGCATCCTGAGCAACTCATCTGCTCCTTCCAAGAAGCCCAGCGTTACCAATGATGCTTCTCTCCTACAAGCATTTCCTCCTCCTCCTATGGAAAGTGAGACTTTTGTCGAGAGATCTTCGACCCAAGACTTCGCAACTTCTACCCCCTTAAAAAGTTGATCAAAACCTCTTCAGTAGAGTGAAGAGGCTGGTCCCCTAGAGCCTTTCTTAAAGGATCTTGCAAAGCATTAAAACGGGAGTATCTTATGGATCTAAATAAGTATATTTTGGGTAAATTGTTTAACACTACTTGGCGGAGTGCATATTCGCTTTCTGCTACTTCTACACTTTTTAAGTTCAGAGTTGCCAATTATGACAAGAAGCGGAGGGCAAAAAACCAAAGCTTAAAGAATGAGCTGGAGTGAAAGAAGGAACAATTAGGTAAACTTTATCCTGAGGTCCTGGGGTTCGAAGAGAAGGTTGCTTTGTCCAAATATAAAGGATAGCAACTTGAGCAAGAATTGTCAAGTGTAAGAGATGAACTTGTTAACTTTATGAAAGATCTTGCTGCCTAGAGGTTTTCTTTTATGCAACATCTTGAAACAGATACATCCCGTCTTTAAGGTAGGATTGACACCTTAGAAAAGTAAAATGTTGATGAGTACAATTTGAAACTGTTATTTTGCTATGACTGTATCATGTTTGTGTTGAAGAAAAAATATCTGGAGTTGGACATGAGTAAGTTCGAAGGTGTTAGAGAATTTTAACCCACCAAGATCTTGTAAGCAACAATGTATCAAACAAATAACAAACAGAAAAATAGATGAAGAGTAAAATCAATCACACAACACAAAAATTTATGTGGAAAATTTCTATAATGGGAAAAAACCACGGCTGTCAAAGATGACAAGAGAAAAATCTACTATGTGAAAAATTATTACAATCACTTTAGTATTTTTTTTCTCACACCCAATATCTCAATAAATCTATTGTTTCTTACACTAGAAACTGGGTACTTGTAGAGAACTGATTGTTGTGTTGTCTAAATAAGTGAATCCAACCTCCTTACATATAGTGATTATTCTTGTGGGAGAAGCATTTCTTTTCTTATACTAATAGTATTCCTTTTTGATCAAGTTAAGTCCGAAAGGAGAAATTACCTATTCCTTAAATAAAAATCCTAAAAAAAGAAAAATATCCTAGGAAATCCTTATTGAAAAATAAGACATATTTTCTAACAGAATGTGGTAGCTTTTATGGATGAGCAAAATAAACAGAATGGGAAACAAGAGGGGCCTTCTAAGACCACCGAGGATGTGGCCCCCTCTAGTGATGGTGACCCCTAAGGACCAAATGTGGATCCTCCTACTAAAACTCCTTGAGGTTATATATGGCTTGAATTTAGCCTTTAGATGTTCGACTTGTATCTTTTGGCTTTCTTTATCGAGCATGACTTTCAATGTATAAAAAATTTGTTAAAAGGCTTTGGCTTTTACCTTGCTTATGAATTTTTACATAGGAAATACTTACATCAATGATTGACTACTGTTTATGTTTAATTCGAGTTGATTTTGACAAATTTTACTTTTGTCCCACCTCAATTAGGCTTAGAGACTTCCAGTCTTTTATTTACCTTAGCAAATTTTTGTGAGGTCATTTGCCTACTTGACCTAATCTAGTTGAGCAAATTTGGGTAAACTTTGACTTATGCCTCGCCTCGAGCAGGCTTAAAGACTTTAAGTGTTTTATTTGCCTTATAACTTTTTAAAGTTGTCTGCCTGCTCTACTTTGTCTAAACGAGCTAACATTAGCAAACTTTGACTCTTGTCTCGCTTCAAACAGGCTTTGAAACTTTAAATCTTTTAGTCCACATGGAACTTTTTGAAGTTGGTTGCATGCTCGACTTTGTCTAATTGAGCTGACTTAAGCAAACTTTGACTCTTGTCTTACCTCGAGCAGGCATTGAGACTTTAAGCCTTTTATTTGACATAGACCTTTTTGAAGTTGTCCACCTGCTTAACTTTGTCTAATTGAGTTGACTTGAGTAAACTTTGACTTTTGTCTCGCCTTGAGCAGGCTTTAAGACTTTAAGTCTTTTAATTAACATAGAACTTTTTGATATTGGTTGCCTGCTCAATGTTGAGTACTAGAAAGTGTGTATTCATAATGGAGAAAATCATCATTTTACACTCCAAGCCTCACTAACATCCCTATCTTTATGTCTTGAAGTCCCTTGTAATTTAATTATGTATGTTTTATTTTAATTAAGTATTTTATGTATTTTAGGGGATATCATAGTCATTTCACAATAAATGAGAGATCAGATGAAAAAACGGACAACACTTTTGAACTCAAGACAGCCGAAAACCTTAGGAGGAGCATAAAAAGAAAAATGGTACTGTTCACACATACGGTACGGTTGATATATACGTTACTGTACACGACACTGTTCATGGCACTGTTCACCTGCATTGTATGCTGACGTGGCATTGTACGATGACGTGGCACTATACGATGACGTGGCGGCATTTGATTGGACGAATGATGTGGCATTGACCGCTTATGTGGCATTGACTGATGATGTGGCGTTGACTGATGACGTGTCACGATCCTATTGGGCCAAAAATGTTGACCGGTGACGTTGCAGAATGTTAGTGGACTGAAAAAACGTGCGTACGGTACATGCATATACACAGAATAACAGCCCTGATAATGTGTTCCATCCAATAGGAACTTGCCACGTGGCGCAATCCTGAGCGTCCAAATTGTTTTAATCTGATGGCCATTATTTACTCAGTGCATCTATAAAAAGGGGGCTCCCCTCCCCCCTAATTTGACACCCCTGAATCCATTTTTGAGCTCAAATTTCTGTAATTCCATCTCCATCTTGTATTTTCTATGTATTTTAATAAAACTTCTATTTTACCCCAAGTTCAATTATGAGTGGCTAATTTCCTTTCAAACTTGGGTTGAAGGTGAAGTCTCAATATGCTCCATGGGCTTAATTTGATAAATTTACTTTTCCTTTCCCTTTAATTTATGTGGTTGTTTTGACTTTTCGTAGACAGATAGTAATAATCCTGTCTGGATATCGGCTGGAATAACCGTCTCCCTAGGTAAGGTTATTACTGTTTAGCACGAGAAGCCCTTAGCACCATAACTATTAAAGTGTGGTTCATGAGGAGTGGAAAATCCCCCTTCATGATTTAATTGGTACTAATAATGAATGTTAAGCCGATGGTGCATGTTGAGTACAGATCCGGAGATCCAAGCATTTCATTTTAATAATTTATTCCCACCGCTTTAATTTAAATTAGTTGATAGCCTACATCATTCTCATTATAAATCCAATCACTCACTAAGAAAATTAATTATACAAGCAATTAAAATCAACCTCCTCGTGGGATCGACACTCGTCACCATTGATCTATTCTACAATAGATTCGTGCACTTGCGAGTTCAATAAAATTTGCACAACAGGTTTTTGGTTACCAGGGAGATAAGTATTTTAATTAGTAGAATTTTTTTTTATTTTTTTATTTTTTTATTTCTTTATTTCTTTTTTATTTTGATTAGTTGTTTCCTTGTAATATTTTTTTTATTATAAAAAAAAAGAAAAAAAAAGTGAATTTACATTCTGAAGTAGATATTATTTTCTTTTCTTTTCTTTTCTTTTCTTCTTTAAATTTCTGTAATTTAATTTTTATTTTATTATTTTTTTTATTTTATTAAATCGGTAGGTTCAACCGCCTATTAATTTATTTTAATTTATTTCACGTATTTTCTTTTCTATATCTAGCGCTTGAGTTGTTTTCATAACAAAATCGTAACAGCGTGATAAGGTTAGTATCATAATTTCTCCTTCTTCTTTATTTTTATTAATTTTGATACCATTTTTTTTCTTTGCATGCATGGTCGTAGGTCACAATTACCGAATCTTGATCCTATAGACTTTGAATTAGAAAAAAGCCTTCGCACACACAAGCACGTTACAATTAAAAATAAATTTGAAATGGATTTGCAACCAGCACCACAAGAGAGGCCATTTAAGGACTACTTCAATCCCTTAGCTAACTTAAGCACATCATGCATAAGATACCCAAATGTAGCTGCTAGGAGTTTTGAATTAAAACCTAGTGTGCTAAATTGTCTCCCAACATTCTATGGCCTAGAAAATGAAGATCCATATAATCATCTGAATGATTTTCATGCTATTTGTCAAACTTTTAAATATGAGAATTTTTCAGATGATGATGTTAAGCTTAGATTATTCCCATTTTCTTTAAAGGATAGAGCTCGTTCATGGTTCAATGCATTGCCTACTAATAGCATTACATCATGGGAACAAATGGTAACAAAATTTTTGAATAAATATTTCCAGTACATAAAACCAATGTTATTCGCAGGGAAATTTCAGAGTTTACCCAAAGAGAAGACGAGCAATTTTTCGAAGCATGGGAGCGATTCAATGGGCTACTCCTAAAGTGTCCATATCATAGATAGGAAAAATAACACCAATGCCAATACTTTTTGGAGGGATTATTGCCGAATGTGTAAGAATGGCTAATGGCAACAAGTGGAGGAGAGTTAATGTCCAAAATGCATCAGAGATTTGGGATTTCTTTCAGCGACAAGCGGATAATTCTCAACAACAGAGTCGTTCACTCAGGAGTACTAGAAGAGTTAAGGGAGTGAATGAGGTTCACATTGGCGGGTCAAGTTCAGAAATTAAAGAAGTCAAAGACATAGTTGAAGGTCTTTCCTGACAAATAGCATCGTTAACAGCTGCTAAATTGACGGAACCACATGACCAGGACTTATACCCAGATCAAGCCAATGCCATAGGTGTAATGAGAAAGCCATCAAACTACAACCTCTACTCCAACACGTACAATCCCGGATGGAGAGACCACTCTAATTTTTCATGGTCTCAAGGATTCCAACAGAATGGACCAGCAGCTCCAGCTCCAGCTCCACCAATGCAACCAATTCCTCAAAATCCTCAAGCCTCTCAGCCACCATTTAGACCATATAATCAGAACCCAAACTATTTTCAGCCTAGACCATAGGAGGATGCATTCCAGAATTTCAAGAATCTTACTTACTCCAAAATTGAGCAACAAAACCGCACCATTGATGAATTGCGAAATGAGATGAGAGCGGGCTTCAACTCACAAACCCAATCAGTTTCAAACCTTGAAAAAATAGTTGGACAACTTGCTTCGTCAGTTCAAACTTTGGCAATGACTGTTGAGAAAGGAAAATTCCCAAGTCAACCAGTGCCTAATCCTAAAGGAGTGCATGGAGTAAGTACTAGTTCACCTCAGCAGCATGGAGAGGACAAAGCCGTCATGACCTTGCGAAAAGGAAAAGAAGTCGACAACAAAGTGGAGATGCCGGTACCAAAAACAACTCAAATTGTACCGATAAATGAAGAAGACTCATCATCAGAGGAGAAAGAAGAAACCAACCCACGAGAATACATTCCAAAAGCTCTATTTCCCAAGAGGTTAGCTAAAGCAAAGAAAGGAAAATCTACAAGTGAGATTTTTGAAATCTTTAAACAGGTAAATGTTAACATCTCTTTGCTTGATGCTATAAAACAAGTGCCATCTTATGCCAAGTTTCTTAAAGACCTTTGTACTAAAAAGAGAAACATTCATGTTTAAAAGAAGGCATTTTTAACAGAAAACGTGAGCTCTATACTCCAACACAAATTTCCTCTAAAATACAAAGACCCAGGCTCCCCCACTATCTCATGTAGTATAAGGAACCACACAATTGAGAATGCTTTGTTGGACTTAGGAGCTAGTGTAAATCTGTTACCTTACTCAGTATTTGTGAAACTTGGATTGAGAGAATTACACCCAACTCCAGTGGTGTTACAGCTTGCAGATAGGTCCATGAAAAAACCTCGTGGTATTGTGGAGGACGTGCTTATACAGGTAGATAAGTTTTATTTTCCTGTTGATTTCATTGTAATTGACACTCAACCAGATCCCAAGATTCAAAGCGCGATCCCCATTATCCTAGGACGACCTTTCTTGGCAACTGCCGATGCTCACATTCAATACAGGACTGGAAATATGCAGTTTTCTTTTGGCAATATGACGATGGAACTAAATATCTTCAACATTGCCAAACAACCTCACAATGCAGATGATGAAATTGTTGATGTGGATTGGATAGAAAAATTAATTGATAATGCTTTTCTTTCAAACTTTAGTGATGACCCTTTACAAACATGTTTAACTCACTTTGGTTTGGATTTTGATATTGACAGATCAGTAGATGAGGCTAACGCCTTACTCGATTCAGCACCATCCATGGACACTAACAAATAGAAGTCAAGAGTGGAACAACTAGCACCATTAGAGAAGAAACTTAGTACGTCATCAGAATCACCACCAAAACTCGAGCTCAAACCATTACCCGACACTTTAGAATATGCATTTTTGGGAGAAGAAAGCACTCTGCCAGTAATCATTTCATCATCCCTGAATGAAGAACAAAAAGGTAATTTGTTGGAAGTTTTAAAAGTGCACAAAGGAGCATTAGGATGGACCATAACCGACATAAAAGGTATAAACCCAGTGGACTGTATGCATTACATTCACCTTGATAAAAATGCTAAACCTACCAGGGAAATGAAACGTCGGTTAAACCCTAACATGAAAGAAGTTGTTAGAACTGAAGTCCTTAAACTATTAGACGCAGGTATCATTTACCCTATTTCTGATAGTTCATGGGTTAGTCCTGTGCAAGTTGTCTCCAAAAAGTCAAGAGTCATAGTAGTGACCAATGCTGATAATGAATTAATACCTACTAGAGTAACTACAGGATGGCGTGTATGCATTGATTATAGAAAGTTGAATTCTGTCACACGTAAAGATCATTTTCCTCTACCATTTATTGATCAAATGCTTGATAGATTAGCAGGTCATGAATTTTATTGCTTTCTAGATGGCTACTCAAGATATAATCAGATTCCCATAGCACCAAAAGATCAAGAGAAAACAACTTTCACTTGCCCTTTTGGCACTTTTGCATATAGGAGAATGCCATTTGGATTATGTAATGCACCTGTTACATTTCAACGATGCATGTTAAGCATTTTTTCTGATATGGTTGAACGATTCCTTGAAGTCTTTATGGATGATTTTTTTGTTTTTGGTGATTCATTTGATTAATGTTTACATCATCTAACACTAGTTCTGCAGAGATGCATAGAGAAGAATTTGGTCCTAAATTGGGAGAAATGCTATTTTATGGTAAAACAAGGTATTGTTCTCGGTCACATCATTTCGAGCGAAGGTATTGAGGTTGATGAGAGAAATGCCATTTTATAGTAAAACAAGGTATTGTTCTTGGTCACATCATTTCGAGCGAAGGTATTGAGGTTGATAAGGCCAAGGTGGATCTCATTTCCAATCTTCCTCCACCTAAAACAGTCAGAGAAGTAAGATCTTTCCTTGGGCATGAGGGTTTTTACAGACGTTTCATTAAAGATTTTAGCAAAGTTTCTAGACCTTTATGTAATTTACTTGCTAAGGATGTACCTTTTGTCTTTAATGATTCCTATCTTGTGGCATTTGAGAAACTAAAGCAGTTGTTAACATCATCACCCATCATTCAGCCCCCAAACTGGAACTTACCATTTGAGCTTATGTGTGATGCATATGATTATGTAGTAGGAGCAGTATTAGGACAAAGAGTTGATCGAATTTCCCATGTCATTTACTATGCTAGTATGACATTAAATGATGCACAGTTGAACTATTCAACCACTGAAAAAGAAATGCTAGCAGTGGTGTTTGCATTAGAGAAATTTCGATCTTATCTCATTGGTTGTAAAATAATTATTTTCACAGATCATGCTGTCTTAAATATCTTCTCACAAAGAAAGATACAAAAGCTAGACTAATTCGTTGGGTGTTACTTTTGCATGAATTTGACTTTGAAATCAAGGTTAAGAAGGGCACAGAAAATGTTGTTGCAGACCATCTCTCTCGTCTAAATTTTGATACAATTACAGAACCATTACTATTAAATGAATCATTTCCAGATGAACAACTAATGAGTGTGGAAGTATTACCATGGTATGCTGATATAGTTAACTATCTTGTTACAGGTAAACTTCCAGAGCATTGGACTAAGCAGGACAAGGCCAAATTTTTTTGTATAAATAAAGAATTTCTTCTGGGATGACCCCTATCTGTTCAAGTATTGTGCAGATCAAATTATCAGACAATGTGTCTCAGAAAATGAATTTCAAAATATCATTTCATTCTGCCATGAACAAGCGTGTGGAGACCATTTCAGTGCTGAGAAAACAACTACTAAAATATTACAATGTGGTTTCTATTGGCCAACTATATTTTGAGATGCTTACATTTTTTGTTCTTCATGTGATAGGTGTCAACGAATGGGGAGCATTACACGAAGGAACATGATGCCACTAAACCCAATTTTAGTAGTTGAGATTTTTGATGTATGAGGTATCGACTTCATGGGACCCTTTCCCCCTTCTTTTGGCCATCAATACATATTGGTCGTTGTTGACTACGTATCGAAATGGGTAGAAGCAGTTCTGTGTAGAACCAATGATCACAAGGTGGTGATCAGAGTTTTGAAAAGCAACATTGTTTTACGCTTTGGATTCCCTCGAGCTATCTAATCAGTGATGGTGGAGCTTACTTTTGTAACAAATCATTCAAAGCTCTTTTGACAAAGTATTCCATTACTCACAAAGTGACGACCCCATATCATCCGCAAACCAGTGGCCAAGTTGAGATCTCCAATCGAGAGATAAAGCACATATTAGAAAAAACGGTGAGACCAGACAGAAAAGATTGGTCATTAAAACTAGATGATGCATTATGGGCATATAGAACAGCTTTCAAGACCCCGATTAGGATGTCACCCTATAGGCTAGTATATGGAAAAGCTTGCCACCTACCTGTGGAACTCGAGCATCGTGCATACTGGGCCATTAAGAAATTCAACTTTGACATGCAGCAAGCTAGCTTAGAAAGAAGATTACAGCTGGCAGAACTTGAAGAAATTCGTAATGATGCATACGAAAATGCCAAAATTTACAAACAGCGAATGAAAGTCTTTCATGACAAGTACATTATGAGAAAATCTTTCACCCCAGGTCAGAAAGTAGTTTTATTCAATTCTCGCTTGCACCTATTCCTAGGTAAGTTACGCTCTCGATGGACTGGTCCCTTTATAGTTCATATTGTTTTTCCACATGGAGCAATTGAAATTAAGGATCCAAAAAACGGTGTAACTTTTAAGGTTAATGGTCAAAGATTAAAGTCATATCTAGAGTACCAACCATATGAAAATGACACCAAAATCGATTTGAGTGACCTGTCAAACTTGAATTGAGACTTTTTCTTATTTATTTCTTCTTTTCGGTGATTTAAATTTGTGTGAAAGTGTGTTTATTTAATCATTCAATTTTCTTTATCACTTCCAATCATGTATGCCTCAATTAGACAGATCCTCTTAAAACATCTCAGACAACTTCAATGTATACGATCTCATCTGAGAAGCCAGATACGATTTTGTAAAACACATCGTATTTGGAAGCTACAACCTCCAGAGTTGGTATCCCACATTGAAGATCTAGAAAGACAACTCAGAGGAATAGAATATGAGATATATAACTTCCAATTAGAGCTTGAGGTTAACTCAATAAGAGAACGAATGTAAGTTCATTTTTCTTTTTATTTTGTGTTTTCTTATTTTGTTCACTTTCATGTTTGATTCTATTTTACAGATTTGATTTTCTTTATTTAGTGTGTTTTGATTTATTTTCCCGTATAAGTAGCGGATAACGGTACTCTGTGATAATCAAAGTCGGTTACTTCAGTTTCCCATTATAACTGATATTCTGAGAAGAAGGTATGGACAGAAACGCGATTCTAGCAAAACTTCACAAGCGATTTCCTTCACTTCCTCATAATGCCCTCCTTACGATCTATAAAGCTCGGTCCGAACGCATGCGATTGCTTATGAGAAATAACATCTCTGCTGACATCCGTTGGTTAATCGAGGCCAAAGTACGTTTGGCCGGTGAGTTACCTCCTAAATTTATTGTATACATGCTTGGTTGTGGTTAAGGAAATTACTCGAGAAAACAAAGAGCTGAAAAACTTCATGTTGATTGTCATAAGTGTGCTAGGATGAAATGCGATAAAAATCTTTTTTCTTTTGGAATGATGTCTGATAATAGGGAAGATAAGATTCAATTCATTAGGGATGGCTTGAATAAAGAGTCATTGGATGATGTCCTTTTGTCTCTTGAAACGCATCCCAGTGGATACGTACAAAGAGCAATTCTCCAGTTATGGCCATTATTTCGAAAAAAGAAGCGAGTGCGATATAGTCTTGAGAATCTGACTATAAACGACCCTATTTGCCAGTTTATAAGAAAACTGGATGGGAAGCCTATCCTCGACCCATAGAGGGCGTTCAAGCTGTTTCTGGACGTAAAACCAGAGGAAGATGTGAGCTACAATCACAACTACTTGTAAATATCATTTTACTGTTGTTTTATTTTACTGTTGTTTTATTTCACTGTTGTTTTATCAATTGCATTATTGTCTTTAATAATTGAGTGCTTTTTTCTTTTACTATTTCCTTTTTTACTCTCGAGCCATGTGCTTTACGCGTTAATTGACATAGACATGCTACCTCCTATACAGCTGTAAACAATTGTCACCAAGATCCTTGATATATGATCCTTTTCTTTTAGACTCACAAATTATTTTTGAAAAGCATCCCAATGGCAGCTACTCCCAATAAACAATTCAAGAACATTTGTGTGCTCTCTGGATTTAACTATGGCAAACATAAAGAGTTCGTTGAGGCAGCCATCGATCTTGGTCAATGCATAGCAGAAAGAAATTTGCATCTGGTTTATGGAGGAGGTGACCGAGGGTTATCAAAACTAGTCTCAAAAGCTGTTTATCTCAGAGAGAGCCAAGTGTTAGGCATCATCCCAAGAAGCCTCAAATCGTTGGGCTGTGTTTCTGACTCACAAACTGGAGAAGAGTTAGTTGTCTCAGGTATGCAAGAAAGAATAACTGAAATGCTAAATCTTGATGATGCTTTTATTTTCCTACAAGGAGATCTTGCAACTCTAGAGGCACTAATCACATTAGCATCTTGGGCCAATATGAACATTCATCAGAAACCTATCGGTTTGTTAAATGTCAATAACTTTTATGATAGCTTTATCGCATTTCTTAACCATGCAATAAAAAACCATTTCATCCCTTTCACAGTGAAAAAAATCTTTATTTGTGCTCATACTGCTAACGAGTTACTTGATCTGTTACAAGCTTATAAACCAGAGCCAGATCCCAAGACTCTTGTGTTGGAATGGCTAACTAATGATGGTAACAGTAGCCGTAGTAAGAAGTGCAAATTAGATTTAACTCTCCGCTTGTAAATATTTTCTTCTGTGATACAACAATCAGGTGATGTCTTCTAAATCCTATTTTCTTTCAACATTGAGGACAATGTTTCGTTCAGGTTAGGGGGAGGGAATAGTTGACAATTGTGGAATATCTCAATCTTGGTGTAGTTTTTTTTTGTATAAACTAACTGTGGCTAAATTTTTGAGTCGAAGATGGCTGAATATGGAGTGTAGTGACTCTAGAAACGTATCTTCTTGAGTCGAAGATGACAGAAAGGCCATCTTTGGTCCGTTTGAGCCTTTCTAGCCAACCTTATTAATATGTATCCATAGTTAACCCCTTTGAGCCTTAAAAAAATAATAATAATAAAATAAAAATAAAAAACTTTTTTTTTGGCAACCTATTATCTTGTCCCACTCCAATGTGGAGTATCACCTTATATTTTGTATTTCTCACCACCCATTTATGTTTGAAAATAGAGATAATTTTGCATTAAAAAAAAAGGTGCTATAAAAAAAAAGAAACAAAAGAAAAAAATGTATATAAATAAATAAATAAAGAAAATAAAGAAAAAACAAAAAAATCAAGTGAAAAGCACCTTACAATCTCCAAAGTTCTCTATTTTTCAAACATATATTTTGTTTTTTCTATTATCCTTTCTTTGTTAGCCACGTCCTTAGCCTACGTTACGTCCTAATAAAAGTCCTTCTTGATTTTAGGGAACTATAGTCTGAAATAGAAACTGGTTATATAGGCTGAAAAGATGTGGTAATGCATATTTAAAAAAAAAAAAGAGAATGATGAATACATTGGTTTGATTAGCATTTTTTTTAATTAAAATCGTATTATTTCTAAGCTGAGGCCATATTTTGTCACCTTGATGAGAGTGTGTGATATTACTTCTTTATTATTTTCACTCAACTTACCATTCATTAGAGTGATTATTTTTGGGTTTAATTTCTTTGTGAGAGTATCACTACTACCGGTGAGATTTTGGGGTTTGATATGTCATTCTTGAAAGTGACTCGATTACTGAAGTTGTGTCAAAGTTTTCTAAACTGATTCATGTGGAGAGTTGATGTGGGAATGATATTTCTTTAGACTGTAGATAATACTTATACTTTTATTTGATCGTTATCATTATTCTGATTGAATAAATACCACAGTTAAAAAAAAAAAATTTTTTTGACTTTTGTTTTCGCTTAATTTGCTAGGGATTAGTAACAAGTTGGTTGGGGGGTGTGTTGAGTACTAGAAAGTGTGTATTTATGATGGAGAAAATCATCATTTTACACTCCAAGCCTCACTAACATTCCTATCTTTATGTCTTTAAGTCCCTTTTAATTTATCTATGTATGTTTTATTTTAATTAAGTATTTTATGTATTTTAGGGGATATCATAGTCATTTCACAATAAACGAGAGATCAGATGAAAAAACGAACAGCACTTTTGAACTCAGGACAGTCGAAAATCTTAGGAGGAGCATAAAAAGAAAAATAGTATTGTTCACATATACAGTACTGTTCACACATACGGTACGGTTGATATATACGTTACTGTACACGACACAGTTCATGGCACTGTTCACCTACACTGTATGCTGACGTGGTACTGTATGATGACGTAGCGGCATTTGATTAGACGAATGATGTGGCATTGACCGCTTATGTGGCATTGACTGATGATGTGGCGTTGACTGATGACGTGTCATAATCCTATTGGGCAAAAAATGTTGACCGGTGACGTGGCAGAATGTTAGTGGACCGAAAAAACGTGTGTACGGTACATGCATATACACAGAATAACAGCCCTGATGATGTGTTCCATCCAATAGGAACTTGCCACGTGGCGCAATCTTGAGCGTCCAAATTGTTTTAATCCGATGGCCATGATTTACTCAGTGGATCTATAAAAGGGGGCTCCCCCCCTAATTTGACACCCCTGAATCCATTTTTGAGCTCAAATTTCTATAATTCCATCTTCAGCTTGTATTTTCTACATATTTTAATAAAATTCCCATTTTACCCTTAGTTCAATTATGAGTGGCTAATTTCCTTTCAAGCTTGGGTTGAAAGTGAAGTCTCAACATACTCCATGGGCTTAATTTGATAAATTTACTTTTCTTTCCCCTTTAATTTATGTGGTTGTTTTGACTTTTCGTAGACAGATAGTAATAATCTTGTCTGGATATCGGCTGGAATAACCGCCTCCCTAGGTAAGGTTATTATTATTTGGTACGAGAAGCCCTTAGCACCATATCTATTAAAGTGTGGTTCATGAGGAGTGGAAAATCCCCCTTCATGATTTAATTGGTACTAATAATGAATGTTAAGCCGATGGTGCATGTTGAGTACAGATCCGGAGATCCAAGCATTTCATTTTAATAGTTTATTCCCACCGCTTTAATTTAAATTAATTGATAGCCTACATCATTCTCATTATAAATCCAATCACCCACTAAGAAAATTAATTCTACAAGCAATTAAAATCAACCTCCTCGTGGGATCGACACTCGTCACCATTGATCTATTCTACAATAGATTTGTGCACTTGCGAGTTCAATAAAATTTGCACAACACTCAACTTTGTCTAATCGAGCTGACTTAAGCAAACTTTGACTCTTGTCTTACCTTGAGCTACCTTTGAGACTTTAAGTCTTTTATTTAACATGGAACTTTTAAAAGTTGTCTACCTACTCAACTTCGTCTAATCGAGCTAACTTGAGCAGACTTTGACACTTTAAGTCCTTTATTTGTTTTAGAGCACTCTTATATTGCAAATAAGATGAAAATATGACTTTCATGCATATGTTTTATGCATAGTAAGCAGATTACATGCTATAAATTCTCAATGACATAAGCTATTAAAGGAAATAACTAAATTATTACAAGAAAGCTTACTAAAAATACTTCTTTAAATGCTTGGCATTCTAGGGCCTCTTGACTTCTCGTCCATCTGCGTAAGCTAACTTGTATGCTCCTAGCCTGGCTGCTCATAGGACTCTGTATAGCCCTTTCCAGTTAGGACCAAACACACCATAGTTGGGATCTTTCCTGTTTCGATTTACCCTTCTAAGCATCCAGTCATTGCTACTGAATTATCGTACCTGTATGTTCTGATTGTAATAGCAAGCAACCCGCCATTGATATTCAGCTACTCTTTTTTAGGCTAATTCTTTTCCTTCAACTAGTAGATTAAAGTTTAGACACATCTGCTCGTCATTTTACTCCTCATCAAAATACTTCATACGGTGGGTGCTCATTTCAATCTCCACAAGAATTACGTCCTCATATCTAAAGGTCAAAGTGAAGGAAGTTTCTCCCATGATGGTCTTATGAGTGGTTCTATAAGCCCATAGCACACCAGGTAACTTGTCAGCCTAGGTCTCTTTCTTTTCTCCAAGTTTGGTTTTCAAAAGCTTTTTTATAGTTTTGTTTATTGCCTCTACCTACCCATTTGCTTGTAAATGTGCTGGTGAGTAAAATTTTAGTTCTATTTATAGATTTTTACAGAATTCTCTAAAATTATGATTGTTGAACTACCTACTATTATTTGTAATGAGAGCATAAGCGATCCCATATTTGCACATGATATTTCTCCAAATAAAATCGATTGTCTTCTTTTCAGTGATTTAATTCAAAGTTTCAACCTCGCCCTAAGCGATCCTATTGAAATACTAACTATACTACCCACGAGGGGGGGTGAATTGGGTTTTTAAGAAAAACTTAAATAAATAAACCACACAACAATTTAAACTAATGTTTTAATAACATTAAAATCAATAATTTTAACAATGCTCGAAATTAAAAAGATAAGGGAAGAGAGATCAAACAAGCAAGTTTTAAGTGGTTCGGCCAACCGTGCCTATGTCCACGCCTCCAAGCTCACCGGGCTTGAGGATTCCACTAAGCAAGTCTCCAAGGCTTCAACAACACTTACAATTGACGTCAAAGGTGTCAATGAACCTTTACAACAAGAGATTATTCCCAATCTCTTAACTCAAGTGTATCCCAACGTTTACAATCACTAAAAAAAAAAAGATACAATCAACCAATCTCTCACACAATGTATATTATTACAATTGAAATCTCAAAGTGTGAATCAATGAAACAAAAATAAGTTTAAAGCCCAATGATGTATGTTTTCTCAGTAGTGAGCTCAATGACAACTGTTGGATCTCTTTCCATTTCAATTGGATTGAGCTATTTTATAGTTGGAGCTAAAAACTAGCTGTTGACTTTCTTAGAATAATCGAATTGCCGTTTACTGCTGTCGGTTTACCATTTTGACTTGTCCAAATAGCCATCGTGCTTAGATTTTAAATAAACGGTTTACCGTTTACCATTATCAGATCACCGTTTATTTTCAAAAACATGCAAAACAAACTTAGGTCTCCATTTTTGCTAAACGGTTCGAGATTAGAAAACTTTCATATTTCTGTAAGTTATTGGTTCACCGTTTACTAATAAATGGTTCACTATTAATTTCTAGAATCTTGTCAAAATGAGTCTAGTTGAGATTAGAAAACTCTCACTCTTCTGTAAATTATCAGTTTTTTGTTTATACTAAACGGTTCATCGTTAATTTCTAGAATCTTATCAGATAAACAGTTTAGGATTAAGAAGATAATTTCTTATCTGGAAATCATTGGTTCACCTTTTAAAAAATAAGCGGTTTACCGTTAATTTTTAGACTCTATATTTTGACAACTTTTGTTTAGAAAAAAGATTTTCTGACTTGAGTTAACGGTCATTAAGCTTCTTTAAGCATGTCTATGGTTTAAGAAATTCATTTTAATAGCCCAAACATTTTAATAAAGAATATATAAGTTTTGTTATTATCAAAATCAATATTATAAGATTAACAATCTCTCCTTTTTTTATGATGACAAACTTTATATGTAAAGATAAGAAAATTTTGTTAACTCCCCCTGAATATATGCTCCCCCGGAAAAGATGTAAAAATATAACTTATTCTCCCCATTCATCATAAAAAAGAAAAGAACAAAAAAAAAAAACATATCCGTTTTTGACAAGTTAAAATTTCAGCCAAATCTCTCCTATATATTAAATATCTCTCAGAAAATATTAGCAATAATTTACACCAAAGAAGCCAAAATTAAGATAAAAACAACTTCAACCAAGCAATAAAATCAATGCCAAAATAAGAAAACACAAATATATATAACATTATCATCGATAATCATCATACATAAATGTATGAAAAACATGAAAATATTGTGCGAAATCAAAGCATCCGAAACACTAAAAAGCTACTACGGAGGAGGAGAGGGGATTGCTGAGAGAAGAAAAGATACGAAACTGTCTATCTACTATTTATTGCTGCTGATCGAGAATTTGCTGCTGCCAAATCTGAAAAGATACAAATCGATCTTAAAGCTACTACTGCTGCTCGAAAAGAGCTTGAACATATCCAACTAGCTGATAAAGGAGACTATCGTGAGCGGGTGGAGCGTCTGGAGTCGGTGGTCGATCAGTCTTCATCTCATGCTCCTCAAAATCAGACTCTGCTGGAGGCTGTGAGACAGATCCGCGATGAGAGGGCGGAGGTCTAGCACCGAGCCTAAAATCGGGTAGCTGATTACAAGTGAAATATAGTTTAGAAACTGGTTATCCTTTGGAGCTGCGAGGGTTTCTTGGTTTTTTATAGTGGGCGTTTTGATCTAATCCTGACGTCTTCGAGAAAACCCAATCCCCGAGATAGCCTCTTCCCCAATCTTCTTAGTCTCAACATATACCGAGTCGCGAAGGGGTACTCGAAAATGTTGTAAAACCTTAGAAATAATGCTACCATATGGAAGCAACCTATGGTTAATCGCAGGAGTACTCAACATATGTCGTAAAATAATGTATCCTAGCTTAATAGGTCAACCACTAAGTAGAGTATCAAGAATCCTAACATCTAGCCGAGTCACCTCATCCAAATGTCCCTTCCTAGGGGTGACAATATGCTACAAAATGATATGAAGAATTCTAACTTGCAGCAGTAAGAGTTGTGACCTAAAAGGGAGAGCACAAATCTCATCAGTGAGATCCCGACGCCTACATATGTTTCTAACCTCTTCGTGGTGGACAAAATCAGCAAAAGATAACTCCTTCCTAGAAGTGTAAATAAAATATCTAGAATTTGGGATTCCTAAAATGTGGTTCAAATCATTAACATCAAAATCAATAGGAACACCCCCAACATGGGTAATTATTCTATGTAATCTACTGCGGACAATTCCATGTTTGAGTAAAAAACACAGACTAAGTTGGGATAAATCATCTCTTTTACGTCCAATGCAGACTCCCAAGGCAATAACATCTCCTTAACACTCTGATCACAAACAACCAACTTTGCAAAATCATCCAAGTCCACAAAGTAAAAATCAATTACCTTGCGACCCATGAATTGAGTTTCGAAGCGTTTTGCTAGTGGAGTTGTTGGAAAATGAATCCTCTCAAACTCTGAGGTCTCCTTAGGTGGTATCAGGTTTTTACTAGGACATTTTTTCTCTTACGACCTATTCTTGATGATTCAGCCACTGTTCAAGCTTGAGAAATTGAGATTTTAAGAAAATGATGAAAAGGAATGAAATAGAACTAATTAAAAGAACAAGGAAGGGTAGAGAAAGGGATTTGAAGGCTCAATTTTGTAGGAAAAAGTCAAAAATTGAGCAAAAATTGAATAAATTTGTTCGGCTACAGTTAGGGTTTGAAATTGGGATTGTTTGATTTGGGGCTCAATTTGATGTTTAAAATGGATAAATCTAGTCTAAAGATGATGGAAAATGTTTCTATGACCTTTGGCAAGAAATTACATGGAAAACGAAAGTTTTAGAGAGAGAGACTTACGGTTCGTTGGTTCGAGAGAAAATGGTGAAGGGTTAAGTGAAAATGAGGGAAAACGAACTGGAACAATTTATATCGTACGAAAACGGTGAGCCGTTTTCCTCAATCGGTTCACCAATAATTTCCAAAGAGCTATCAAAGTGTAAGTCTGTCACCGTTTATTAGAGAACCTCTCTGCTTTTAATCGATTAACCATTAGTCATAAATGGTGAGCCGCTAAGTTCTAACAATTTTTCTAGTGTTTTTGTAATTAAATGATACACCATTTATTATCAAACAGTAATTTGTTTATCTTGACTACGATTTCACACATTTGTTTTAATCTACGGCCGATAATCAATACATTTCTAAATCATTTTATTGATAAGAAATGTCTTTAAAAGGCCAATATGATGCATGATTACACAATTCAAACACATCCAAATCAAACAAATATCATATTATAGAAAAAAAAAGAAGATATTGTATAAATTATTTCTATTATGCAACATTTATCATTCCAAGCTCATGCCTAATCTTAGCAACTTGTTCTTCGCCAAGAGGTTTAGTAAAGATATTAGTGAGCTGTTTTTTAGTTGGAATAAAATTCAATGAAATATCTCCTTTTTTAACATGATTTCTTAAGAAATGATGTCTTATCTTAATATGCTTGGTTCTAGAGTGTTGTATAGGATTCTTGGATAGATTTATGTCACACGTATTGTCACACATAATAGGTATATGAGCAAGATTAATACCATAGTCTCTAAAGATTTGTTTCATCTAAAGTGCTTGTGTACGACAACTACCTACTGCAGTATATTCTGTTTCGGTGGTTGATAGTGCAACCGAGTTTTACTTTTACTAAACCAAGAGACAAGTGAGTGACTTAGAAAGTGACAAGTTCCATTAGTACTCTTCCTATCGACCTTATAACCAGAAAAATCAGCATCCAAATAACAAGTTAAATCTATATGAGTTTCTTTAGGATACCAAAGGCCAAGATCTATAGTTCCACTTAAATAACGAAAAATTCTTTTGACAGCAAGCAAATGAGATTCCTTGGGACATGATTAAAATCTTGCATAGAAACATACATTAAACATGACATTGGGTCTACTAGTAGTTAAGTAAAGTAAAGATCCGATCATACCTCGATATGTTTTGACATCAACATCTTTACCTTTTTCATCTTTGTCAAGCTTAATTGTTGAGCTAATTGGAGTACTTTTGACCTTTCCATCTTCAAGTCTAAATCTTCTGAGTAAATCTCCCAAATATTTGGCTTGATTGATGAAGATTCCTTCTTTGTTTTGTTTTATTTGTAATCCAAGAAAGTAGTTCAATTCTCCCATTATGCTGATCTCAAATTCTTTGCTCATACGGGATGAAAATTCCTCACACAAAGACTCATTAGTAGAACCAAAAATAATATCATCAACATAAATTTGAACAACAAGTATATCTTGATTCTTATGCTTAATAAAAAGTATAGTAGCTGCTTTTTTTTATTGAAAAATCATTTTCCAAAATAAATTTACTATGTCTATCATACCAAGCTCTAGGTGTTTGTTTTACCCATACAAAACTTTTGACAATTTATAAACATGATTTGGAAAATTTTCATTTTCAAAACCAAGGGGTTGTTTCACATACACTTCTTCCATGATGTACCCATTTAGAATTGTACTTTTGACATCTATTTGATACAAAATAAAATTCTTATGGCATACAAATGCTAAGAGCATCCTAATGGATTCTAATTTAGCTACAAGTGCAAAATTTTCATCAAAATCAATTCTTTTTTCTTGATTATAACCTTGAGCTACTAATCTAGCTTTATTCCTTATAACCACACCAAATTCATCCATCTTATTCCTAAATACCGATTTAGTACCTATTGTTGAGTACTAGAAAGTGTGTATTTATAGTGGAGAAAATCATCATTTTACACTTCAAGTCTCACTAACATCCCTATTTTTATGTCTTTAAGTCCCTTATAATTTAATTATGTATGTTTTATTTTAATTAAGTATTTTATGTATTTTAGGGGATATCATGGCCATTTCACAATAAACGAAAGATCAGATGAAAAAACGGAAAGCACTTTTGAATTCAGGACAGTCGAAAACCTTAGGAGGAGCATAAAAAGAAAAATGGTACTGTTCACATATACGGCACTGTTCACACATACGGTACGGTTGATATATACGGTACTGTTCACGGGACTGTTAACGGCACTGTTCACCTGTACTGTATGCTGACGTGGCACTATACGATGACGTGGCGGTATTTGATTGGACGAATGATGTGGCATTGACCGCTTATGTGGCATTGACCGCTTATGTGGCATTGACTGATGATGTGGCGTTGACTGATAATGTGTCACGAGCTTATTGGACAAAAAATGTTGACCGGTGACGTGGCAGAATGTTAGTGGACGGAAAAAAACGTGTGTACGGTACATGCATATACACAGAATAACAGCCCTAATGATGTGTTCTATCCAATAGGAACTTGCCACGTGGCGCAATCCTGAGCGTCCAAATTGATTTAATCCGATGGCCATGATTTACTCAGTGTATCTATAAAAAGGGGGCTCCCCCCCTAATTTGACACCCCTGAATCCATTTTTGAGCTCCATTTTCTGTAATTTCATCTCCATCTTGTATTTTCTACGTATTTTAATAAAATTCCCATTTTACCCCTAGTTCAAATATGAGTGGCTAATTTCCTTTCAAGCTTGGATTGAAGGTGAAGTCTCAACATGCTCCATGGGCTTAATTTGGTAAATTTACTCTTCCTTCCCCTTTAATTTATGTGGTTGTTTTGACTTTTCGTAGACAGATAGTAATAATCTTGTCTGGATATCGGCTGGAATAACCGCCTCCCTAGGCAAGGTTATTACTATTTGGCACGGGAAGCCCTTAGCACCATATCTATTAGAGTGTGGTTCATGATAAGTGGAAATTCCCCCTTCATGATTTAATAGGTACTAATAATTAATGTTAAGCCGATAGTGCATGTTGAGACAGATCCGGAGATCCAAGCATTTCATTTTAATAGTTTATTCCAACAACTTTAATTTAAATTAATACATTGCCTACATAATTGTCATTATAAATCCAACCACCAACTCAGGAAATTAATTCTACATACAATTAAAATCCACCTCCTCGTGGGATCGACATTCGTCACTGTTGATCTATTCTACAATAGATTCGTGCACTTGCGAGTTCAATAAAATTTACACAACACCTATGACGGATTAATGTTCTGGTTTAGGAACTAATTTCCACACATTGTTTCTCTCAAATTGATTTAATTGCTCTTGCATTGCCATAATTCAAGATTCATTGTTTTCCACATCTGCAAAGGATTTTGGTTCAATCTGAGATATGAATGCAGTATGTGTATATGTGTTCCTAAGTGATGATTTAGTGGTTACACCTCGTGAAGGATCTCCTAAAATTAAGTCTTTAGGGTGAGAAGAGACATACCTCCACTTCTTGGGGAGTGTTTGAGAATTACCTTCATTTTGCTCCATATTAGTTTGTTCTTCTTATTGCTTCTCTTAATTCTCACAAGATGAAGCATCTTGTTTGACATTTGAAAGTTCTTCTTGTTACACTTCTTCATCTGCATCATTAACAACAACTTTCTTCATAGATGAGGAGTTAGATTCATCAAACGTAACGTGCATGGATTCTTCAACAACCAAGGTTCTTTTATTGTATACTCTATAAGCTTTATAGTACTTGAATATCCAAGAAAAATACTAACATCTGATTTTGGATCAAATTTACCAAGATTGTCTTTAGTATTTAATATAAAACATTTGCATCCAAAATTTTGAAATAACCAATGTTGGGTTTTCTATCTTTCCAAAGCTCATAGAGAGCTTTATTAAGAAGTGATCTAATCAAAACATGATTTAACACATAGCATATGATATTTACGGCTTCAACCCAAAAATATTTTGATAATGCATTCTCATTTAACATGGTCCTAACCATTTCTTGAATAGACTTATTCTTTCTCTTAACAACTCCATTTTGTTGTGGAGTCCTAGGGGATGAAAATTGATGTTTAATACCGAAATTATTACAAAACCTCTCAAATGCATGATTTTCAAAATTTCCACCATAATCACTTCTAATGCAAGTAATGAAATAGCCTTTTTCATTTTGAACCTTTTTACATAAAATTTTAAATGCATCAAAGGCATCATCTTTATTAGCTAAGAATAATACCTATGTATATCTAGAATAATCATCCACGATTACAAATGCATAATATTTACCACTTAGACTAGAATATCCAGAAGGTCCAAACAAATCCAAGTGAAGAAGTTGAAGTGGTTTTGAAGTAGAAATATGATTTTTGTTTTTGAAAGAAGTTTTGATTTGTTTTCCAAATTGACATGCTTCACAAATTTTATCTTTTTTCAAAATCGATTTTCGGAAGACCTTTAACTAAATCGTTTTTTAAAATCTTTGAAATTAAATCCATGCTTGCATGTCCTACTCTTCTATGCCATAACCAACATTATCATGTAATGCGGAAAAATATTTATCATGAGTAGATACACAATCTATATCAATAGTATAAACATTAACACACCTCTTTCCAACAAAGAAAATTTTACCATCACATGCATTTTCAATAACACATTTTGTTTTATCAAAAATAACTCTATATCGTTTATCACACAATTGATTAATACTAAGCAAGTTGTGTTTTAGATTTTCAACTAAACATACATTTTCAATGAGAGTTGAGGAAGTTGTGTTTTAGATTTTCAACTAAACATACATTTTCAATGAGAGTTGAGGAAACTTTACCGATATTACCAATACTAATGATTTTCCCCTTTGAATTATCTCTAAAGGATACATCCCTACCATTTTCAATCTTGGTAAAACTTGAGAGCCATAAATAATCACCGATCATATGTCTTAAACATTTGTTGTCTAAATACCATTTATTTCTCCTTCCCTTCTCTTTGATTCCTATAGAGAAGATCTCAAGTTTTAGGTACCCAAAACTTTTTGGGTCCTTGAGTATTAGTAACGGTTCCTTTTGGAACCCAAACACATTTAATTCCATAATATGCATTTTTCTTAACAGGACATCTATAATTCATATGACCATTTCCATTGCAATAATGACAAATAATTTTATGATTATTAGAGGAGATAGCCTTAACAAAGTAACTTTTGTAATATTTTTGTTTCAAGTTAGGCTTATACCAAATTTCTCCTTTATCAAACACACATTTTTTAGAACTAAGTACTTTTTCTAAGTTCTTTTGACCATGTGTGAACTTTAACACAATCTTATTGAGCTCAATGCTTTTCTTTTTAATTTCTTCATTTTCTTTGATCAAGTCATCAACATGTAATTTTTCATGCTCATATGAAGTACTTTGTTTACCTTTTGAGGATGCAATCCTACCATGCAATATTTTATTATCCACTTTTAGTCCTTTGATTTTTTTTCATTTAGTAAATCATTGCATTTTTGCAAGGCATCCTTTTCATTTGAAAGTTCTAACATTTTCTTTTTAAGACATGCATTTTTCTTACCAATTTTCACCATATCACTATGCAACTCATTAAAAGCATCATATAATTCATTATAAGATGGAAGATCACTTATCTCATCAAGCTCATCTTCTCCTATTGCCATAAGTGCCAAGTTTGACATTTCTTACGATTATTCTTTTTCACTTGATTCTTTATCACTATCATCCCATATTGCCACCATGGCTTTCTTCTTGAGTTTGTTGAGACAAGGGCATTCCAATTTTATATTGCCAGGCTTCTTGCATTCTAGCATATGATTACTTCCTTCTTCTCCTTTTGACTTTTGAAATTTCTGAACTTTCTTTACTCACCAGTTTTCTTGAAAAACTTCTTAAATTTTTTGGCTATCATGGCCATCTCTTCATCTTCAAGTTCGCTTTCCTCATCACTTTCAGATTTTAATGCTTTCAAGGCAATGTTTTTCTTCTTTTTATCTTCATCTCCTCTTTTGGCTGCCAAATCTTCTTCATAAGAAATAAGTGAGCCAATTAGATCATCAATAAACAATGTATTTAAATATTTGGCTTCTTCAATGGTAGTTCTCTTAGGTCTCCATTCCTTTAGTAATGATCCAATTATTTTCTTTACCTTTTCGCGATTTGAAAAGGTCTTACCAAGTGCTCCTAGAGTGTTTACGATATCCGTGAATCAGTATACATAGAATAAACACTCTCATTTTGCTCCATTTGAAACAACTCATTTTGTCTAGTGTATCTACTAATTTTGGATTCTTTAACCTGGTTTGTTCCTTTAAATACTATTTCAAGTTTCTTTCAAATTTCATAAGCATTAGAACAACCTGAAACTCTATGAAATTCTTTCTTGTCTAAGGCACAAAATAGGACATTCATAGCTTTGGAGTTTAAAAAAGCTTTCCCCTTTTCCAGCTCATTCCATTCACGTGAAGGTTTTGGAATATCTTTCCCTTCTTTATCTTTAGTCATAGACATGAACGGACCATCACACACAACCTCTCATATTTCATAATCTAAAGCTTGCAAATAAATTTTCATCTTAGTTTTCCAATAAGGATAATCATTTCCATCAAAGAATGGTGGCCTAGTGGTAGATTGTTCTTTCCTAAAGTTAGAATCATTTTAGGTTTCCATAAATCTTTTACTCTAGACGGTTAAGTTCTAACAAGAGAACCTTGCTCTGATACCAAATGAAATACTAGCTATGCTACCCAAGAAGGGGGTGAATTGGGTTCTTAAAAAAAGCTTAAACAAATAAAACCACACAACAATTTAAACTAATGTTTTAATAAAATCAAAAGCAATAATTTTAACCATGCTTAAAATTAAGAGGATAAGGGAAGAGAGATCAAACACGCGATCTTTACGTGGTTCGGCCAACCGTGTCTACGTCCACACCTCCAAGCTCACCGGGCTTGAGGATTCCACTAAGCAAGCCTCCAAGGCTTCAACAACACTTACAATTGACTTCAAAGGTGTCAATGAACCTTTACAACAAGACATTATTCCCAATCTCTTAACTAAAATGTATCCCAAAACTTACAATCACTTAAAAACAAATATTACAATCAATCAATCTCTCACACAATGTATATGATTACAATTGAAATCTCAAAGTGTGAATCAATGAAACAAAAATAAGTTTAAAGCCCAATGATGTATGTTTTCTCAGTAGTAAGTTCAATAACAACTGTTGGATCTTTTTTCATTTGCATTGGATTGAGCTATTTTATAGTTGGAGCTGAAAACTAGCCGTTGTTGATTTTCTGAGAATAATCAAATTGCCGTTTGCTACTGTCGGTTTACTGTTTTGACTTGTTCAAATAGCCGTTGTGCTTAGATTTTAAATAACCAGTTTACCGTTTACCATTATCAGATCACCCTTTATTTCTAGAAACCTGCAAAATAAACGTAGGTCTCCGTTTTTGCTAAACAATTCAAGAGTAGAAAACTTTCTCTTTTCTATAAGTTATTAGTTTGCCGTTTACTAGTAAACAGTTCACCGTTAATTTTCAGAATCTTGTCAAAACGAGTCTAGCTGAGATTAGAAAACTCTCCCTTTTCTGTAAATTATCGGTTTTTCGTTTGTATTAAACGGTTCACCGTTAATTTCTAAAATCTTATCAGATAAATGGTTCAGGATTAAGAAGACAATTTCTTGTCTGTAAATTATCGATTCACCATTTAAAAAATAAATGATCTACCATTAATTTTCAGACTCTATATTTTAAAAACTTTTGTTTAAAAAAAGATTTTCTGACTCAAGTTAACGGTTATTAAGCTTCTTTAAACATGTCTATGGTTTAAGAAATTCATTTTAATAGCCCCAATATTTTAATCATGAACATATAAGTTTTGTTATCATCAAAATCAATATTAGAAGATTAACACCTATTACTAGGATCTGAGGCATCCTGATTTTCCACCTAGACTCCCCCTCCAATCCTTACCTATCTTTTCCTAAACTCATGCATTACTTTCTCCCTTGCCTTATCTGTAATCTCCCGCAAAATGGAAAATTCAATCACTCCATAATCGGTTCCGTGAACGTTGTTCCCTCCTGTATTCATTTGCTTATTTTTCCATTAGTTTGCTTGGTTTGTGATAACTTTTCGTTTAGTTCTCTACAAGCAACACCAAAATGTTGATGAAGAAATCTGGTCGAGGTTGTTTGGCATGACTAGGTGGCTGCGTCAACACTTGAGTTTGTTTTAGGAGGGAGACGTAACCGTTTGCATTTTTTTACTTCAAGCAAATTACCAATTATCACGAACTCCTCTAACCAAACACACTTGCACTCACAAAAGCAGTTAGAGGTCATCAAATTTTTTTATTGTCGTTATTAATTAAATGTGATATATAAAGTCTTTATTTATTAAATATACTCTATCTGCACTATTGCATGCACATAATGTATAATGAAACAATTAAATTAATGAAATAATTAGATACGTGCACATTGATGTTGGAAAATTCAGCTAAATAATCAGCTTGCAATTAACTATTATTGATAAGTTTAACATTCATCTCACTACAAGAAACTAAGTTGGGACATTTCCCTTTTTTTCAATCTCGACTTGTCCCATCAGAATAAGAAATCCCCAGAACAAGAATAGATACTTGATTTTAACTGAAAGGCTAAGAAGTGTAAAAAGCAAATTGCAGAGAGAATCCAAAATCAAAATCTAATTGACACAAAAGGAATGTTCAATGATAATTTAAATTTTTTTCTTTGTACCCGTAGGTTTGAAGTCAAGAAGTGTTGTAAGAAATAGAATGAGTCGGCTCCCATTTTTGGCTGAAGAATCAGAATCATTTCCATCATCATCTGCTTGTTCTTCTTCTTCACCTCCATTTACATCTAACATCTTCTCTTCATCTTCTTCTTCGCCACTCTCAATGTGGAAACTGTGATCAGAAACTCAGTTCTTCATCTTCTCTTACTCTTTTCCTCTAAACACAAATATCCAAAATTTACCCCCCCCAAAAAAAAAAAGCACAAAGGGTGCCCAATTGAAACAAAGTTGAAAACAATAATTTGCATACCTTAAATGAAAAGAAAATTTAAAAAAAAAACCAACTGGCGGTTACTAATAATTTTGATTATTATAGAACAAGCCCATCAATAATTGAGACTTAAAATTGACAAAAATTTAAATTTCACAAATCAAAACCCCTGCAAATTCACAAGCCCTAGAATACCCAAATCAAAACACAACCACAAAACAAAAAATACTACTAGAAATTCATGAAGATTTACCAAGTGGTGAAGCAACAGCAACGGAGCTATGGTTTTTTAGGCAGCTACGCCATTATTCTCACTGAAGGTAGCAACAAAAGCTACAGAAATTGAAACTCTGACGTGACAGCAACAGTGGCTACGATTGAAATGAAAACACCAACATAACAACGGCTAGGGTCTTGATCGTTTTAAACAATAGCGGCTGCGGTTAGGTCTAGTAAAAAAGACGTTGAAAGGGCTAGGACTAGCCAGCAGGCATGAAGAAGGTGAGAATGGTGGTAAATTTGGCCTATGGTTTCTGGTTATTGGAGATTGATTTCGATGAGTTCGAAGAGTTGAGAGTGATGAGTTTGTAAACACTTGGAGAAAATTTTGAGTTTATAAATGCCAAACTCTCAAAACTCACCGTTTTGAAACTAAATACAATTTTGCAGTAGTGACTTTTAATGATGGTTTTTAAACAAAACTATGTAATCGCTTATAATTTAATGACGGTTATATAATAAAACCGTCATGGTAAATTTTGAATTTTTAATGACCATTTGTGTAAATAAACGTCATTAAAAGTAAGACTGACATTTAATGTCAGTTATATAATAAAACTGTCATTAAAAGTTCAAAATTTACAATGACCGTTTTTATAAATAACTGTCATTAAAAGTAAGACTATATTTTAAAAGACATTTAATTGACAATTATATAATAAAACTGTCATTGTAAATTTTGAACTTTCAATGAGCTTTTTTTTAAATAACTTCATTAACAATAAGACTATATTTTAATTGACAATTAATGACAGTTATATAACAAAACCTTCATCGTAAATTTTGAACTTTCGATGACCGTTTTTATAAATAACCATCATGAAAAGTAAGAATATATTTTAGCATAACATTTAATGACGATTATATAATAGAACAGTCATTATAAACATTAGATATTATGACTATTCATATAATAACCGTCATCAAATATTTTTAATGACGGTTGTTAAGAAAAACCATCATAATACATGGGTCATTATTTTGCATTTTTGTAGTATTGTGAAATCAACATACTGAGGACCGAGAGAGTGGGTTACTTGAAAGATTTGGTCTTCTTCGGCAACAGGTTTCACAATCACAGTTAGTTGATCATAGATATTCTTGAACCTTTTTATAAGGTCTACAGGTTTGAAAGACCACTTTTTTAGTGAATCGAAACTATCCTTTAACAAAAACTTGTGTTCTTTGATTGCAGGGATCATTTGCTCATCATTAGCTAGCCATATTTCACAAGCGGTTAGGCCACCAGTCACCATACTTAAGACTTCTTCAGACATCATTCCCCTGAGCCAAGTCATAAGCCATCCATCATTATTTTGCTCTTGCCAAAATTCAGTATTAGGTACATTCTTTCCATCCTCAGCGTATACAGTTGATGAAATGAGCTATTCGCTGTTATATGGTGCTGTAATCCAACACTTCTTATAAGTGGAAGTACTTGTGATTTCTAGACGAGATAATTGCTTCAGGTTAGCTTAATGGAAATAAGACCAGATCATTGATGGAAGGATTGAATTGAAAGTTTGGGTTGGGATTGGGAGGATGAGGATGAAGACATAAACTCTTATACCATATTGCAACTCGTGATTTTGAAATATATCGACTGGATGATTAGTATTGAATAATATTAAAGGTATTTATATATGCACATGGTGTATCGTAAAAGGTAACTAAATTATATGCCTTAATTATAGAGATAGTTACATATAAAGGACTCAATCACTTGATTTAGAATCATTGAATATCTTGGGCAGTGATCTTTGGCCACGATCATTGGTTGTGTGTTGGACTCTTTAATAAAACAATATTCAGGATCTATATATTTCATATCTTGCCTTAAGCATTCTTTTATGAAGACTCTTGTCAACGGCTCAACGCTGAACATATTGCCATATGAGTTTGTGGTCGATTTGATATGTTTGGATTCGTTGACTTATCAAGCATTAGCTACTATATACTCTTTTGATACTTTGGAGATGTTGGGTGATATTTGGATGAGATCATTTAAGTATATTATCTATAATGTGTGTTATTATGTTGATGAGGTTGATCAATGAAGTTGGTTGAATATTAAATCATTTTAGGAATGCTTAATTTCACAAATTTGTAGGATGGAAATGTCAAAATATAAGGAGATTCTGTCGAATTTTTGAAAAAAAAAATCCTTATTAATAAGTTTGTATAGTCATATTAGATAAAACTAAATAGACTCATCTTTAGCGTTCAGGGCCGATCATTTCAGAATGATCTCAATCTTATATTATTGGCCCAAATAACTATTTTCAACCTATGTGAGATAATAAATTTTAGATTTTAATTTATTTATAGAACTGTAACAAAGATAAAAAAAAAACAGTAATATAGGTGAGAAAATAGTATTTATTTACTAATTTTAACATATGCGTATCATCTATGCATATTGTTTTTCTATTATTGTAATTAATATATTTTTCAATACCTTAATGATTTGAGGCTTTCAGCCCTTCCCTTCCCTTGATTGGTCAAATTATCTTTCTCATCTTATTAAAAATAACAAGCAACAAAATAACCAAGTTAAATGTTTATTGTTGCATAATTGACTTCAGTTGTTGTAAATTTTTTTATTCTTTGTTTCATGTATAAATGTCATGTTTCATATTTTCATCACATCTTACATATTTGAAGATTGGCATCTGATGTTCTAAATGCCTGCGAAAATTTAATTCTTTTCTTGGTTTAACATTTTACATATTTAGCATTCTTTTTTCATATGTACATGTATAGAGTTAAATATTGTATATTTTTGCCGTAATCATGTTAGATATACATCGTTCCCTTTGTACATTTGACTTTAATTAGGTTTCATATTTATGTCACATAGTGCATGTTTAAAGTTTGGTGTTTTCATGTTTGAATTGCCTCCGAAAATTAAATCATTTCTTTTTTAATTTCACGCTTGATGTTCGTTTTTCATATGTAACACTTATTATATATGTATTGAGTTAAATGTTGTAGGTTTATATCGTAATCATTCTATTGTTGTGCATATTTGACTTTAATTGTTTACATGTTTTTTTAAAAAAAAAAACTGAAATATTCTTCTGCCTTTGTCTTTTATAAAAAAAATTACATAATGAAAAAGGAAGTGGATGATAGATTATTTTCTTAAGAAAAAAAAGAGAGATTTTGGGAATATACAAAGATGAGATAATCGCCCTACGATAAAATAGAACTTTTCAATATAATATATTTTCTTGGAGGTTATTTTGGAATTTAAAAAATAATTATAATTTTCAGGTAGCACTCTATCTAGTTAAGTGCCATGAAAAATTACCTTCAATGCATTTAAATTGTAATAAATATTATATTAAAAAAATTACTATAACTATTTTAAAAAGTAATATTGCCAAATACCCACACAAATGCTTCCATTTTTTTTTTCAAAAAATTGTATTATCACAATCGTAAGCAATGCAAAACAGACTCCAATTCTAATGGCCTATTTGGTATTGTCATTTAGCAATTGTAGTTTGAAACTTATAGTTCTAAAGTTTTAGGTGAACACTTGTTTCTCATGCTTGTAGGATAAGAAGTTTAGTTTAGTCTATTTCATGCGTGTATCATAAAAAGCTTGTGACCACTTTATTATCCTTTTGTCAAAATTATGATTTAAAATCATATTTATTGTATTTTATTAACCTTTATTTTATACCTACATTTTGTTTTCGTATATAACACCTCAATAATATAGAACCTAACTATTATCACTAGTTGCTTCAACGGACATTTAAAATATATTTATGTTTTGATCATTTAAAGTTTTGTCAATCCCACTGCATAACAATTATATATTGCACGGTGAAGAAGACGGAAAGAATCAAATCATCATGCTGCTTCAAATGAATTTGTGTTCAAGCTTCTCTCTGAAATACCATCCCTTGCAGCAAAATGGTAAGCTTCATTCTAAAACTTTAACACTGTTGAGGATTTTTACATCCGAAAAAGTAAGCTAAACACCTATTTTTTAATTAAATTTTTTACTATTGAAAGAACTTTTCTAGGATATTGTATTACTTTTTGCAGCATCAATAATAGGGTTGTATGGACCTTTAAAATTAAATGTTTTAATTATCACCATTGACTTTATTTAATAGATAAACAACTAATTACTTAATAACTAATAGATAATATTCAAGTTGCTGCTAATATGTAGGTTGATAGATATAATTTTACTTTTTATTAGTTGATTAAAGTTTTCTAAATCACCAACAAAATAAAAAATTTAATTTGCAAATACTTATACTAATTTAGATTTCTACACAATAAATATGAATTATTCAATCTTTAACAACAATGTTAAAACATATCTCTTTTGTCATTTATAATTGGAACAATATAATTTTAGTTTCTTAGTTTTATTTGTTAGCCAATTTTTAATTTTTATTTTGGAAATTACTCATTTGCTAAGATCTAGTTGAATTGATTGTTGCAATATTTATAAATCTAATAATTTGTTTGGTGAAGAAGAGATAATAATACATTGATAAACTAAGATTGAGTTCTATTCATATTAAAATACATAGAGCTTCAAAGGAGAATGTTGAAGTTTAGATAGACTATACTTGTTTTTTTTTTTTAATTATTTAATATTAGTAAAAAGATGTTTAACTAATACCATGATTGATAACATAAATTTTAAACAATTGAAATCAAAATATTATCCTAATGAACTTCAAGTTTGTGATCAATTGATTAAATCTAATGGTACATATTTATACCATTACTGATTTGTAATTTTAATAACAGCATCATAAAATGACCCTTATTAAAATTATAAAAAAGTAATTAAATTAAATCAAAATATTTCTTCTTATCTTACTTTGTTGATTTTATCATTTGGCCATAATAGTTTGTTTGCTAAATGGAATAGATGAAAAACTAACAAGTCAAATACTCAAGTCTATGATTTGTCTTATATAAGTTTATGAGCATGTTACATGCTGGTGAGCTTCATTCTACGTGCTGGTAACTGGTAAGAGTAATTCTAATATTTCAAGTATGTCTAAATTAAACTAATATTTAGATGATTTTTTCCCTGCAGTGGAGAATTTACATGTATACTTAATATTTTATCGTATAAATTTTATATTCTTTTGACACAAATATATGGCTTGGCAAATAGAAGGAAGAGCAAGAAGTACTCTATCAAAGGCTCCATACAAAGCTCGTTTTGTTTAACCAATAATAAAATTGGAAACAATGAGGATATGATGAATAGAAATCACAAACCATTGAAGAAATCAACAGTTACTATGGCGTAACGAGATGATTTTGCAGAAAAATCCCAGAATAAGAATATTGTTTCGACATGCTTTCTGGATTTTTTGACCAAAAAGTTAGATGCATTCTATCGTCTTTCCCGTCCTTATGCTTGGATTAGCCTTGTGAGTTGCTTTATAGTGTGTGATATACAAGTATATAATTATTATCAGGTGCGGAGCCTTCATATTTTCTTTAATGTGAACACACTGTTGAGCTGTATGGTTTAATAAAATTATTTTTTAATGTATCATAAAACCATGCAATTTAACAATATTAAAATCTAACTTTATTAAACCCTATAGGTTAAAAGCATGTCTGCATAAAAAAAGAAAATTGGGGGCACTTGCACTAGGGAAAGATTCACAAGTATAACCTCTATAAGCTAATACTCGATAAATTAACAACTTCTATTATATGATAATTTTTTACTGCCTCGACTTGGGCTGATAGACTAGATTAATAATTTCATTAAATTAATAAGATAATTATTTTTTTAAACATCTTTATATAACTTTGTTTTGTCATTCATATCATAAATTAATTATTCATTTAAATTACAAATATAGTTATCTATAATATTTAATTAAACAAAATACGACTCTATTGTTACTTTTTTTCTTGATATTTTGACTCTATTTTCTGTCTATTGTATGTAGAAGTTCTAGTAAAAAACCGGGAAGAGCTATTGATATATGTTTTGAGTGCTTCCTCGTATTATGTTCAAAAGCTATTGTATCATCCTTAAATTGATAAAGTTCAATAAATTTTTAATTGATTAAATGTATATTCATTGAATTATAAATATACACTATAAATTAATAGATTATTAATTTATCAGTCAATTAATAACTCTTTCGTTAATAAATTTTATATGGTCCCAACACTATTAATTAATAAAGGTTGTATTATATAATGACTTACATTATAAGTTTCTTCAAATTTAATTTGTCAACTTTAACTTTTTTATCTTTCATTTTATCAGATTGTAGGGATATTATCATCTTCTTTGCTTCCAATTCAAAGTCTGGCTGATTTGACTCCCGCATTTTTAATTGAAGTGTTGCAGGTAAATTTAAAGTGCCAGCTTACTTGTTAAGATTATTTGGACGACATTCATTCTTTTTTATGAATATTTCAGCCCATAGTGCCCACAATAATGATGAATATTTATGTGGTTGCCCTAAACCAATTGTCGGATATTGCTATAGACAAGGTATTTCGGTCTATTCTTTTTGCTTTTTTCTAGCTTCATATGTTTGTGCTACTTCGCTAACGAATCTGCTTAACATTGTAAAAGGTTAACAAGCCTAATCTCCCGCTTGTTTCCGGAGACATTTCAATAGGAGAGGGGACTGCAATTGCTGTAATATCTTCACTGACGGTAGGAAAGGGCCAACCAAAGCTTCTGTATGTGCGCTTTATATGATACATTCTTTTACATAAGTTTGTTTTGACATCTTAAGAATAGTTGTACTCATGCATTGATCTTCAATTAAATATATCAGATTGGGATAAGCCTCAATTTATGACCTACCTTTTGAACATGACTTAAACTTGTGAATTTTATAGGATATTAAAACCAAATTCATGCATGAATGGACTCATAGTACATTTTTCACATGATAGGATGGGTCAAAAAAGGCCAACCTACACATGACAATGAATTCTATATTAAGTATTTAAACTTGAAGCAATCTTGGACTTTGAAGTAATCTTAAAAGTATGAGTAAGGTCACATTTGGGATTACAGTTGAAACACCAAAAATAACTTATTTCATAATTTTTTTATTAGAAAAATATTTGATAAATTTTTTTAAATCTTCTTAGTTTATAATTTTCTCTAGAGATTGTAGCCTATTAATTAATCCACCGCATATAATTAATAACAAATCTAGAGTTCATGTTATAACTTTATAAGTTTAACAAAATGATAATATTATATCTTAATTAATTTCACATAGACTACTTTATAAATCATAACCCAAATATATTAAATTACCACCGTTACTGTAATTAGCTCATCTATTCAGGTATAGTTAGCTATTGTATTTCATAAATTAGATTGAAGTGTTATGTTACTATTTTTCCCCCTTCGTTCAGATCATGGATAGTTAATTTCCCATTGGAGGAAACAATTAGATTTGCATAGTGTAATCGCATCAATTAATTTTATTCTTAAGTGTTCTTTTAACGTGAAAGAATTTGCTTTTAATTTGAATTATACTGCAAAATTATATGTAACGTCTAATTGTTTGATCTCAATTTTCAGAGTCTGGCCATGGGGGTTATGCTTCGATCTCCACCACTTGTTATCGCCCTTATCGTACGGTGGATACTTGGAGCCGCTTATTCCATCGACGTAAGCACCTAAATTCGTTCTATATATATTGACATATATGTTTGGAGACTAAAATAAAAATCCAAGGCGGAAATTTAAGTGCTTCAGTCTATGAGAAGTCAATTCACTTTAAGCACTTACTACGATCTAGCATTTTTGCTTTTCCATTCAATTTCATGTTGTAATATCAATTTAGTATTGCATTATCTAACTAATTTTGTCTTGGTTAATTTCTCTCTAGCCTTTGCATAGTATTACATATAACTGCCAAAGTTGTTTCAAATTAAGTTCATCTAATTGTTCTTCTCGAGTTTGCAGCTTCCCCTTGTTCAATGGAAGGCAAGTCCATTGATGGCTACAGTGGCCATTGTCATCGGAAACGGAATTAATACCGTTTTACCTTACTTCCTACACGTACAGGTATATATATTTTTATTTTATTTTATTTTCAAAAAATTTATAGTAATCATAGGTTGTATGCTTCACCTCATATACGTTAATTGTATTTGGATGATCACGGTCCGCGGGCGCAAAGCGTATTTCAGGCCTAACGAGTTGTGCCCAGTGGCCCTTTCGCATCACATTTTGGTCACAGTCGCCACATTCACATCATTATTTGATTACACTTTTAACTAATCAAATTATTCGATTTGATGCGTGCATATATGCAGAAATATGTGCTTGGTAGACCTGTAGTATTCACGAAGCCGTTACTATTTGCTATCGCTTTCTCAGCGATTTTCAGCATTGTACTTTCCTTTCTCAATACATATGAAATTGATCTAGAAATTGAATACATATGTTTACTTGTAAAAAATGAAAAAGCTATCTCATGTTCATCATCAGCACTATATAATTTGCTTGTTTGGGTTTTACAGCAGGATATACCTGATGTGGAGGGCGACAAAGGATCTGGCATTCGAACACTTCCTGTCATCCTAGGCAAAGAAAGAGTGAGTACAAAATTTCCTTTATTAACTCTTATTCTTTTTGAAGAATGATACTTTAGTCCTTCCTAAAAATTGTAGTTAGATCCTTATTAAATAAAATTTTAATATCCTATTTCATCTTTAATGTTAAAATCATAACAGAAAAAGTACATCGTTAGATGATAAATTTGACCTTTTAAAAAACATATTAACTAGTTCTGATTTGCAATGGTCTCAAAAAACCATTTTCGCATATGAAACTATAATGACCAATTAAAAGTTTAGTGGAGATCTAAGTGGTAAGAACAAAATCTATGAGGGACAAAGAATCATTCTCTCATATTCTTTTTTTTTTTTTTTTTTTTAAAGGAAAGGGGGGTGGGCAAGCCCAAATCAATTTTTACCCCCTCCCCACCCCCAAGGCTCGAACCCGAGTCCACACAAGTGAGGGGCGACAGATTGCACTGCCAACCAACTCGGCTACGCCCTTGGGGGCTATTTTTAAATTAATCTCCATAATATCCTTATGGAGACTCGAACCCTTGCTCTCACAGTTGTAAGTGCAAGAGTTCTCCCACTAGGGCAAAGGCCCATTGGTCATTCTCTCATATTCTTTGACCTGAATCTCAACAACAGTATGAGAATTGGCTAACAAATTATGTTTTCTTTTCTAAAGGTGTTATCGATTTCATCTTTAACAACAATGTTAATACAAATCTCTTTTGTCATTTATAATTGGAACAATACAATATTAGATTCTTGCTTTTATTTTTAGCTTTTTTTTTTGGAAATTACTCGTTTGCTAAGATGTAGTGAATCGATTGTTACAAAACTTATTAATCTAACAATTCTTTTGGTAAAAAATGATAATAATTCGAGGATAAATTATGGTAGCGTCTTTTTTTTTTTTAATCTGAATCAGAATGAGCTTGAATGTTATTAAATTATGAATGACTCTCATGCATATGCTAGAATAACATTTGTTTCATATTTTTTGATGTCAAGAGGAAGTGGTAAGTTGTTTACTTTTATAAACTCAAAACATCTTACATCTAATGTTTTTTCACTTATTACCTTGAAAAGGTTATATATACTTGAAGTTTAATAAGTGTATATTTACAATGTTTTCTAGTACAATAATTTTTATACCTTAGAAATATTTATAAGGTAAGTATTTGATATATAATTTGTGAAAAATAACTTTGCAACATTATGTTTTACAATTTAACAAAATATTTATACATAAAAAAAGTTGTTATCTAATAATAAAAGAGTTTGTCTAAAATTCAAATTGAATGTATGTTAAGTATTTAATAAAAATGAAATTTGTGATCAGGGAAATTCTAATATGACATGTAAGAGTTAGGTAGGAAATAAATACATTTAATAATGACATTGGTGAGAAAAAGTAATTGATGTTCCATTCAGACATTTTATCATTCAAACAAAAGTTAGAAAATTTTACTTTTTTCATTCAGATAAAAATATCTTACAGTAAGATTTTAGATACAAAAACAAACAAGTCAAAATATCAAAACATCTTAAATTAAGGCCAATTAAGACTTTAGACATAAAAACAAACAACCCCTAAGATTGGATTGTGTTAATATTAAATTACATATAGAGAAAATGTATATGGTAAAATAAATTTTGAATAATTGAAATTAAAATATCACCCTAACTAACCTCAAGTTCGTGATCTATTGATTAAACCTAATTGAATGCATTTATACGACTATTAGTATTATTGTAACTTTTGTAACAATATCGTATAATAACCCTTATTAAAATTATAAATATATACGGTAGCATACCGTATTTAAGTGGCTTCTTTAACATAGAGGGACTTTTGGTCCCTTTATTTGTAGCAAGAGGCCTCCTGACTGAAATGTAAGTGAGCGGAAACATTAGCCTAATAAAAAAGTAAAAATAATAATACCGCAATTTTTCACGAATAGTTTAAAGTTTTTTATTAAATAATAAATATATAAATTGAAACCAAATTACCGAATTAAACTAAACCAAACTGAATTAATTTGGTTCGGTTAAGTTCGGTTCTATAATTTGATTCATAAGTTCATGAACTATTTGGTTTCACTTTAATTTGGTTTTAAACTTGAACTGAACCAAACTTAATAGTGTCCACTCATATTCTCCCCAAAGACATAAGTCCCTCACTTTCAATAGCTTTTCATTAGTATGTTTTTTCCCCCCTTTTTTCCACTTTCTGCACAATCCTTCGACATAAAATCTTTTCTCTTCCAAAATCCTTTGTTTACAATTAAAATTTTTGGAAACTAAAGTTGAATGAGGGGTTATAGATGTATAGCACTCGGTAAACAGTGCATATATGTAACATTGCTATGAAGTATAGTTGAGAACCCAAAAAAAAAGAAGTGAAAACTGAAGAAAAGAAAAAACTTAATTCACGCAAGCAAAGATTCCCCAGCAGCAGCAGTAATTTATAGTAAGTGCATTACATTAAGAAATTAATTTAATCAACACTACAGCTCGCTTTATTTTAGTAAACAATAAGCTAATTATTATTAAGCACTTCGAGCTTTGCTTGCTGGACTTAATAATTGCTCAAACTCAAAAGCCATAGGGGTTGGAAGGGAGGAGGCGAGGAGAAAGGAGAACCTCCAATGGGGTGTCCTTAGGTATGGTTAAACCGGGACTCTCTGACATGTCAATGGTGCTGATCCAATGGGGTTGCTAATTCAAATGCATGAAGGAGTCGAGCAAGTGTGAGGTGAAGGACCTGGAGAGCAGATGATGCACCTGGGCAAGAACGTCGGCCAGAGCCAAAAGGAATGAGTTCAAATTGTTGTCCCCGAACATCAACATCTGCATGAGCACCATGGCCTGGGAGAAATCTCTCTGGTTGGAAGGCTGAAGGATTTTCCCAAACCCTTGGATCCCTTTGAATTTTCCAAGCATTTATCATCGAGCGTGTACCAGCCGCGACATGGTACCCAGAGACAGTGCAATCTTCCATTGCTTCCCGTGGTGCTAAGAGAGGACCCGCCGGGTATAAGCGGAGTGTCTCTTTGATAATGGCTTGGAGATACACTAGATTTTTGGTGTCCGACTCATCAACTGCCCGTTCCTTGCCAACTTGTTGGTCCAATTCTTCTTGTGCCTTCTTCAACACATGGCGGTTGTTCAAGAGTAAACATATGGCGCATGTCAGGGTGCCTGATGTTGTATCACTGCCACCAAGGATGAGTGTCTGCACAAACAATTTAGAATATGATGACTATATATAGGAAATTAACCCTCTCGACCCGTTTAATCAACACTTATTCAAACAAAAATAATTGACGTAATTAATTAATTAATCATAATCTAATTTTTCCTAAAGTTCGAAACATCTAATATGACATGGTTGTTATGTGGTTGAGATATATTTCCACAGATTTCGTACTTCACCAACTTTTTCTAAGTGACTAACGTCAATTATACTGAAATTGATCAACATAGGTGCTTTGGAGAGCAAAACAGCTTAAGGAAGTGATTCGCGAAAATTATCATAATTTTGCCTTCTTAGATCACACGAAAGGTTCTCTTTGAGTGATTTTTAAATAAATCAGTCTCTTTTTATTAGCCATCAGCACTATAGCTAGAAGTTTTGGAAGAAATCTAGCTACATCTTTATCATTTTCCTAGCTATTAGACTAAACAGTAAAAATGGTACTATATTTAGAAGCAGTCAAATTAAAGCACGGTGAGATCTCCACTCTTGTAACTGTCACACGATTAGAAAATAACTCTGTCATTTAATTTGTTTTATAACAAAAGGAACCGATTAGAAAACCCAGGGATTTGTCGGATAAAATCTCGATAGTTATTAAGAGAGAAATAGAAATTAGTATATTAGTGCCGCAAAATGCTTTAATCAAAAGGCTAGCAAGCTGATAGTCATGTACGTTACCAAGCATGTAGCTTTGTTGATGGTATCAGCATCACGACCGGGAAATTCTTGTGCACCGATATCGTCGAGGATGGAAAGCATGGTTGTAACATATGCACCGAAATTATTTAATTGAGTGCGATGTTATTTTTATTTTTTTCGTCATAAATTTGTTTTAAAAGTCCGATTGTTAAAATTGTTACCAGAAATCGGTCGCAATTATTAGAATTGATCGCGCTCGAAATAATTTAAATTTGTCTCGACATACAATCGAGACATTCCAAACGCGATTCAAGGGCCGTGTATTGGATTTTTATTTTGGCACTCGGGTCCGGATTTAGTTTTAAAATATATATATATATATATATATATTTTTTCTCTTACTATAAATGGAAAGTCATGAGAAAGAGATAGAGAGATTTTACTTTCCAAAAATAGAAAGAAGAAGAGAGGGAGAAAGAAAGAGAGAGGACCCGCTGACCTGCGATTCGTGCCCGACCTGCGACCAAGACCCGGCCAGATCTCGGGTTTCAGGCCACCATTCCGGTCGAGCTTGGTACCGATCTGAAGCTCGTGAGCCGCCGGTTGCATCCATGCAGTTTTTGTCACTGGAAACCGACTAGAACGCCAGCAAACAAGTCCGAAAAGTCGCGACTTAACCCGTTTTGCTTGCCGTTGATTTCGCCGGTTTCGAGCCGATCCACTGCTTGGATCTTGTTCCTCAGCTTCCCCTCATCGTTTCCCGACCAACCCCGTGCTCTGAAACGGCCGGATTGCCGCCGATCGACGTCGAAAAGCTCACAGTTTTTGGGGAGCTAGATTCGTCGTTACCGTAGCGTGTGGGAGGTCGCCGCCGGCAGCATTGGACTCACCAAGGCCAGATCTAGCAGACCTGAGCTTCCCGTCGCCGTTGAAGGAGTTCCGGTCACCGTTGACCGTTAAGGGCAAATTGGTAAATTCATAAACTTTTGGGGCATTTCTGTAATTTTAAAATCAGTGGACATTTTGGTAATTTTAGGTGAGGACAGTCAGATAATTTAAGATTTCAGTGGTAATTCAATAATTTACGTCGTTAGGGGCATTTTGGTAATTTTACAATTTTTCAAGGGTAATTTTGTAAATTCAAAACTTGTAGATATTTTTGTAATCGGAATTGAGGATAGTTTGATAATATGTGATTCCGAGGATAATTTGATGAATTTTGATGTCGAGGGTATTTTAGTAATTTTACGAATTCGAGAATATTTTATTACGGATAAATACCGTTTCGAGTATATTAGTTATAATTCGTGATTATGATTAGTAATTATGCTATTTCCTCAAATTAAGAGGATCCGTGAACGAGAATCAACCCGTGGACGTTGCCGATACCAAGTTCGGACACCGTCACTGTGAGTGGAATATACAAAACCTATTTTCATAGTAGTTTATTATGATTGAAAAATATGGTAAAGCATGTTTGCAAGATTAATTTTAAAGGTTTTGATTTAATGATTTTATATAAATGGATTTTATTTATGTTTTGGTATTTATTACAAGAAATGTGTTTGATTAATGATTTTGGTTACTGATTTTGTATATGGATGATAATATTTTAAAGAAAAGAAAAGCAGATTTAAAACTTATGAAATGAAAAAGGAAATGAGCTTTCGAATAAGATTTCGAATGAGATTTTAGATGAGATTTTGAATGAGATTTCGAATGAAATTATATGTTTATGTATATGTGTTCAAAGGTATATGAATATAAGCAGAATGATTGATTGTTTTTAAAATCATTAGACAGTACCCTCCCCCTTTCGGATACAGTGATACAAATGAGATGAGATATGTATATGGTATGATGAATATAGAGATATTGATAATGAGATACAGGCTTTTGGGGCCCGTTTGAGTACACACAGAGGCTTTGGGCTGTGTACTCGGACGACTTTGTCTTTTGGGGACGAGATTATGCATGCACAGATATGATGAGATATGAGATGATACGTTCCGATCTATCCGTGTAGCTCCGGGGCGTGGCGGTACCACGATAGTACGTCATTGCCTGTCCGTTGAGGTCCGGATATGATGAGATATGATATGGCTTTTCCCTGTCTATCCGTGTAGCTCCGGGGCGTGATTGTACCCAGATAGTACGTCATTGCCCGTCCGTCGAGGTCCGGATATGATGAGACTATTTCCCCTGGGTACTTGTTTGGTGATAGTTTTTGGTATTTCGATATTGATGTTATAAGTATGATGAATTTTCATTGATTTATGCAGTATATTTGCGATATCGTTATTTGAGTACATGGATTTAATTTAATAAGTTATTTAAGTTTTTGTGATATTTTAATGAGTTGGTATTTTGATATGATTTATTAATTTATAGTAAAATTGTGTTAAAAAACTACTATCCACTCACTGAGCTCATTGAGTTTTATACTCATTCCCTTTTTATAATATTTTTCCCCCCCTCAACAGGAGATTCGCAGGTACAACAGTCGACCCAACCACAATAGTCATTTTCGAATTTATGGCCACGTTGTGATGTTAGGAGTTATTGATTGATTTATCGAAATATTTTGGGATTGTAATTTGTTACATTTCGAAGATTGTGGTTAGCATATGTATTTTATTTGATATTGAATAATTGAGTGATTTGATATTTTTGGGTTGAGATAATTGATTGACGAAGTTGGTTGTATTCGGAAATTATTTGGGAGTACTTGATGTATAATTTTGTAGATTTGGTTTTATAATAAATATAGTGGAGACTTTGCCGATTTTTCGATAGAATCCTGATTATTCAGATTACGTTAGAAAGATTATATAGAATTAGGCAGACTCGTCCTGTGGATTCGGGGCGGGTCGTGTCAATGGTGCCCATAAAATTGTCTTCTCGTCCTTTGATATGATCATCACCGGAATCTCTCTTCCTTTGGTGCTCATCCAACCATCGTTGCATGATAAGGTCTAATTCTCTTGCTGTCTTCTTCATTAAGCTCTCATCTCCGCCAACATCCAACCATCTCAAAAACGGTAGAGCATCTGACACCACCAACTTACCCGCGAATGCAAAAAATCTCGACAATTCATCTTTCCATCCTTGATCACTACTTCTTCCCTTTTGTGAAATACTACTATTGCATCGTTTTCCAACCACCATCCTTAAGATCACATTAAGGTTTACATACTCACACCATTTCTTCATATCCACCAACACCGGTGCTTTATCAAGACCAGCATCCCATAGGTCATATAACTCTTTCAAACAAGTTCTCACCTCAGATTCTCGCACATGTTTGAGACTCTGAAGCCGATAGCTTGATAGAAGCTCAAGTATGGCTATCTTCCGCATCTGGCGCCAGTAGTGACCATAAGGGACGAAACCAAGCAAGGAAGAATTGTAGCACAATGTCTCCCCGGCAACAGTTTTTGGACGGGTGGCAAAGACTTTGTCACTTGTAGTGAGACACTCTTTAGCAATCTCCCAACTGCTCACCACCAAAGTCCGATGTACCCCGATCTTGATAGTGAAGATTGGTCCGTACCTGTCAGCATTTTTTCCTAATACTTCGTGAAGCGGTTCTGGCCCTCCTAAGAGGTGTAGATGGCCTATCACAGACCATGATCCAGCAGCTTCTGGTGCTCCTCTCTTCTTGTTCCCTGCGTTTTTTACGAAATTTCTTGAAACAAAGACTAAAAGGGCAGTGATAATGACAGCTATGAATAGGAAGTCCATAGCTACTGTTGCTGCTGCTTCGTTCTCAATCGTACAACTGTCATAAGGTTAGTAATTGAGCTAGTTATATAATATAATATGGTAGCAGTACTTTGAAGACAGCTCCTAGGATTGCGATCCGATACTCGTTCCCCCTTGCTTTTTGCATGTTCTTTTATACTGCATTTATTAAATTGGAATTGAAATGAGTTGGGTAAGATTGAGAATGAGTGCCAATTAAAATAAATTATTTAGTTACACTGTAAGAATTAAAATTTAAATGAGATGTATTGTTATTAATGTGTTTATTTTATTTTTAAATGGGAATCGAAATGAATTGCATTGCAACAAATTACTATAAATTACTTAATGAACTATTATCATAATTATTCTAGTGATTATTTATTTAAAAATATTATTATTATTATTATTATTATTATTAATTATTGTTAATAATATATTATTAATTTTATTAATATACTAGTTAATTATAATAATTATATTAATAATTATGATAAAAATACATTAATCAATAATAAATATTAATTATTTAATTATAATAATATGTTAATTATTGTGACTATTTATTGAAAATTATAACTATTAATGATTATTGTTAATAATAATTAATATATTAATTAATAATAATAACTGTACTTATTCTTCAATTATAATAATATATTATAATTATTATTAATTAAATATAATTACTATTAATAATTATTGTTAATAATATATAAATAGTAATAATATAGTATATTATAATTGAAAAACTAATATAGTTATTATTATTAATTAATATATTATAATTATAAATAATTAATTAATATACTATTATAATTAATTAATATATTAATTAATTATAATAACTATATTAATTCTTCAATTATAATAATATATTATAATTATTATTAATTAATTATAATTACTATTCATAATTATTGTTAATATAATATATAAATATATAAATGGTAATAATTATATTAATTAATTATAATAATAATTAATATATTAATTAATTATTATAGTATATTAATTAATTATTTATAATTATAATATATTAATTAATAATAATAACTATATTAGTTTTTCAATTATAATATACTATAATTATTATTAATTAAATATAATTGCTATTAATAATTACTGTTAATAATATATAAATATATAAATAAAAATAATTATATTAATGATTGTGATTATTTGTTCAAAAATTATAATTATTAATAATTATTGTTAATAATTTATTAATATATTAATTAATTATAGTATATCAATTAATTAATTATAACAATATATTAATTAATTATAAATGAGGATAGTAGACATTTTTAATTTTAAGGAGGGATAAAATAGTCAATCTAAGAAATGGGAGACTCATTCGCACCTCACCCTTGGGAACGAGTCTCTCATTCCTCATTTCCAAATTGTGCTAGGCCTCACGATTTCAATTCCAAATTCTAATTCCCCAATCCAGGAAGTAATTGCAGCCTTAGAGTTTGAGATGTATCTCTCACCAATTTAGGTTGTTGCCATTTTATTTGTTTATTTTTTTAATTTAATACCCACCAAAAAAGCAAAGTAGTAAAAAAGTCAAGCAAAAGATAAGGTGGATCCTATATAGAGCACGTGTTCAGAAAATATGATTTTTTTGAAAAAAAAAATATTTTATAAATTTATCGAATTATTAATTTACTATGCTAGTCCCAAGTAGGTGTCTGTAAAAATTATTATTTAATTAAGGTTATCAGTTTATCAAGTATTAATTTACTAAGATTTTATTAAATTGACTTGAATTGACAACATCGAATACAAAATTCAATTTCAGGCACTCATTAAGTAAGGAGAGACTAGATGAGAATGTAATAAAAAAAAGGAAAAAGAAAAGGATCCTAATGTTATATCTAGGTGAGAATAATAATATTTCTTTATTAGTTATAATATCTATATAGTACATGCATGTGATCCATTCTATTATTATAATAAAGGGAGAATGAGAATTACTCCCTGTTGTTTGGAGAAATTAAGTAGTAAAACCCTCTCATATTTTAAAATAGATCCAAACCTTTCTGTAATTATAATGATATTAACTTTACATATTATTTTAGCACTTTATCCCTAGTCTCTATGTTAGTTATAAAATTTATGTTTTGATAATTTAAATCAAATAAAATGACTTATTATAACATATGGACTCGGATAAAAAAAAAAGAAAAAAAAAGTTTCTATTTAAGGAAAGAGTAGAGAAAGAGGCATTTTGCTTTCCAAAAATAGAAAGAAAGAGAGAGAGAGAGAGAAGAGAAGCTGACCCGTTGACTCGGTTCACAACCCAAACCCACGTGACGAGACCTAGCCTGATCTGACAATTTCGGCCACCCCATCGGCCGATCTTGGTACCGATCAGAAGCTTGAGAGCCGGCCAACGCATTTCCGCCGTCATCACCACTAGAAACGGATCAAAACGTTAGCGAACGAGCTCCAAAAGTCGCGGCCAAACCCGTTTCTCCCCACCCTACATCTGGCGAGAATTAGGTTGTGCCACCACTTGGATCTTATTCCTCAACTTTCCCTCATCATTTTCCGACCAACCCCGTCACCCAAAATAGCCGAATTACTGCCTATCGACTGCCGAAAAGCTCACGTTTTTTGGGAGCTCAATTCGCCGTCGCTGCCGCGCATGGGAGGTCACTGCCGGCACCATTGGACTCACCCATGTCAGAACTAGCAGACCTGAGCTTCTTGTCACCGTTGACTAAGTTTCGGTCACCGTTGACTAAGTTTCGGTCACCGTTGACCGTTAGGGGCAATTCGATAATTTCATAAATTTTTGGAGTAATTTTGTAATTTTAAAATTGGACATTTTGGTAATTTCAGATCAGGGCAGTTAGGTAATTTGAGATTTTGGGGGTAATTCAGTAATTTACGTCGTTAGGGGTATTTTGGTAATTTTATATTTTTCAAGGGTAATTTTATAAATTCAAAACTTGTGGATATCTTTGTAATCAGAATTAAAGGTAGTTTGATAATATGTAATTCTAAGGATAATTTGATGAATTTTGATGTCGAGGGCATTTTAGTAATTTTACGAATTCAAGAATATTTTATTACGGATAAATATCATTTCGAGTATATTAGTTATAATTTGTAATTATAATTAGTAATTATGTTATTTCCTTAAATTATGAGGATCCGTGAACGAGAATCAACCTGCAGATGTTGTCAATACCGATTTCGAACACTGTCATTGTGAGTGGAATATACAAAACCTATTTTCATTGTAGTTTATTATAATTTTAAAATATGGTAAAGCCTGTTTACGAGATTGATTTTAAAGGCTTCGATTTAATGATTTTATAGAAATGGATTTTATTTGTGTTTTGGTATTTATTATGAGAAATGAGTTTGATTAATTATTTTGGTTACTAATTTTAAATATGCATGATAATATTTTTTTAAGAAAAGAAAAGCAGATTTAAGATATGTTAAATGAAAAAGGAAATGAGATTTCGAATGAGATTATATGTTTATGTATATGTGTACAAAGGTATATGAATATGAGCATAATGATCGTTTTTAAAATCATTAGACAGTACCCTTTCCCTCCAGATATAGTGATACAGATGAGATGACATATGTATGTGGTATGATGAATACAGAGATATTGATATTGAGATACAGATGATACAGATGAGATATAGGCTTTTGGGGCCCGTATGAGTACACATAGAGGCTTTGGGCCGTGTACTCGGGCGATTTTATCTTTTGGGGACCAGATTATGCATCCATAGATATGATGAGATATGTGATGATATTTTCCAATCTATCCGTGTAGCTCTGGGGCGTGATTTGTAACATATCCACTGAAATTTTTTTAATTGAGTGTAATATTATTTTTGTCTTCGTCGCAAATTTTTTTAAAATCGGTGGATTATTACAAATCATTACGAGTAATCTGTCGTAATTATTAAAATTGATCACGCTCGAAATAATTTAAATTTGTCGCGATACAAAATCGAGACATTTCAGATGCGATTCAATGGTCGCGTAATCGAATTTTTATTTTGGCACTTGGGTCCGGAAATAGCTTAATTTGTATTAAGCTTAAAAAAATATATTTGTTACTATAAATGAAAAGTGATGAGAGAGGGAGACATTTGGCTTTCCTAAAATAGAAAGAGAGAGAGAGAGAGAGGAAACCCCTTGACCCGTTTGACTAACATGACCCGCGTGACCCGCGACCAAGACCCGGCCATTTCTTCCATTTTCGGCCACCCCACCGGCCACGCTTGGTACCGATCTGAAGCTTGACTGCGGGCCAACGTATTGCTGCCATCACCGACACCAGAAACCAACCAGAATGCCGGCAAACAAGCCCAAAAAGTCACTGCTCAACCCGTTTTGCTCGCTGTTGATTTCGCCTGTTTTAAGTCGATCCACCACTTGGATCTTGTTCCTCTGCTACCCCTCATTATTTTCCGACCAACCCCGTCACTTGAAACGGCCGGATTGCCGCCGATCGACTGCCGGAAAGCTCACAGTTTTTTGGGGAGCAGATCCGTCGTTACCGCCTCGCGTGGGAGGTCACCGCCGACACCATTGGACTCACCGAGGTCAGATCTAGTAGAATTGAGCTTTCCGTTGCCGTTGATTGAGTTCCGATCATAGTTGACCGTTAGGGGCAATTTGGTAAATTCATAAACTTTAGGGGTAATTCTGTAATTTTAAAATTAGTGGACATTTTGGTAATTTTAGATCAGGGCAGTTAGGTAATTTGAGCTTTTGGGGGTAATTTTGTAATTTATGCGTTAGGGGCATTTTGGGAATTTTACATTTTTTTGGGGGTAATTTTGTAAATTCAAAACTTATGGATATCTTTGTAATCAAAATGGAGGATAGTTTGATAATATGTGATTCTGAGGATAATTTGATGAATTTTGATGTCGGGGGTATTTTGGTAATTTTACGAAATCAAGAATATTTTATTGCGGATAAATGTCATTTCGGGCATATTAATTATAATTCGTGATTATAGTTAGTAATTATGTTATTTCCTCAAATTAGGAGGTTCCGCAAACGAGAATCCACCCACGGACGTTGTCGATTTTGAGTTCAGACACCATCACTGTGAGTGGAATATACAAAACTTATTTTTATTGTAGTTTATTATGATTTTAAAAATATGGTAAAGCATGTTTACGAGATTAATTTTAAAGGCTTTGATTTAATGATTTTATATAAATGGATTTTATCTGTGTTTTGGTATTTATTACGAGAAATGTGTTTGATTCATGATTTTAGGTTATCGATTTTGAATATGCATGATAATCTTTTAAAGAAAAGAAACGCAGATTCAAGAGATGTTAACTGAAAAAGGAAATGAAATTTCGAATGTGATTTTGGATGAGTTTCAGATGAGATTATATGTTTATGTATATGTGTACAAAAGATATGAATATGAGCATAATGATTAGTTTTAAAATCATTAGACAGTACCCTCCCCCTTCAGAGATACAGTGATACAGATGAGATGAGATATGTATGTGGTATGATAAATACAGAGATACTGATAATGAGATACAGATGATACAGATGAGATACATGCTTTTGGGGCCCGTCTGAGTACACACAAAGGCTTTGGGCCGTGTACTCGGGCAACTTTATCTTTTGGGGACTAGATTATGCATGCACAAATATAATGAGATATGAGATGATATTTTTCGATATATCCGTGTAGATCCGGGGCGTGGCGGTACCCAGATAGTACGTCATTACCTGTCCGTTGAGGTCCGAATATGATAAGATCTGATATGGCTTTTCCCTATCTATCCGTGTAGCTTCGGGGTGTGATTGTACCCAGATAGTACATCATTGCCCATTCGTCGAGGTCCGGATATGATGAGATTATTTCCCTTGGGTACTTGTTTGGTGATAGTTTTTGATATTTCAGTATTGATGTTATAAGTATTATGAATTTCCATTGATTTATGCAGTATATTTGCGATATGGTTATTTGAGTACTTGAATTGAATTTAATAAGTTATTTAAGTTTTTATGATATTTTGATGAGTTGTTATTTTGATATGATTAATTAATTTAGAGTAAAGTTATGTTGAAAAACTACTATCCACTCACTGAGCTCACTGAGTTTTATACTTATTCCATTTTATTATATTTCCCCCCTCCCCCCAAACAGGAGATTCGCAAGTACAACAGTCGACCCAGCAACAATAGTTAATTTCGGAATTATGGCCACGTTATGATGTTAGGAGTTATCGATTGATTTATTGAGATAATTTGGGATTGTATAATTTGTTACATTTCAGGAATTGCAGATAACATATGTATTTTATTTGATATTGAATAATTGAGTGATTTGGTATTTTGGTTGAGATAATTGATTGACGAAGTTGGTTGTATTCGCAAATTATTTGAGAGTACTTGATTTATAATTTTGTAGATTTGGTTGTGTAATAAATTTAAGGAGAGACTTTGCCGAATTTTCGGTAGAATCTTGATTATTTAGATTACGTCATAAAGATTATATAGAATTAGGCAGACTCGCCCTGTGGATTCGGGGCGGGTAGTGTCATGATTGTACTCAGACAGTACGTCATGGCCTGTCCGTTGAGGTCCGGATATGGTGAGATTATTTCCCCTGGGTACTTGTTTGGTGATAGTTTTTGGTATTTCAGTATTAATGTTATAAGTATTATGAATTTCCATTGATTTATGTAGTACATTTGCGATATCGTTAATTGAGTACATGATTTGAATTTAATAAGTTATTTAAGTTTTATTAATATTTTGATGAGATGGTATTTTGATCTGATTAATTATTTTAGAGTAAAATTATGTTAAAAAACTACTATCTACTCACTGATCTTACTGAGTTTTATACTCGTCATGTTTTATTATATTCCCCCCTCCCAACAGGAGATTCGCAGGTACAATAGTCGACCCAGTAGAAATAATTATTTTCGGAATTATGGCCACGTTATGATGTTAGGAGTTATTGATTGATTTATTGAGATATTTTGAGATTGTATAATTTGTTACATTTCGGAGATTGCGGATAATATATGTATTTATTGATATTGGATATTAAATAATTTGGTATTTGTTAAGGAGATTGGTTGTTCGGAGATAATTATATTTGAAATTTTTTTGGGAGTGCTTGATTTATAATTTTGCAGATTTGATTATATGATAAATATAGGAAAGACTTTGCCAAATGTTTCGGCAGAATCTTGATTAATCAGATTACGTCAGAACGATTATATAGAATTAGGCCGATTCGCCCTGGGAGTTCGGGGCGGGTCGTGTCACTTATGTACCATTAGTGATTAAATTAATTTAATTTAACAATGAATTATAAATTTTGGAGAAATATTAGTAACCAAACCCAGACAATCAACATCCCACAATGCTAAATTAATTTTCTCCCTATCAAAATTATTAAAAATATCCAAGTTAGGCATCTAAGCACAGTAACAATAAAGATTAGGATCATTATTTCAAGAATACCTCAAATGAAATAAACTTCAGCAAAAGTTTTAAAATTTTCTTTGTTCAGAATCACCATAACAACAAGATCATACAAAAAAAAAAAAAAACTTGCGTTTACAAATTATTTAATATTTCTCTATAACTTACTTTTCATTACTAAATTAATTTAATCATTAAAGGTATACATGTTATTTTACTTGATAAACTTTATCAAAATCTTTAAATTTTATAGCTACATCAAGACAACGATATAATAGTAAAATAATATATAAAATTAACATTATTATAACTACATGAGGTTTGGAACTATTTTAAAATATGAGGGGGGTTTCACTTAGTTTGTCTAAACAATAGGGAGATAATCCTCATTTTCATTTATAATAAATAATATGTTGTCAATACTTCTATAATTTAAGGCTTTCCCTTCCCTCAATTATTGAAATAATATTTCTCATAAGTGGTGATATTTGACGTCTTTTATTTCTCTCACCAACCCCTATTGCTATATTAACCCCATCATAAATTTTAAAATAATTTTCTATCTCTCAATATATCTTTATAATCCTAAATATCCTTATCATCAGTTTAATCATTTTACACATATACACTCGCTCTGCTTCTACCAGCTCTACATCTCTAGCAAGAGCAACAGCTATGATCTCCCCTTTGTGATTTTTCACAACCATGCCTAACCCAACCATCATTTCTTCTGAAGTTGAGATTGCTGCATCAGTAAAAAAGAATATTGGAATTGGATTACTTGATAGAATTTTATAACACAATTAAATAGTAACTAAATAATTGAATATTTTATCTTTCCCACTCTTTCAATAACTTTGACATTTGCTTTTTTTGAGAAAAATCCATATCAATATTTAGTCATAAAAGCCAAATCTCTTTGATTTGATCACATATTCAAAAACTACAAACAAAAGCCCCCCAAGAACTTGTTACGCCATTTTAAGATGCTAATTCTGCATTTGCATGCTTGGTTGTTTCTTGGATTCCTCCCCACACTCCAATCTATTCACACAATTGATCGAATTGCACATTCTCGAGTTATTGTCAATCTAGATTTTGAGCCTAGCATAGTTGAAGGTTTTTAAAAGTTTAAAAGGTTGAGTGAATGAAAAATGATAAAACTGATAAGAAGGGTAAATTTGAAATTATAAAGAAAACATATTTTAAAGTTAATGATAGATTAATTAAGAAATAGGGGTTAGTGACAGAATAAAAGATGTTCAAATGTCATAACTCATTTCTCATTTTGTGAAAAGTATCACACAACCAACTAATTGTGTTAGACATCAACTATTGCATTTTTTACTTCAATTGTAATAAATTTTGTATTCTTTATCTCATGCATAAATATCATGTTTTATATTTACATCACACATAGCATGCTTGAAGTTTAGTGTTTGATGTTCAAAATGCCTCCGAAAATTAGTTTTTTTCTTCGGTTCATATTTGAAGTTCCTTTTTTAATGTATAATGTTTAGTGTACATATATTGAGTTAAATGTTGCAGGTTTGTATCGTAGTCAAGTTAGGTCCATTGTTGTGCATATTTGACTTTAATTAATTGCTGTATATTTTGTGTTTTTTGTTCTAAGTGTAAATGCCATGTTACATATTCATGTCACATATTCAGGAAGGACCCATGATCTTTTATTACCTTGATCTAATTTATAAATTCACTATAAATATTTGTTTGATGGGATCATACAAAGGAGTAAAAAAAACATATATATCAAGTACTGAGATATTAAAACTCTTAATACATATATTTAATGGAAGAATGACAACAATCAACAATATGCTTATAATACGAATCATTAAAATTGTAAATTAAACAGATTGTTTACGAAATTCATGAATTTCGTTTTTTGTTTTTAATTTTTTTAAAATCCTATTTTCAGCTCATAATAGTTGTAAAATCAAAGACATTTGTGACAAATTTGTTATTTTTTTACTGGCAAAGTATAAAAGGGTAGTAAATACCCATTTTAACCTTGCAGCTGATTTAGTTTTCGGCAAAATGGCAGCAAGATTTTACTCATGTACCAGGAGATATTTTTCAGCCGCAGACACTCCCCGCAAAAGGCCCTTTTTTTTGTAGTGTCATTTTTATTTTAGTGATAAAGAATGTGAAATATTTGAATAATTTGAGTTAATGAAAAGAAAAAGAGCAAATATATATAGTTGTAAAGGGAATAAACTATGAAATTATGAATGTTAGTAATTGTTACCATGTTCTTTTGTAACTTTCTACTATTAGCAACGATATTATAATACATTGACCCTTTTTTTTTCATTAGACTTAAATATAATATTTTTTATAATAAGTTAAGTCTTAATAACATTTTAGCCCCCTGATGATTTCAAATTATTTAATGAATATATAATTTAATCATCTTATAAGATAATTTTATAAATTTAAAAAAAAAAAAAGAGTTGAATTGCAGACATATTTAAAAAATAAAAATAAAAACTCTATTATATGAAAAATTACAAAAACAAAAGGGATATAAATAAAATTTCCTAGTTAGACCGGGCAGTCCGACGATAGATGCACATATTATATGTTTGAAGTTCAGTGTTTTACATTCTAAATTCCTAAAAGATTAACTTTTCTCCTCAAAATTTTTTCCCTAAATTTACTTTACCAAAAAAACGTTAGTTTGAATTTGTTCATTTAATTAAAAACATAAGTTTTTATACATACGACAAAATTGCAAACTATCATGACATTGTTGTTTGCCTTTTTTTTAATATGACCTACATTATTTGTGCTCATTAATTGCAAAAAAGTTTATAAATTTATTCAATCAATATATATCATATACTATTTGTACACAATAAATATATTAATATACTTACTTAGCATTAGTCCTAAAGAAAACACAGCCAAATTTCAATCACTAACCAAAGTTTTGAACACGTATATGAAGTAAAAAATGTTAGGAAACATATCTCATTTTTCAATAAGAATTTACTATTATATTTTCTTCTCTACAAGGATTTCTACTTAAAGAATTAGTAATTTCCCCTCTAGAACTTAATTTACTCAAGGAGGAATACAACTTATATAAGGAAATGAATATTTTTTCTATAAAAAATAATCACCATATATAGAAAGATTGAATTCACTTATTTGTATAATATAATAATCAGTTTATTTGCAAATAGACGGTTTCTAATGTGAGAGAAATGGTAGATCTATTGAGAAATTAGGTGTTTTGCATGTGAGGAAAAAAATTAGAGTGGTAATAATAATTTTTCACAAAATTGATTCTTCTCCTATCATCCTTAGTGACCGCAATTTTTTTCAGCATAGAGGTTTTCCACATAAATTCTTGTGTTATGTGATTGTTTTTATTCTTCATCTATTTTCTGTTTATTACTTATTTGATTTTTTTTCTCTAACAAGTGGTGTAAAAAATAAAGCTGCAATACAGAGAAAATATGTCAGCAATGGCTTTTCAAAACTTGTGAAGGTTGAAATAGAAAAGTTTGATAGAAGAATTAATTTTGACTTGTGGTAAGTTCAAATCAAGGATATATTGATTCCATTTGATCTCACATGAAAAGCAAGAGGGATGAAACCCTATTCCCACTTATGGAAACTTTTGAAGTTGTGTATACAATCAAAACACCTTAAAAGAAATTATTAGAATAGGGCAAGTTCGATAAATAGCTCTAAATTATTATATGGAGATACTGATGATGTTAGCTAGTGATGTGTTTCATTTCTTCATGAGAGATTGGTTTATCCTTTTTGGCATCCCATGGTAGAAGACATGTTAGTTATAGGTATAATTTGGAACATATGCAAGGTATGTGGTAGAAATTTTATGTTGATGGTAGGAGACTCTTAAAGAAGCCAAACATGAGAGTGGACATTTTCAACAAAGTGACCAACATGTGTTGAATATGTATACTTTGGATAAGGAAGAGTGTAATGTTTCTTGGTGTAGAAAATTAAGTCTGCTAGATAGAGAACAAATTTTTACCCATGGTGGAGTGACTCTCATAAGCCCAATATGGGTGTTGTTTAGATGGGGCAAAGAAGGCGGAGATGATATGGTGGTGTTCATACACAATGATCATGCATTGTCACCTAATTGAAAAACTCATTAAAGTGGAGATTGTTAGAAGATAATGTCTTCTTTTTTCAATAAGGATTTACAAGGATATTTTAATCTTTAGGAGGATTTCGATTTAAGGAATAAGAAATTTCTCCCTTGGGACTTAACTTATTAAAGGAATAAGTAATTTCTCCCTTGAGACTTAACTTATTAAAAGAGGAATACAACTTCTACTAGGAAAGGAATAATTCTCCAACAAGAAATAATCATCATATATAGGAAGGTTAGATTCACTAGTTTGTATAACACACTAATCAATTACTCTATAAATAGACAATTTCTAATGTGATAAAAACTGCAGGTCTATTAAGAGATTAGGAGTTATTAGGTTTTGGGTATAAGAAAAAATATTGGAGTAATTATAATAATTTTTTATATAGTAGATTTTTCTCTTGTATCCTTGGTGGTCGTGGTTTTTTTCTAGTAGATGAATTTTCTACCTAAATTCTTATATTGTATGATTATTTTTATTTTTAATCTATTTTCTATTTATTATTTATTTGATATTTTTACTTGTGAGATCTTGAGAAGGATTAAAAATCTCCAACAAATAATAAGTTGAATAGCTAGAGTCATAATTTTCACCCTTGATAATAAGGGTCTGAGTCCCTATATGTATCTATCTCTTAATTGAAAGTAAATTTCATCCAAATTAATATAATTAATTGAGGTCAAGTCCCATGGATATTTAAAATAAATTGATGTAAATCATTAGAAGAGAAATCTAGAAAAATAATGTTGATTTGGGATGATGAAAACACATTGCTAATGCTTTGACGTGGTAATTTTGTCAAATTTCATTGTTTTGGGCCTCAGAAATCTATTTGAACTTTGAAGTTCTTCAAAAAAAATAAACATAAAAAAAAAAGAGTAGGTCTTTTGATGCCCCTCAAAATCCTTCATAAAATCTATTTTTAATTGAAATTACTTCAATAACACAACACAAATTATTTTATTTCGTATTTTGAATGGAATTCAAAATAAAGACTTAAATAGATTATTCTTTTAACAAATTCTTTACCCCCACTAGTTTTGATAATTTTATTTCTATCTTAAATTTTAATTGGAGAAATGTTTTTAAAAAAATATAAAATTTTATATTTATGGAGATAAAAACTATACAACAAGAAGAAAATAATTTAAAAATTTACAATTTGTACGTAATTTTTATAAATAAAAATTTAAAAGAAATACCTTTTAGAGAAATATTTTATGGGGAGATGGCTAACTTTAATATTTACGTTTGTATTTTATAAATTAAACTAATACGTTGAACATCTATAGTAATCATGTCATAATTAACCTATGGCTCCTAGCACCATTACATCGCTAAAACTCAAAATAACCTCCAATCGCTAGGTCGACCAATATTCCTACAATCTCCTATAAGGGAAAAATATGTTAATATTATAATATTGATTTTAATGATAACAAAACTTATATGCTATTGATTAAAATGTTTAGGTTATTAAAATGAATATCTGAAAGGCATAGACATGTTTATAGAAGCTTAATGACCGTTAATTTGAGTTGGAAAATCATTTTTCTACAAAAAGTTGTCAAAATATAAATTCTGGAAATCACCCTTGAACCGTTTATTATAAAGGCGAACCGATAATTTACAGAAAAGGTTTAGTCTTTAAACTTATTTCAGAGCATTCTGGAAATTAACGGTTAACCGTTTATTACTAACGATGAGCCGATAATTTACTAAAAGGAGAAAACTTTCTAATCTTGAACCGTTTAGCAAAAACGGAAATCTAAGTTTGTTTTGCAGGATTCTGGAAATAAACAGCGATCCGATAACTTCAAACGGTAAACCGTTTATTTAAAATCTAAGTGCAATGACTATTTGGACAAGTCAAAACGGTAAATCGACTGTAGAAAACGGCAATCCGATTATTCTCAAAAAGTCAACAACGGCTAGTTTTCAGCTCCAACTATAAAATGACTCAATTAAATTCAAATCAAAGAGATCCAACAATTATCTTTGAGCTTGCTACTGAGTATACAATCTCTTTTGAGCTTTAAACTTTGTTTTATTTCATTGTTTCACACTTTGAGATTTTAATTGTAATCATATACATTATGTGAGAGATTGGTTGATTATAATATTTGTTTTTGAGCGATTGTAAGTGTTGGGATACACTTGGGTTAAGAGATTGGGAATAATCTCTTGTTGTAAAGGTTCATTGACACCTTTGAAGTCAATTGTAAGTGTTGTTGAAGCTTTGGAGGCGTGGACGTAGGCACGATTGGCTGAACCACGTAAAAATCGCGTGTTTGATTTCTCTTCCTTGTCCTTTTAATTTCGAGCATTGTTAAAATTATTGCTTTTGATTTTATTAAAACATTAATTTAAATTATTGTGTGGTTTTATTTGATTAAGTTTTAAGAACCTAATTTACCCCCCCCTCTTGGGTAACCTAGTTAGTATTTCAAAATATAGTAACATAAGGTGAGCATAAAACTTAGTAAGTAGATTAGTAGATTTTGAAAATAAAATTTACTTTTTAAAATATTTATGCTATTATAATATACAATTTCATCAAACTATGTGTGAAAACATAAGCAAAAATTTTGAACTTTAAAATCATGTTACTAGCATTAAGAAGAATACATAATGATGTACATAATAATCATGAATATCGTCTCAAAGAATAAATACACATGATTCTTTAAACAAGTACTTAGAGGAATAACCTTCTTATACCCAAACATCATATGGATAGTGCAATAACATACTGAAAGCATGTTGTCATGCCTGGAGCTATAATGAGTAGACCAATAACGTGTCATCTCATATATCTCATCATATTGTATACATAATATAGACCTGGAAAGGCAAAAGTGGGCAAGCACAAGGCCCAATTCTTTATGTCTGCTCAGACTTACCCTAAAGGCCTCTATATCAATTGTATCCTGTGACTAAATATCTTTAACTACAATCATCTCCATATCAGAAAGAGAAGAGTACAATCAAATAATTTTGAAAACAAATTGTTATATCATGTAAATAAATATTTTAAACATACTGTTGACTTGAATGATTATAGATCTTTGATTTTGATGATAACAAACTATATATCTAAGATATATTAGTAAATATATGTTTCAAATCTCACTAGCTCTTGAAGGGAAAAAAATGGTCAAAAACCGTGTGAGAACAAATTCAAAGCATTCAGACGGACAAATCCCAAAGCTCATCAAATCAAAGACAAGCATTAATGGTACAAACTTACATGATTTTTCTTGTTACAATTTTTGTAAAGCTAGTATGATTAAATGAATGCATGATTAAGCACAAAAGGCTCAAATTATTTTTTCTTTATGACCTTTTTTTAAGTAAATCATTATTTTCCTAAGTTAAAGATTCTGTGTTCAAAAGAAAAATATGATTTTACGAAATGAATTGTTTTCAAAGTTTATGGACTAAATTGAAAATGTTTTGATAACTTTGAATTCAACAAATAGTGTTTGCAATTTTAAAAATAAGCCTATTTGAATTTTATAATGTTTTTGGCACAAAATTTCAATTTTGAAAAACTTAGTGACCAACCATTTCCTTATAGCGGCTAACTGATACCATTGGGTGAGTTTCTAGAACTCAAACAATGAATTGCTAACTTCAAATGATGAACTGTTTATTTTAAGTGGCTAACTGATAACTTTGGAATAGTTTCTCAAACTCAAATGGCTAATCAATAATTTTTAAGTAGTGATATGATTATGCAAAATTTTCAAATTGTTCCATAACAGTAACTTGCCATGTTCGAAAAAGGTAATCATTTTAAAATTAGTGACAATGTTATAACTCCCAAAAAGTGAATAACAACTAGTTTTGTTGTTCAAACTATAAAAAGCTAAATCAAACTCATTTAAAGTTTCTTTTTTTTACTTGTTCTCAATCTCTATCAAGCTTAATCGTGTTTATACAAATCATTTTGAACTTTTATTTGCTTATTCATATTCATTGATTTATCATTGAATTATAACTTGCTAATTTACTCATGTGAGAGTGCAATCCCTGTAAACTTCAATTCTACATCAAGCATTGAGTGCTAGTAAGTGTGGTAACAATTAAGAAGTGTGTGACCATCTCTAATTGTAAAGGTTTATTAATACCTTAGATGTCAATTGTAAACAACTTGAAGCCTTAGGTTATAAAGCTTAGATATTACAATCCTCAAGTGCAATTTGCTTGGAGGTGTTGACGTAAGCGAGTTTCGCAAAACCACATAAAATTCTTGTATTTGTTTTCTTTTCTTTATCTCTTTAAATTTACTCATTCTTTCATCTATTGTTATTGGTTGGTTGAAGTACTTATTGGATTGTGAATTATTATTTAATAATTTTTTAAAACCCAATTCATCCCCCTCTTGGGTTGTTTAGCTAAAATTTCACACATTTTAATTCTTTTTTTTTTCCATTAAAACATCCTCGTACATTTATAATAAAAGATAAATAAAGAAAACCAATTATTATATCCTTTAAGAAATACATCCATGTGCAAATAGCAAATAAATCTATTTCTATAAAACTTAATTGAAGCATCAAACTTTACTTTATAATATCCTCTAAATTAATGAAATTAAAGTAATTCTCACTAACTTCCTTAACCAAAACCATTAAGAAAAACTTCTTGGCCTAATTTGATATAATTTCTTAACCATGAGTAACCTATTAAATACTATCCTGAGATCATATCTCACTATACTTCTTCAAAAAGCGATCATTATTAGATTGCTAATCTCCAATCCATATCAATCCTCAACAATTTATATATCCACCAATTTCATAACATTAAACATATTCAATTATAGCTACTTTAATTTATTTTAAGAACTCAATTCATTATTTCAGAAAATTCTACTCCAAATTTCATATATAAAAAACGGCCTAATCCTCAAAATTATTTAATAAATAAACTCCAAAGTTTCATCCAAATCAAATTAATCATAATACATATATATTTTTACCTAATTATCATTTCCTCAAATTTAAACTTTTCATAAAAGTGATCTATAATAAATGAACTAATATTCAAAAAATAAATACATTCTAGTATGATATTTATGTAAAATAGAACTCACCTTAAACGTGTATTTGTTCTCCAATATCTTGTTAATCTTTTACAATCCTCCAAATATCAAATCCAAATCTTGTAAGAAACTCAAAAATTATCAAACCTATATTTAATTTCAGAAAACTAAGGCGGTTTCCACGAAATTTCCATGGTCAAAGTTAAAACAAAGAAATTTGTAATAAGCACATAAGCTATATGATGTATAGCTACAGTGAATTCAATTTTGGAGGGAGGCTTAAATTGAAGAATCTAGAAGCTTCATTGGATCAACGGCTGAGATTTAAAGAAACAAGATGAATGGCTAAGAATGTGCAGCAAATAGAGACAACAGTACAATAATGATTTTGTATGTATTCACCATTTAATCTAGGCCATTGATCTTGTGATGTTACAGCTGTAAACATAGTACAACAACTCTGTATAAATATGAATTGATCAGAGGAATAAAGCAGTGCGCTGGTTACATAAAAAAGAATATTGCACAATAGCCATATAATTCAATATTCTATCTTGGTATCAGAGCCACCTTATCTAGAAATGGAGGTGACTCAAGATCCTGGTTCAACTGAGCAAGTTGTGCCTATTGAGCAAGAAACACCAGCAAAAGCACAAGAAGCATCATCTTTAATCACTGCACATACCCCATTCAACTTTTCCTTTTCAGTGCCCACAAAACTTGATAGAACTAACTATGTCATCTGGAGGACCCAGGTCATGCCTGCTGTACGTAGCAATGGTCTGGAACACCTCATTAATGACACACAAGATATACCAGCCAAACACATAACTAGTGTTGAAGATGATGGCACAATCAAAACAATAACCAACTCTGCCTTTTTAATGTGGCGTAGACAAGACCAACTGCTGCTTAGTTGGCTCCTTTCTACAATCACAGATAGTATAATATGTGCTGTGACCCATTGCACAACTTTTTTTTAGCTGTGGACAGTGTTGGAGAGAATATACTCCTCACAGTCAATGGCAAGATCAACAGTGCTCAGGATGCAACTGCATAGCATAAGAAAAGAGAACATGACAATTAATGAATACTGCACCAAGATGAGAAATTTGGTGACAGAACTTGCTACTGCAGAAAAGATTGTATCAAATGAAGATCTTTGCCACCACATCATTACCGGACTTGACAGAAGTTACGAGTCTGTGGTGGTAAGCTTGACTTCAAAGCTTCAAGAGATCTCTTTTGAAGAGCTTTACTCAATTCTTTTAAGCCATGAAGCGAGACTTGAACAACAAGCCACTGCTGAAGCACAAACTGCCTTTGAGGCAAACGTGGCTTTAAAACACAATAAGTATGGGATGAATGCAAGAAGAAATAATCTTGGAAGAGGTCAAAACCCAAACCAAGGCCATGGTAACACTTATGGAAATAGAGGAAATAACAACAGCTCAAGAGGAAGAGGTAGAGGTAGAAATGGAGGAAGAAAATCAACCTATAAGCCTAATGTCATATGTCAAATCTGCCTCAAGGCTGGCCACACGGCTGATGAGTGCTGGTATAGACATGAAGAAGATTTTGTGCCCAAAAACAATAACCAACAGTTACAAATATCTGCCTTCGCTGCTGCAAATGAAGAAGCCTGAGAGCAAGGATGGTATCTGGATAACGGTGCCACGAACCATGTTACTAATGACCTCAACAACCTGAACACAAAATCTGAATACAGAGTTAACTCTTTTCTTGTTGTTGGAAATGGACACAAATAAAAAATCTAACACATTGGCATAATGTCATTTCCTATTTTTGTTGGTAAGAAAAGAGGTTTCATAACACTCAAAAATGTTCTTTTTGTGCCTGATATATCAAAGAATCTCTTTAGCATATCAAGTTTAATCACACATAACAATCTTAGCATACTTTTCACTGACAAATACTGCATTGTTAAGGACAAGCTGGGGAGTGCTATTCTTCAAGGGTTTAATTGTGGAGGATTGTTTCTGGTCAATGGCACTGATGAGAAGAAAGTAGAGAGGGCTGCTGTGAAGTCTCCTTTATGCTTTCAGTCTTTGTTTAGAAGGATAAAAGAATCAAGTGAAGTTCAGCATAGTTTTAAGTCAGGGATACCTAAGAGTGTTAAGTCTGCAGAGCCTGTTGAGTTTAATAAAAGACAAAATGAGAGTGAAAAACAATTAGACCTGTTACATAGGAGACTAGGACATCCTAATGATGCTGTACTTAAAAGGATAGTGTCAAATTGTAACAATCTCTCAGCTATAAATAAAAATGCTTCAATCTCTTTTTGTTCAGCCTGTCAATATGGAAAAAACCATAAACTCAAACACCAAAACTCTCAAACCAAGAAACATGCACCTTTGGAATTACTCCATACCGATATTTGGGGACCAGCACCCCTTACATCAGGAAAAGGATACAGATACTACTTAAGCCTAGTAGATGATTTTACAAGATACACCTGGGTTTTTCCTCTCACAGCCAAGTAGAAACAATAAGAACCATAATAAATTTATAACTCAGATAGAAAAGACCTTAGAAAGAAGAGTAAAATGCATACAAAGTGACTGGGGTGGTGAGTTCAAACCTCTTAAAGATCATCTGGAAAGAAAATGAATAGTTTTTAGGCATTCATGTCCCTACACTTCAACACAAAATGGCAAAGTAGAAAGAAAACATAGGCATATTGTAGAGACTGCTCTGACATTGTTAGCACAAGCACAAATGCCTATGAAATTATGGTGGGAATCTATAGAAACTTCAATTTACTTGATTAATAGGTTGCCAACCCCAATCATTGATCACATCTCACCATTTGAAAAACTTTTCAAACAAAAACTAGATTATGACTTTTTAAAAATTTTAGGTTGTGCTTGCTACCCTCACTTGAGACCATACAACAAGAACAAGCTACAATTTCATACATCAAAATGTGTCTTTATTGGTTACAGTTCAGGTAGAATTTACATTGCTAGGAATGTTATGTTTGATGAGAATGATTTTCCTTTTAAAACAGATGAGTCATTTGGTGTGAAAAACAAAGTATCAAGCAGCAGTCCTATCTATAATTACACTCAGTTTCTATATGTGCCATATGCTACTGCTCATATAGAGCCATTTGATCAGAACCAAGCCACATCTAATGAAGAAGAGACTTCATCAAGGCAAGACCTGAATGGACCAAATCAAACACACAACCCCATAGCTACTGACACATATGCACCAGAACTCCTTCTCAAAACACAAACCCAAATGACCAACCAAATCATAATGAAACACCAGAACTAGAACAGCCACCAGAAATTCAACCTGAAGAAACTCTTTCCACACATCCTATGGTGACAAGATCTAAGTCTGGAATATTTAAACCTAAGATATACCTTACACATAAGGAACTTCTAGGGGTTGAGAACCTGCCAACAAATACAGAAAATGCTTTGGCCAGTGAGGTTTGGAGGAGAGCAATGGAGGAAGAATACAAAGCCCTCATGAACAATAACACATGGGAGCTTGTAAAACCCGACACAAACATAAAAGTGATTGGAAACAAATGGGTGTATAAAGTTAAGTACAATCCAAATGGGACTGTATCAAGATATAAGGCAAGGCCGGTTGCGAAGGGATATCGCCAGAAAGAGGGAATAGACTACATTGAAACCTTCAGCCCTGTGGCAAAATCATCAATAGTAAAGGTCATCTTGAGTTTTGCGGTAACTTATGGATGGGACATCAAGCAAGTAGATATGAATAATGCTTTCCTCAATGGGGAGCTAAGTGAGACAGTCTATATGTTTCAACCAAATGGTTTTGAGAATTAAAGGAAGCCAAACCATGTGTGCAAACTCAACAAGGCACTTTATGGTTTAAAGCAAGCTCCACGAGCTTGGTATGAGAAGTTAAAGAGAGCCCTGTTGAGCTGGGGTTTTAAGAATGCAATCTCAGATACTTCCTTGTTCTATTGGAAACATAAAGAAAAATCAGTCTACCTACTGATTTATGTTGATGATATACTGTTAACTGGAAATGATGGCATGATGATAGAAGCTGTGATAAAAAAGTTAAAGGAAAATTTTACACTCAAGATGTTAGGGGATTTAAATTACTTCTTGGGAATCGAAGTTAAAAGAGATTGCAGGGGAATGCATCTATGTCAAGAAAAGTACATACAAGATGTTTTAACTAAAACAAACATGGTTGATTGTAAACCATATCCCACACCAATGAGCTCATCTCTGAGGTATAGTCAACATATTGAAGAAGACGAAGGAGGAAGAACATTTAAAGATAAAATATTGTATAAGAGTGTAATTGGAGCACTTCAATATGCAACAATAACAAGACCGGATCTAGCATATAGTGTTAACAAGTTGGAGCACTTCAATATGCAACAATAACAAGACCGGATATAGCATATAGTGTTAACAAGTTGTCTCAATTTGTGCAAGATCCAAGGGAAATGCATTGGCAGGGGTGTAAAAGAATATTAAGATACCTTAAAGGAACTGTAAACCATGGTCTCATTTTCACTCGAGCAGGAAGAATGGAAATCACAGCATATACCGATGCTAATTGGGCAGCTGACCAAGACGGGAAATCAATAGGTGCGTATAGCATCTTCTTGGCTGGGAATCTAGTGTCATGGAGCTCAAAGAAGCAAAACGTTGTGTCCAAGTCAAGTACCGAAGCAGAGTACAGTGCACTCTCCCATGGCGCTGCAGAAATTAGTTGGATGAAGTCACTCCTTGTAGAATTGGAAATTAAGCTTAATCAAATTCCAGTGGTATAGTGTGACAACAAGAACGCCATTGCTCTTGCTGAAAACCCAGTATTTCATGGAAGAACAAAGCACATCGAAATCGATGTACATTTCGTTAAGGATAAAATAACAGCAAAGGAGCTAGAAGTGAAGTATGTAAATAGCAAGAATCAAGTGGCAAATATCTTGACCAAAGCCTTACCGACAGCAAGCTTTGAATACATTAGAAGCAAGCTCAATGTCTATCCAGAGAGTTGAGCTTGAGAGGGGGAGTTAAAACAAAGGAATTTGTAATAAGCACATAAGCTATATGATGCATAGCTGCAGTGAATTCAATTCTGGAGGGAGGCTTAAATTGAAGAATCTAGAAGCTTCATTGGATCAACGGCTGAGATTTAAAGAAACAAGATGAATGGCTAAGAATGTGCAGCAAATAGAGACAACAGTATAATAATGATTTTGTATGTATTCACCATTTAATCTAGGCCATTGATCTTGTGATGTTACAGCTGTAAACATAGTACAGCAACTCTGTATAAATATGAATTGATCAGAGGAATAAAGCAGTGCGCTGGTTACATAAAAAAGAATATTGCACAATAGTCATATAATTCAATATTCTAACTGTCAACAAATTACTTTACCACCTTTCCCATTCCAATTGCTCTCTCTCTCTCTCTCTCTCTCTGTGTGTCAAAGTCGTTTAGTTTCCTTCTTCTTTTTCCTTTTGCCTCTTCTTCATCTCTCTCGGAAACCGATGCTCTTCAACAATATCCAAATTTTATTTTCATATAAGAAAATCCCAAATTATTTTTCTATTTCGATAAACCACAAATCACAAATTTCTCATAAAGAAATCTGACATTTGAAACCCATTTAACAATTAAATTCTTCTCTTCTCTCTTAGGTCCTTTTTTTTTTATTTTTCTTCTCTTCTTCCTTGTTCTCATTAATTCTAATTTAGAAGAAAAGCTCTTTTATATATATATATAGTAGTTTAAAATTTTGGATTGGAGTTTAAACCACACAATTTAAAGCGTTTAAACTACACAATTTATGCATTTTTCCTAATATTCCCACACTTTAAAATTTTGGATTAGAATATATATATATATATACATTATATCTAGAGTGCTTCTGTTGTTGGGCCTAAAATGTATTAAAAGTTTGTGGACTTTAGTTTAAATATGCTAAACTGAGCTTAAAATATGATAATAACAATAATAACCTCCTTATTTTTTAACATTTAGGTTACTTCATTTTTGTAAAATGCAATAAATTTCTTTTGGTATTCTTAACAAAAATAGTAAATTAAGACTTTTAAAATTAAAGAAGTGATTTGAAAATAGTCAGTTCACAAAAAGTTAATCCAAAATAAATTGTAAGAATAATTAATTGGGATATTTCATAACACCCTTCAAATTCTTCATAATTCTAAAATTACCCCATTGAATAAATAAATAATTTTATCATTTCATAAATACTTTCAACCCTCTTCCTAACTTTTATCGCCAATGTCACCATGTTTTGCATACAGAGAGCACCATATTTACATTAATTTACGAATTTCCCTCCAGCATTGTTTATTATATATCATATATAAATTTATTTCCTTCCAGTATTTATTTTACTTTTAGGAAATAAATGGAATGGTTAAAGATTAGGATCGAAGTTATTTAATTCAACAAAGCATAAGTAGAACACCTTTCGGATTGCTTGTTCTATAGATAATGATCATGATTATAAATAAACTTTCTTAAAAACTGAGAAGGAAAGACTTTCTTTTTCTTTTTTCAATTATGAAGGGGAGCCCAAATGATGGATTCAATAAGTACTTACTAATAACTACACCTATTGAATAGAAACATAGGAAACATGTTAATATGGGGTTTTATTAGAAAAGAGTAAATTAAAAGTTATTTATGATAACAAAGTAATGGTGTTTCAAAACCGAAATCTCTTTTTATTATTTATGGGATCTTTTAGGAAAGGGATTTTCAGAGTTATTTAGAAGGGTGCTAATAATTCCACTCTTTAGTTTTAAATATGAAGGGTACTATTGGCACCCCTCGAAAAGTTTCTTAAAACTACTTTTCATTATTTTTTAGAGTATAATAAGTTTCTTATAACATATCCTTATATGACAAAAATAACATTGATTAAAACATTACTTATAAAACCCCACTCTATCAATTATTAATATTGTTCAAACCTCATACCAAAATTTTTATTGTTCGTCTTCCTCCCATGCTTGTTTTTTTCTTTTTCTTTTTTTAATTTATTTTTCTCTTCTTTTGATCTTCCAACTCTACCATGCTTAGCCCCAATTCCCCCTTAATTTTCTCCCTTTTCCTTTTTCCTTTTTAACTTCTTGTGCCGATAAATTATGGGTTAAAATTGCTAGGTCCCAACCTGCTGCTCAAGACAATTTAATAAATATGTGTTTTAGTTTTGAATATACAACTTATTCTTGTATCTTGAAATTAAAAAATCATGCCCATAAACATATACTTAAATTAGTTCTTTAAATTGCATTCTAAAAAGGAGTATAATACCAAGCACTTGTGATAACTTTTTTTTTTTGGCGGGGAGGGGGGGGGGGGGGAAGGGATCTACATTCGATTTTATGGTTTAAAATGAAAAGAAAGCATGTATAATATAGGTGGGTGTAAAAGGTTGTTAAAAATAGCAGGTAATCTGTATAAAATGCTATACAGAGTTTTAACAAAAGTAAAATTTATTGTTGCTTAAAATGTGGGTTTAATTAAATATATTTTTATCTATTAATGTAATTTTGATGATAGCGTTGTAAACGATAAAATGGACTTTAGTAGGCTGTTTTGGAGCACCCTTTTGTTGGAATTTGGGTTAAAAGGCTCAGCCCAAAAATGTTATTCCAGGGTCCCAGCCCAAACATTTAAGCGAAACGTGTCTATAACTCACTGAACCCTCGAACGCACGGCAAAGATCCATTTCTTAATAAAAATCTAATCTCAGCCGTTGAATAGTTTACCGTTGCAAACTATTTTACCGTTGCAAAACCCTAGTTTCATCACTTACAGAGCCTCTCTTATATAACTTGCTTAAAGAAGCACTCTCATTTGGTTCTTCCGCAGTCCGATCTTCTACGGCCAGGGCACACGACACTTAAACTTGGTGAGTCGACTCAGATTTCATTTGCCCTTTAGTTCCCGTTTTCTTTCTAATTGATATGTGATGCTGTTTGTAGATGTTCAGCCTTTGATCTCGTTTAAAGTTTCTGCGTTGTTGTTATTTTTGTGATCATGTTGCTTTTTTTCCGTTTTATCCATTTGGGTATTTTTTCGTTTGCAGAAATATACTGGTCTTTTTTCCTTTTTCAATTTTGTTATGTACTATGCGTTTGGTTGGTGACAGTATGCAAAGAGATAAGTAAAAGAAATTGGAAAAGCCTATTACAATTAGTTCATTTCATTGAGCTTGAATCAAAATCTGTATCATTAATAAGCAATCTGAAGAAGGCGTAATTTTTGTCTTTTTTTTTCTGAAAGAAGAGTTTTGAGGGCAAATTTTTAACTATGATTGAGATGGAAGTGATGATTTTTTCCCCAGATGATCGATGATGATTATAATGTGCCATTTTTCTCTTTTTGAGAATCCAAGCCAGTATTCTGATCCATCTCCATGTCATTTTAACTAGCTATTGCTTCCACTTTCATTAATATTGGTCAAAATTTTTTCTTTTAGGCTATTATATTTTGTAGTGTAGGGTTCTGAGTATTAAAGAACATTGTTCTCTTAATTACAACTAGAAATTTGACAATCTTATCTTGTCCTTTCAGTGCAGTTATTTTTCGTTGATATGAGTGATAGTGATTAGACACATGGAAGCCTACATCTTCTTGATTGGCCATTGGTCTAAGCATCGGAAGGTCAATCAAATTTCTATTTTTGTACCCTAATTCTACGTTATCTTATAATTCGCCTGAAGAGTCATATTCACTCGAAAATAATGGCGCGGATCTAATTCTTAGCTTTTGTCATTTTGGCAGAACTCTTTCTTGTATGTCTAGTTGGAGCTGACTCATGGATCTGAGGAATCGTTTGGTTGTCCAACTAGCCTATTCCAGACACAGAAGAAAGGAAGGATTAGGCTAAAAAGACACGAGAGAGAGCATCCGAAGCTACGCTTGTCATTTCAAGTGAAGGTAACTTTGAAACCAAAAAGGAAATAACGTCCGTCATTTTCTCATATGGTTTAGTTAGAAAATAGATATTCAAGTAACTGTCTGGTTTGCATCATAGTGCTCAATATTTAAATACCTTAATCTAGTGCTAAATTCACTCTTACAAAACTAGCATCTTTCTCTTAATAAAAACTGAGCTAATTTTAAACACAAAAATTACCAGTGAGTTATTTTAATTTTTAATTTTTAAAAAATTATAGGTAGAAACATAATAGTCTTACCTTATTATTTCAGTGCATTAGTTCATCATTGAGATGAATAGTGGTGGTTTGATGAATGCCCACATCTTCCTGATTAGTTCCTGGCCCAAGCATTGGATGGTTAATCAAATCTCCATTTTCAGACCCCGACTATATGTTATCTCATTATTCGCTTGCAAAATCACCCTCATTCAAAAATAATGGCGTGAAGTCGCTATCTTTTTGTCATTTTGGGAGAACTTTTCCATTCTTTTGCATTTGGCTGGAGCGAGCCATAGATCAGAGGAACCGTATGGTTGCCCAATAATGCCAGAAATAGAAGAAACAAAGGATTCTGCCAAAATGACAATGGGAGAGCAACCTTAGCTAACCTTGTATTTTCAAGTAATCGCTAAATAATCTCTAAGTAATCGCTTAGCATGCATCTTGTGCACAATATTTAAACAACTTTGTCAAATGCTAAATTCACTCTTAGAAAACCAGCATCATTATAACAGTTAAGCTAATTTTAAATACAAAAGCCATCATATGAGTTATTTTAATTTACAAAATTAGCCAAAAAAGATGAAATTCAATCATTGTCCTTTTAGTCCACTTGTTTATTATTGAGACAAATGGTGGTTAGATAGATGGAAGCCAACATCTCCTTCATACTAGCTACTAGCCCAAGCATTGGATGGTCAATCAAATTTCAGTTTATATACCCTAACTATAAATTATCTCATTATCTACTTGCAATATTACCTTTACTTAAAAAAGAAAAGGTTGTGGAGCTGCTATCACTTTATCAACTTCACAAAACCCTCCCTTTCTTTAGAGTGAGCCATGGAATAGGGGAATTGAATGGTAGTCCAACCTTCCCTAAGCCAGACACAGAAGAAAGGAAGAATTCCATCAAACCGACAAAGAGAGAGCACATCCGGAGTCTCTTTTGTCTTTTTACATGGAGGTGTGAGTTATTTTATAATATAATTTTGAAAAGATTATAATAAAAAGGATGGCAGATTCACCTTATCCTTTCAGAGCACCTGTTCATCGTTAAGACGAACGATGGTGATTAACTGGAAGTCCACATCTTTCTAATTGGCTGCTGAGAGAAAATGTTACAAGGTAAAATGAAAGTGCATGCATGAAATCTTATAAGCAAGAATCTGTATATTTTGAAATTTATGTACAGTTGCTTCTGCTTATTTAAAGGGACTTTAATTTCTTTTTCTTTTGTTTATCTTTGAACTTAGAGTCACCTCACCTTCACTCGAGAAAAAAAGCGTTGTTATTTTTGCAGAACATTTCCTTTTCTTTGTGTTTGGTTAGAGCGATCATGGATCAGAGAAACTGTATGGTTGTCCAACCATATAGAAGAAAGGAAGGATTTTGCCAAAATGACAAAGAGAGACTGCATCTGGAGCCATGCTTGTCTTTTCAAATAAAGGTGACCCTGGAAGCGGACAATGTGATTGATAACATCTATCATTTCATTTGATGATAATTAAAAAATGAAAAATTGATGCAACAAAAGTTTAAAGTTCTAATTTTTCATTGATTCTTAAGAATACCAAAGTGAAAATAAATTAAATCTACATTGATTCTAGGGATACTTGTGAATCTAGGGTGTTAAAACCCATTAATTATATACAATACCAAGAAACAACAAGAATAAAATTCAAATCAAGAGTTTATTTCAGTAAATTATGGATAACAAATAACCAAAGCTTGCTTATAAAAGTTGCAAAAGATAGTTATTTATGCTCACTATAACTTATCCCAATGTCATTGGAAATCCTACGTGCATATGGCTCATTACCAAACTAGGAATATAACTCAAATAAGCAATCCAAAATAATAAACTCTAAATAAGCAACCAAATTAAATTAGAATACAAATTAATTAAAATATTCTTAAGCATTATAAATTTTAATCTAAATAGAATTTTTTTAATTCCTTGCTCTTCATCTTTCCTGCTAGGGTAGAGAAAGTTTGTCCTCAAATTTTGCTTATTGTAGTCTTCAGTAACATCTTCCCATGTATAAGAATTAATTTTCAAAATATAGCTTCGACATAGAAAATGAACTTTGAATTTTCCAACTTCTGTAATGATGCCCATCCAATCACTCAAAAGCAGTAAAATTAATTATTTAATCAACAATTGCTCTAAGATTACCTTCTCGTATTATGTAACATATTCACCGAAATTTATTTAATTGAGTGTGATGTTATTTTTTTATTTCATCGCAATTTTTTTTTAAATTATCGGATTATTACAAATCGTTGCGGGCAATCGGACGCGATTATTAAATCGATCGGGTCAAATAATTTAAATTTTTGTCACAACATTAAATTGAGACAATTCGAACACGATTCAATGACTACATAATCGGATTTTTATTTCGGCATTCGGGACTGGAATTAGCTTAATTTGTATTAAGCTAAAAAAAAGGAAAAACAAAAATGCCGATTACTATAAATGGAAAGTGATGAGAGAGAGGCATTTTTCTTTCCAAAAATAGAAAGAAAGAGAGAGAGAGAGAAGAAGAAGTTGTTGTTGACTCGATTGACTGACTCTGATCCGCGCCCCCGACCCAGCCCGATCTTATGATTCCGGCCACCCCACCGGCTGAGCTTGGTACTGATCTAAAGCTTGAGAGCCGACCAATGCATCTAGGGATGGCAAAAGTCCCCATGGGTTTGGGGCTCCATGGGGCCCCGCCCCAAATGGGGTGAATTTTAAATAATTTTTGGAAAACGGGGTGGGGAATGGGTAAAAAATAATCCCCAAATTGTTAATGGGGTGGGGTTTGGTTTTGTATTCCCCACCCCACCCCCACCCCAATCCCCATTATATGTAAATATTATAACATGCATATTGTTATAATTAATTAATTAAATTTAGTTACATTATTAAACTAGGTCTTTTTAAATTAGTTCTTATAATCTAGACGACAGTGCTCAAATCAATCAGAGAATTAACTTTTTTTTTTGTTTTGTTGTTTTGACGTGAAGCTGCAACATGTCATAGGAAAATTAAAATTTAGATTAAATTTTTGATTTGTGAACATGAGGACTGAATGTTTAGTTTCTCTTGCAGTTCAAGTAACTTGTTGGGTCACTTCTATGTCATTAAAATCTTTTTAATTAATTGATTGTCAATTGCAGGACAATAATTTCTTTTGTGGTTCAAGTAAAAAATGTCAGGACAATCACATGAGAATCAACAAGATGGCCAAGTTCCAACTGATATTGTTGATGTGCGGTCGTGGTGAAATTCACGAAAATGATCCAAGAATAGTTTAAAGCAGAGGTTGAGCATAATGGCACTCCAAGGAGAAATTTAAGATCTGTGATATGGAATCACTTTAAAAGGCAGAAAATTAATGGAGAATACAAGTGTGTCTGTAACTACTGCAGTAAGAGATTAGGAGGAAAAATTAAGAGCGGGACCAAACACTTGCATGATCATTTCAAAATATGCCCTTTGCGGAGACAGAAAAATGTAAAAGCAATGTTGAAGGCCACAAAAACAACTGAGGGAAAAGTGAAAATTGATACCTATAACTCTGATCAAGAAAGTTCACGAAGAGAGCTTGCGAACATGATAACCTTGCATAAGTACCCTTTGGGGATGGTTGAACACATTGGATTTCAAAGGTTCCTTAGTTATGTTCAACCATTATTTAAGGCAATTTCTCGAAATACAATCAAGAATGACATCCTAATGATCTATGATTATGAGAAGTCCAAAACAATGAGCTTGTTGGAAAGTAATGACAGTAGAATTGCTATCACTACTGATATGTGGACTTCTAATAATCAAAAAAGGGGATTTATGGCCATCACAGCACATTTCATCGACAAATCGTGGAAATTACAGAGTCGAATTATAAGGTACTTTCTATAACATGAAATTTATTTTAAATTATTTTTATATTAGCATGACTAAGTGTTTTTTTTTAATATCTTTGATAATATTTGCTTTTTAATTAATTTTTATTCTTCATTCATAGGTTTATCTATGTTCCATGTCCACATACTTCTGATGTTCTTGTTGATGTGCTGATGGAATGTTTATTAGATTGGAATATTGATCGCAAACTTTCTACTTTAACAGTGGATAATTGTATGACTAATAATGCTATGATTGAAATTCTTACTGAAAAATTATCTCATAGTTCGCTTCTGTTGGGTGGAGAGTTTTTTCATATGCGTTGTTGTGCCCATATCCTGAATTTGATAGTGAAAGATGGGTTGGACATGATTAGTAATAGTATTGAAAGAATTCGTAATAGTGTAGCTTATTGGACAGCAACACCCAAAAGGGAGGAAAATTTTTTTGAAGTTGCTCGCCATTTGAATATCCAAAGTAGTAAGAAGTTATCTCTTGATTGCAAAACTAGGTGGAATTCTACCTATTTAATGCTTCATACTGCTTTGATATATAAAAATGTTTTCCCTCATTTAAAACAACGAGAGTCACAATATAAATATTTACCTTCTGAAGAAGATTGGATGTTGGCCAAGGAGATTTGTGATAGATTGGAAATATTTTTTGAAGTGACTAAGTTATTTTCTAGTACCCAGTATCCTACAGCCAACCTTTACTTTCCAAAGATTTGTCAAATTAGGCTATCGATTTCAGAGTGGCTTATTTCTCCATGTGATGTTATAAAGGATATGGCATCATATATGGTAGCAAAATTTGACAAATATTGGAATGTGATTCATGGAATAATGGTTGTAGCCACTGTTTTAGATCTAAGATTCAAGATGAAGTTATTGGAGTTTTACTTTCCAAAAATATACCAAAATGATTCTTCATATGAAATTGATAAAATTCGTAAGATTTGTTATGAGTTGGTGACAGAATATCAACTGAAGAATAATACAGGAGAAGAATTTTATCAATCTACAATTGCTTCATCTTTTCAATCAGAGTTGGTTTGGGGAAAAGTGGATCCTTTAGCATCATTTGACTTATTTGTTAACAATACCACCAGTGATGAGCATGTTAAGTCAGAGTTGGACCATTATTTAGGGGAACCTGTCTTACCTAGGTCTCTTAACTTTGACATATTGGCTTGGTGGAAAGCAAATGGAAGTAAATATCCCACTTTGCATGCTATTGCTAGAGATATTTTAGCCATTCCTGTTTCTACAGTTGCTTCTGAGTCTGCTTTTAGTACCAATGGTAGATTGGTGAGTTCACATCATAGCAGATTACACCCTAAAACATTGGAGGCTTTAATGTGCGCTCAAAATTGGTTATGGGCAGAAATTAAAGGTGCGTTGTATAAATAAATAATATGCATTAAAGGTGTATATAAATATATTTAATTCTATTTGATTTTTATTTGGTTTTAGCAAACTATTGTTCATATGTGAGTTTATTTATATTATCAGGTTGTAGTTCTAATTCTTTTACAAAAAAAAAAAATGCGACTCATTTTATGAAGATACAGATGAGGTAAACTTTTATTTGAATGAGGTTAATCATCTTTTTTATAGCAAGTGTTTGCAAATGAAATATGACAAAACCTTTTCTTAAATAAATTAGTAGTGAACTAACACTCATTAATTTAATTATTTGATATTGCAGGATTAAAGTGACAATCATAGGCTGCATGAATATGATAAAGAGAAGATGAAGTCGAAGAAAAAAGGATTTGAAACATTGCTATGTGTTTTTATTTTTTTACTTATTATTAATCAAACATTTGTAGTTTTCATATCATTTTAAGATATTGTTTCAAATTTTTAATTTTTTGAACAATTTAAATACTTTATAATATGATATGATTTTATTTTATTTAAATATCTATTTTTTTTATTAAAATTATATATTTATGCTTATTGTAAAATAAGTAAATGGGGAATGGAGTGGAGATGGGGAAATCATTCCCCACATGGGGATTCCCCATCCCCACCCCATCAAATTTATTGGGGAATGGGGTCAAAATTTTTTATGGGGTGGGGAATGGGGTAGGCCACCCCACCCCATTGCCATCCCTAAATGCATCCCCGCCGTCATCATTGTCGCCGCCAGAAACCGACCAGAATGCTGGTGAGTGCAGCTTGAAAAGCTGCGGCTCCACTCGTTATCACCGCCGTCGATCTAGCTAGAATTAGGCCAATCAACCACTTGGATCTTGTTCCCCAGCTTCCCCTCATCATTTTCCGACCAACCCGTCACCTGAAACGGCCGGATTGCAGCCAATTGACTGCCGGAAAGCTCACGGTTTTGGGGAGCTAGATTTGCAGTCTTCGCTACGCGTGGGAGGTCACCGGCAGCACCATTGGACTCACCGAGGTCAGAACTAGCAGACCTGAGCTTCTCATTACCGTTGACTAAGTTCCGGTCACTATTGACAGTTAGGGGCAATTTAGTAATTTCACAAACTTTAGGGATAGTTCTGTAATTTTAAAATTGGTGGACATTTTGGTAATTTCAGATTAGGGCAGTTAGGTAATTTGAGATTTCAGGAATAATTCAACAATTTACGTCATTAGGGGTATTTTGGTAATTTCTCATTTTTCTGAGTTGAATTTTATAAATTCAAAACTTGTGGATATCTTTGTAATCGGAATTGAGAATAGTTTAATAATATGTGATTCTACGGATAATTTGATGAATTTTGATGTTGAGGGTATTTCAGTAATTTTATAAATTCGAGAATATTTTATTGCGGATAAATGTCGTTTCAAGCATATTAGTTATAATTCACAATTATAGTTAGTAATTATGTTATTTTCTTAAATTAAGAGGATCCGCGAACGAGAATTAACCTGCGGACGCTGTCGATACTGAGTTCGGACACCATCACTGTGAGTGGAATATACAAAACCTATTTTCATTGTAGTTTACTATGATTTTTAAATATGGTAAAGCCTGTTTACGAGATTGATTTTAAAGGGTTCGATTTAATGATTTTATAGAAATGAATTTTATCTTTGTTTTGGTATTTACTACGAGAAATGTGTTTGATTAAAAATTTTGGTTATCGATTTTGAATATGCATGATAATATTTTAAAGAAAAGAAAAAGTAGATTTAAGACATGTTAAATGAAAAAAGAAATGAGATTTCGAATAAGAATTTGGATGAGATTTTGGATGAGATTTTGGATGAGATTTCGGATGAGATTATATGTTTATGTATATGTGTACAAAGGTATATGAATATGAGCATAATGATCGTTTTTAAAATCATTAGGCAGTACCCTTCCCCTCCAGATACAGTGATACAGATGAGATGACATATGTATGTGGTATGATGAATACAGAGATACTGATATTGAGATACAGATGATATAGATGAGATACAGGTTTTTGGGGCCCATCTGAGTACACACAGAGGCTTTGGGCCGTGTACTCGGGCGACTTTGTCTTTTGGGAATCAGATTATGCATGCACAAATATGATGAGATATGTGATGATATTTTCTGATCTATCCGTGTAGTTCAATTGCGTGATTATACTCAGATTATACATCATTGCTCGTCTGTTGAGGTTCGGATATGATGAGATATGAGATGATACTTCCCTGTTTATCCGTGTAGCTTCAAGGCGTGATTGTACCCAAATAGTACGTCATTGCTCGTCCGTCGAGTTCCGGATATGATGAGATTATTTCCCCTGGGTACTTGTTTGGTGATAATTTTTGGTATTCAGTATTGATGATACAAGTATTAGGATTTCATTGATTTTATGCAGTCTATTGTGATATTATTATTGGAGTACATGATTTGAATTTAATAAGTTATTTAAGTTTTCGTGATATTTTGATGAGATGATGTTTTGATCTGATTAATTATTTTAGAGTAAAATTATGTTCAAAAACTACTATCTATTCACTGAGTTCACTGAGTTTTATACTCACTCCATTTTATTATATTCCCCACCCTACAGGAGATTCGCAGGTACAACAGTCGACCCAGCAGTAATAGTTATTTTTGAAATTATGGCCACGTTATGATGTTAGGAGTTATCAATTGATTTATTAAGATATTTTGGGATTGTATAATCTGTTACATTTCAGAGATTGTGGATAACATATGTATTTTATTGATATTGGTTATTGAATAATTTGGTATTTTGTTGAGGAAATTGGTTGTTCGGAGATAGTTGTATTTGAAATTCTTCTGAGAGTGCTTGATTTATAATTTTACAGATTTTGTTATATGATAAATATAGGGAAGACTCTGCCGAATTTTCAATAGAATCCTGATTAATTAGATTATGTCAGAATTATGAAATAGAATTAGTCAGATTCGCCCTATAAGTTCGGAGAGGGTCGTGTCATATTATTCATGCCAAATTCCAACACATATGAGGGCAAATGACTTCTTCTCTTATTTGTTTTCTTCAAGAAACTCAAGAAAAAAACAATATGAGATTGTATCAACAATTACTTCATCTTGTTCTACAAGATCAAAAGATGAATGTGCCTTTTCATGTTCCACAACATCAATACAGTCATCAAATTTGGTGACTATCTAAATCATGATAGGATCTTGAGAAGTTGAGATTGATATGAACGGCCAATCAATGTTCTCTTAAGATGAAATGACATTAACAAGGGAAAAAAAATAAAAAAAGAAACATCATTTTTGTCAATAACATTTTCTTCATAACTTTTATCATCATGAACATCTTTGTCGAATGCATATCCCTTATTTATATGTAAAGATTTCTTATTTTAAAGTTTCTTTAAATCTTAAGGAATCCAATGCAAAGTCTTCAATTTTCTAATCAAAACATCTTCTTTGAAGATGAAATTTTCATGACGATATTTTGCTTTCATGAATTAAAATTTTTTCTTTTATTTTTCTTGATCATTCATTTTCTTCAAGTTCTTTCTTTTCTATGCTCCCTTATTTTTTTCATTTTCTATGTTTTTTTTTTTGCAAAACCCAAATATAAACTAAAAGGCAAAATTGTAAATTAACCTAATAGTGAATTGTAGCCTGTGATGGTAGTTGTGAATATAGCTGTTGAAGATCTAATCTATTTGCTATTGCGGTGAAGAGCACAATGGTGGCAACGTTTTGGTCGAATTCGCGGTAGTGGCAAATCAAAGCCAAGTAGTGGCAAGTGTTGGCCTCGGTTCCAGCAATTGTTCTGTTGATTAGCGTGAAAATCTATTAAAAGAAAAAACATTATCCTAGCGAAGGGAAGTTGATTGTTAGTGGTGGCGTTAGACAACGCGCGGCGGAAATCAGTAAACAGAGGCAACGGAGCTCATTGTTTTTATTGGTTTTTTTCCGTAACTATCTTTTTTTGACATTGTTAGTGGTCTTGATTGATGGCAACCTTCTTGGATTGGCTGAGGGGGTGGTTATGGGTAGAGGCGGCTGTGGTGGTTAGGTATTCTAATTTGGGAATCTTTTATTTTTCTTTTTTCTTGAAATTTTTTTATTCTGAAGAAAGAAAAACGAAAAAAATTAGAAGGCTCAAAGGATGGGCGTTTAGAATTTGTGGAAGTTGGTGGTGATGCAATTAGTAACAATTTTGGCCAGGCTTGGAGCTCTGATGCGAAAGAGATGCAACAGAAATTTAATGTTATAATATTCATTGATTCTTGAAAATATTATAATAAAAAATAAAGTAAGTTCATGTTGATTCTAAAAATACTCATAAATCTAGAGTGTTAAAATTTGTTGATTTTATAGAATACTAAGAAATAATAAGAATATAACTCAAAACAAGAGTTTATTTCAAAAAAAAAAAAAAACAATCAAGGCCTGTCTATTAAGTTACTAAGCACACTTCTAATATTTATTGATTCTTGAGAATAATAGAATAAAGAAATAAATTAATCTACGTTGATTTTGAAAATACCTACGAATATAGTGTTAAAATTCATTAATTTCATAGAGTACTGAGAAATAATAAAAGTATAACTCAAAACAAGAGTTTATTCCAGTAAATAATAAAAAAAATAAGGTATTATAAAGTTACAAAGTACACTTATTTATATTAATTATGACTTATCCTAATGTCACCAGAGTCTATGTTAATAAAAATTATACTTAAATTAGGAATACAACTTAAAAAGCAATGTTGAAACAATAAACTGTAAATAGAAAATCAAATTAAATTAGAATAAAAATTAATTAAAATGTTTCTAAATATTAGAAATTTCAGTGTAAATAGAATTTCTTTAATTTCTTTTTTTTCATTAGAAATTCTTGTCTTTCCTCCGAGGGGCCCTATTCGTTGAGAGGAACGGTGGTGGTTGGACAGATAGAAGCCCACACGCCCTGATTAGCTACTAGCCCATGCATTGGACTCTCAGTCAAGTCTACATTTTCGGATCCTAACTATTCGTTATCTCATTATCTGCTTTCAGCGTCACCTTTATTGGAAACAAAAGACACGGAGCTGCTGTCTCGTTGTCATTTTGGCAGATCACTTCCTTTCATCATGTCTAACTGGAACAAGCCATGAATTAGAAGACCACATGGTTGTCCAATCACTGCTATGCCAGAGACGAAAGGAATGAGATTCTGCCAAAATGACAAAAAGACAACTCTTCAGGAGCAACGCTTGGCTTTTTGAGTGGAGGGGACTCTAGAAGCTGAGAAGGATATAATGTCCATCATTTTCTTCGATGGTTGTGTCCAAAATCAGCAATTTGAGTAACCATCTAATGCTTTCAGTTTTGCAAATACTGCCAAGTGAGTATTTCACATGGAGTGAAAGTGATTCAAATGAATCTGGTTTTTGGTATAGAGTGAAAGTGAATCTATTGTAAAATATGCTGTAATACATGTTTCGTCTCCCATTTTGACAAATTTATCCTGATAAATTGGGATAATTCAATTAAAATTATTATTTTTATTAATAAATATCTCAAATCTTAGTTGTAAATTTGTAATTACACATTAAATATCTTATGGATGTTTACCAAGTAATGTTTTGATGCTTTGATTTAAGTTTCTAAAAATAGTTTTTATTTGCATATCAATGTGTTTCTCTAAGGATATGGTAAATAATTTTCTCAATTCATTTGATTTTAAATGCGTGATAGTATTGTAGTAAAAAAAATTATCGGTTTAAAGAATGTTCAAAATGCTTATGTATATGGGCATAGAAGTTTATTTCCAAAATAATTAAACAACACCCTTTCCCTCCATATACATAAATAAGCATAGAGATACAATCATAGATATTCAATTATAGAGATATAATTGAGACAGAGGCTTTGGGGCTTGTCCAAGTACACACAACGCTTTAAGCTGTGTTCTTGCAATCTATTGCCCTTTGGGGCTACTTTACACATGTGGTATGATGAGATATGATGAGATTTATAAGATGAAATATTATTGATCTACCCATTGTAACTCCAAGCACAAAAGTACACTTTTAATATGTTATTACATTGCCCATATGTGGTTAAGTTATGACAATGTTTTTCCATTGGCTAAACTTATGTAGTGATACTTTTAGAATCATTTATATATATTCTCTTTTTACATGATTTTGATGACTATTACATACAACATCTTTTGTTCTTCTTTTAATGCTAGTTACTTGATTTTAAAGTTTAAATATATTTACTTTTGTTTTTATACATAGATTTATGAAAATTGTATATTATAATAATATAATTATTTTAAAGTAAGTTTATTTTCAAAATAACCATATCCTTTCAGTGTGTTTATACTCACCTTTTTTACTATACTTTCCCTCTTAACGACTATAGTTATTTTGAGTTTTGACCAGATGATGGTACTAGAAATCATAAATCGTATTATTAGACGTTTTTTTATAACCTTTTTTGGATTGTATAATTATATTATTGTGATTATGGAAGTTTAACATACGTTAGCATTATAACAACCCGTGATTTTCAAATATATTCACTGGATGATTTATATTGAATAATATGTAAGGTATTTATACAAATATATAGTGTATCACTAAAAGGCAACTCAATTATATGCCTTAATTATAGGGATATTAACATATGGAAGGAGTTGATCACTTTGATTTAGAATCCTTGAATATCTTGGGCAGTGATCTTCGGCCTTGACCATCGATGGTTTATTGGACTCTTTAATAGAATAATATTCAGCATCTATATATTTCATATCTTGCCTTAAGCGTTTCCTTGTGAAGACCTCTCGTCACAGCTGAACGTATTGCCATATGATTTTCTAGTTGATTTGTTATGTTTGGATACATTGAATTATGGGCCCCCTCAAGCTGGGAATAGCCATAGAATGAATGCCCCTACTTGTAGCGGAAACCATAGAAAATAGCCTTAGTAAATGGTTTGGTAAAAAAAATCGGCAATTTGCTTGACAGAAGGAACATGAGTAGTGATAAGAGATCGTTGGTTGACGTTTTCCCAAACGAAATGAAAATTAAGTTCTATATGCTTGGTGCGAGCATGAAGGGTAGGATTCTTGGTCAACTAAACAACATTAAGATTATCATATACAAGTGTAGGAGTTTGTTGAAGAGGAACACCACGGCCACAAAGGAGAAATGTGATCCATGTGAGCTCACCAGCGGCGGATGCAATCAAATGGTACTCAACTTCAGCACTAGAACAGACAATAGTGGTATTTTTGCAAAACTCCATGAAACAAAATTTGTACCCAAGTAAACACAATATCCCGTTGTGCTACGCCTGCTGTCAGTACAGCCAGTTTGATCAGAGTTAGATAATACGTACAGATGATTGGAACTTTGTGAAAGATACTGCAAGCCAAAGTCAAGCGCCTTCGTGATAGCAGAGGATTTGTTTAATAGCCTTGAGATTAGCCTTGGTGGGTCTTGGAAATGTTGACAAACATGCTTCACTGCACGTGTAACATCAGGACGAGAGATTGTCGGGTATTTAAGACTACCAACAAAGGCTCCGTAATCCATTTGATTGACTGGTTCATGATCAATAATCGAGATTATTTCGTTTACTACTCTATATTCCATTTAATTTTCCATCTTGGCCTTTGCAAGGAGATCCCTAGTGTAGATAGCCTGAGAAAAAAACATACCCTTGATAAAATATTTAATTTCAATACCAAGGAAATAGCTTAAGTTACCGAGATCCTTAAGTGCAAATTCAGAGCCAAGAGTGGAGATAATATCTTGAATTACAGTCGGATTTTTCCTGTAACAATAACATCATGAACATATATTAAAATAAAAACAGTGACATTAGGCTTATGTAATGTAAAGAGTGATGCATCCGCTTTACTACATTTGATGCCTAAACCAAAAAGAACTTCGGAAAGGCATTCGAACCAAGCACGTGGGGCTTGATTAAGTCCTTAAATTACTTGCGAAGTTTACAAACATATGATGGCCTTGATAGTCGATGAAGCCAGAGGGTTGCTCCATGTAGACATCTTCTTTTAATTGTCCATGTAAAAAGGCATTATGAACATCTGATTATTTTATGACCCAACAAGAACAAATAGCAAGAGAAATCACTAGGCAAACGGTGGTGTGTTCGACTACCAGACTGAAAGTCTTAACAAAATTTATGCTAGGAATTTGGGTAAAGTATTTAGCTATAACTCGCGTTTTAAACCGATCGAATTGAGCCATCATCACTACAAGAAAATAAGGCTAAGACAATAGCACTTTTATAACGTGCGTCAATTGAACGTTGTTAAACACAAAAACTACAACGTTCAACAATTGCAAGTTGTTAAATGTCTACATTTTATTATGTTTTGCGACATGCAAGATTGCATGTTGTTGAAATATATATAACAACGATTTTTCACTCGTTGTCAATTTTTAAAATGCTTTCGCAACACGCGTGCATAGACCGCTGTTAAATAAAGTAATTTATGACAACATACAAACATGCATGTTGCTTAAAAGGTTTTAATAATGTAACATATGCACCGTAAATTATTTAACTAAGTGTATAATGTTATTTTTTTTATTTCATCTCTAATTTTCAAAGTTGACGAATTGGTAACAAATTGTTGCGGAAAATCAAACGCAATTATTAAATTGATCGCGCTCGAATAATTTAAATTTTTCGGGACACAAAATGGAGACAATTCAGATGCGATTTGATGGCCACGTAAATGGATTTTATTTCGGCACCAGGGTTTGGTATTAGCTTTTGTATTGAGCTATAAAAAAAAGAAAAAAAGAGAGGTGTGTCGGTATTATTTTCTATTTAAGGAAAGAAAGAGAGAGAAAGAGAGAGAGAGGCACGACAGTTACCAAAAATAGAGAGGAATGAGAGAGAGAGAGGTTGTCGTTGACTAGGATTTGATCGTGACCCGACCAGCGACCCGCGAGTTTGAGTCGGCCCGATCTTGAGTTTTCGGCCACCCCACCGGCCAAGCTTGGTACCAATCTAAAGCTTGAGAGTCGGCTGACATATCCCTGCCGTCCTCATCACTGGAAATTGGCCAGAACGTTGGCGATCTAGCTCGAAAGACTTGCTGCCCAACCCGTTTCAACCTGTCTTGATCTCGTCGGTTTTAGGCGACGCCACCACTTGGATCAGCTCCCCCTCATCATTTTTCAACCAACCCCATCACCTGAAATGGCTGGATTGTCGCCGATCGACCTTCAGAAAGTTCACAGTTTTAGGGAGCTTGATCCGCCGCCACCGCTACGGGTGGGAGGTCACTGCCAATACCATTGGACTCACCGAGGTCAGAACTACCAGACCTGAGCTTCTCGTCGCCGTCGACTGAGCTCCGATCAATGTTGACCACTAGGGGTAATTCGATAATTTCATAAACATTAGGAGAAATTCTATAATTTTGAAATTAGTGGACATTTTAGTAATTTCAGATTAGGGTAGTTAGGTAATCTGAGATTTCGGAGGTAATTCGGTAATTTATGTTGTTAGGGGTATTTTGGTAATTTTATATTTTTTGGGGGTAATTTCATAAATTCAGAACTTATGGATATTTTTTTAATCTGAATTGAGGGTAGTTTAGTAATCTATGATTCTGAGGATAATTTAATGAATTTTAATGTCAAAGGTATTTTGGTAATTTTATGAATTCGAGAATATTTTTATTGCGGATAAATGTCGTTTCGTGTTTATTAGTTATAATTCGCAATTACGGATAGTAACTATATTATTTCCTTAAATTAAAAGCATCTACGAACAAGAATCAATCTGTAGACGTTGTTGATACCGAGTTCGGACATCGTCACTATGAGTGAAATATAAAAACATAATTTCATAGTTTATTATGATAGTAAAGCAAGTTTATGAAATTAGTTTCAAATGCTTCGATTTAAATGATTTCGTAGAAATGAATTTTTTTCTGTGTTTTGGTATTTATTACGAAAAATGTGTTTGATTAATGATTTTGGTTACCGATTTTGATTATGCATGATAATATTTTTAAAGAAAAGAAAAGCAAATTTAAGGCATGTTAAATAAAAAAGGAAATAAGATTTCGGATGAGATTTCAAATGAGATTATATATTTATGTATATGTATATAAACAATTGTTTGCAAAATCATTAGACAGTACCTTTCCCCTTTAGATACAGTGATATAGATGAGATGACATATGCTTGCGGAATGATGAATACATAGATAATGATATTAAGATACAGATGATACAGATGAGATAATATTTTTCGATCTATCTGTGTAGCTCTGGGGCATGACGGTACTCAGATAGTACGTCATTGCCCGTCCGTTGAGGTCCAGATATGATGATATATGTGATGATATTTTTTTATCTATTCGTGTAGCTTCGGGGCATGACGGTACTCAGATAGTATGCTGTTGCCCGTCCATTGAGATCCGGATATGATGAGATATGAGATGGTACTTCCTCATCTATCCGTGTAGCCTCGGGGCGTGATTATACCCAGATAGTACTTCATTGCCCATCCGTCGAGGTCCAAATATGATGAGATTATTCCCCTGGGTATTTGTTTTGTGATAGTTTTTGGCATTCAGTATTGATGTTATAAGTATTATGGATTTCATTGATTTATGCAGTATATTTGCGATATTATTATTTGAGTACATGATTTTAATTTAATAAGTTATTTAAGTTCTTGTGATATTTTGATGAAATTGTGTTTTGATATGATTAATTATTTTAAAGTAAAGTTATGTTCAAAAATTATTATCCACTCACTGAGCTCACTAAGTTTTATACTCATCACATTTTATTATATTTTTCTGCCCTTACAAGAAAATCGTAGGTACAACAGTCGACCCAACAATAATAATTATTTTGAAGTTATGGCCACATGTTAGAGTTAGAAGTCATAGATGTTTTATTGAGACATCGTAGGATTGTATAATTTAATACATTTCGATGATTGTGGACAAATCTATGTATTTGATATGATATTGGTTATTTGAATAATTTGGTATTTTGTTGAGGAGATTGATTGACGAAGTTGGTTGTATTTAGAATTATTTTGGGAGTGTTTATTTTTTTAATTATATATTTGGTTATGTGATAATAATATGGGAGACTCTATTAAATTTTTTGCAGAATCCTTATTGTTAGATTATGTCAGAAATATTAAATAAAATTAGGCAGACTCACCTAGGGGATATGGGGCGGGTCGTGTCAAAGAATGTTCTTTACTTGTTTTAAATTGTAGAAAGTTTTTTGCAATATAATAAAAAAATATTAATTATTGTTATCTATAATTTTTTATTATTTCCTATGTTATGAAGGCAACACGACATCGGTTTCTTTTAAGATAAGGGGAAGAAACCCGTCAACAAAATTTTCATCTTTCCTCTCTCATCCAAAATTTTCCCTCTCATCTCTTAAATCCCTAACTATAATCTCTCATTCACAGAAAATGGTTCTCTCTTCCACATCCCTTAAGCCTAAAAAATTGTATCTTAGAGCATTTCAAAGTTATTGCTTGAATCTCGATGAATTGTTCGAAGTGGAGTTTGATTTTTAACTCCTCTGTCAAAGGCAAGCAAACCCAAGTATTGGAAAATCGACAAATTCATGGCTATATCACATTCTATGCTAACCTTTTAATTTTCTTTTATTGCCATGAATAATATTTCTTTCATACTTTCTTTAAATCCTTGTAGGGGTTATTTAAGTATGGTGAAATTAGATGTGGTTTTTACTTTTTTCTTTTTGTGAAGAGCTGTTGTTAGGATAATAAAACATGTGGTGAAAACTATCACTTATAACCTAGGAATATTCATGTCATATCGCCAAGAATCAATAATAAATTATGTGGAACCGTACCTAAATCTATAACGCTTAATTCCTCTCTAGGGTTGTGTGGTTGGCCTTCTAGATCTACACGTTCTCCTAGAAAGTCATTTAGTTCTCTCTGCGCTCTCTTTTGAAGATGGGATATCAGAAAGAATAGAAAAATTACGTATGACCTGAAGACCATGATCACTTATAGTGACAACAATTTTCTATTGTCACTAGGTATTCCTAATTTTGTGTATCTTAGAATTAGAATATTATTTTGTCTCTACACACTAAAAGCCTATACCTTATTAGATACATTAAAGCCCATAATATCGAAAACACTTTTAATTGGGTTTAACTTTATATGACAGTCCGCAACACATAATTATTCATAAAGAAGCTCAACGTTGGATTAAGGATCCAACAATGCTAGATTAAAAAATCCAACAATCTCCCACTTGGGCTATATGTGTAACCTCATAATTATGTTTTGCAAAAATAACCGTATGAGCTCAACCTTACTGTCATTACCGAAATGTATCTATAACCAATCTGGTCCATTAATCACACCAACATAGGATCAAAGCAGTCTTCGTTACATTTATCACAACTCGACCCTCAATGGTCACTATGCTAATACAACTAAATGACATGGATCATGATGTGGATGTGCACCATAGAAATTTCATGCAATGTGATCTTAATATGCCTATTTCCAACTAGTCCACCTTAAACTTTATTGAGATCAAACCATACTAAAATCAGAGTGTGAACAAACCAAAACTTTATTTCTGTAGAAAATAACCTTAAATATCCGTAAACTGAAATAACTGAAAATGTCTAAATTATACGAGTAACTAAAATCACAAACTTCCATTAAAAATGAATATCCTTAAATAACATGACACCTATACGAGCAGTGTACTCGTGGAACATTTTGGGTGGTAGTCCCTTAGTAAGCGAATCTGTAATCATAGAGTCTGTGCCGATATGCTCTACAAACAACTGTCCACTTTGAACTCTTTCTTTAACAACTAGGAACTTAATGTCTATATACTTTGACTTTGTCGAGCTCCTGTTGTTATTCTAATACAACACTACTGACTTATTGTCATAAAATAACTTGAGTGGTCTATCAACACCATCTACTATACGTAGCCTCGTGACAAAAGTCCGTAGCCATATCCCATGATTGGATGCCTCATAACATGCTATGAACTCTGCTGCCATTGTGGAAGAGGCTATAAAAGATTGTTTAGCACTCTTCCAAAAGAAAGCACCTTCAACAAGTAGATAGATGTAAACCAAAGTGGATTTCATACTATCTTGGCATCCAGTAAAATCGAAGTCAATATACCTAATGATTTCAAACTTATCTGACCTCCGATATGTATGCATGTGGTCTTTTGTTCTCTGCAAGTATCATAAGACCTGTTTGGCTGCTTTTGAATGGTTTACTCCTGGATTACTTAAATATCTGCCCAACATCTCAGTAACTTATGCTATATCTGGTTGCATACAAACCTAAGCATATATCAGACTTTCTATTGCTGACGTATAAGGAATCTTTTGCATTTCCTTCTTTTCATAATCATTCTTAAGGCATTTATTAAGACTAAACTTGTCTTCTTTAACAATAGGAGTATCGTCTGGTTTATAATCTTGTATGCCATATCTCTTGAGAACTGTTTCGATATAACTCTTTTGTGATAATCCCATAATACTCTGAGAGCAGTCTCGGTGTATTTGTATTCCTAATACAAAAGAGGCATCACCAAGATCTTTCATCTCAAAATTCTTAGTTAGAAATCTCTTGGTGTCGTGCAATAAGCTTATATCGCTACTGGCAATCAAAATTTCATCGACATATAAAACCAAAAAAATATACTTACTCCCACAGAACTTATGGTATATACAATCATCCACCAAATTCATCGCGAAATCAAATGAGATGATTACCTGATGAAACTTGAAATACCATTGTCAAGATACTTACTTAAGCCCATAGATGGATTTCTTAAGTTTGCAAACCACATTCTTTAGGTCTTTGGATACAAAGTTTTCTAGTTGCACTATATAAATCGTCTCATTAATGTTGCCATTGAGAAACGTCATCTTTACATCCATCTGATGTAACTCAAGATCGAAATATGCCACTAATGCTATTATAATTCTAAAAGAGTCTTTCAAAGAAATTGGAGAAAAAGTCTCTTTATAGTCGATGCCTTCTTTCTGCATAAAGCCGTTTGCGACAAGACGTGTCTTATACCTCTCCATATTGCCTTTCGAGTCCCTTTTGGTCTTAAATATCTATTTACAACTAATAGGCTTCGCACCTTATGGCAATGAGACAAAATCCCATACATCATTGTCTTTCATAGACTTCATCTACTCATTCATGGTATCAATCCACTTTTGAGAGTTAGAACTTTCCATAGCTTGATGGAAATTAATTAGATCATCTTCCATCACGTCGATGTCTACCTCATGTTCTTAGAGAAATAAAATAAAGTCATCTGGCAATGCACTTCTACTTTCTCTAATGGATCTCCTTAATGGCATAGGTTCTTGAGATGGTAGAGTTTGTTCTTCTGGAACAACTTCTTCAATAGGGAGTTCTCCAACATTGTCTTGATTTGTTGTGTATTGAACAAAGTCAGGAATGAGACCCTAATCAATGCCAATAACACCTATAGGAATATCGATATATTCCTCTTCAAAGATAAAGTCTCTAAATGTATCTCTCCCCACAAACTCGACATCCTCAAAGAACTGAGCATTTCCTGACTCGAAAATCGACTTAGTTGTGGGATCATAAAACTTATACCCACTGGATCATTCTGAGTATCTAATAAAATAACAACTCACCATTCTTTAGTCCAGTTTCATATATTAGGCCTATAAAGCCTTGCCTTAACTGGACATACCCAAATATGTAGGCACTTTAGACTAGGCTTTTTACCTGTCCAAAGCTCATAAAGGGTTTTGGCAGTCGCTTTAATTAGAACCCTATTAAGGATATACGCTGCAATCTTAAGTGCTTCTCCCCAGAGTGATTCTAATAAGATAGAATGAGAAATCATACTCCTCACCATGTCCTTAACCGTCCTATTTCATCTTTCAGCAATATCATTCATAGTGGGCAAACCCAGCATAGTATATACTGTGGGACAATACTGCATTCCTTTAGGAATTTCACAAATGGCCCTGGACGTTGTTCACTTGAACAATCATATCTTCTATAGTATTCACCACCATGGTCAGATTTGATGTTTTTAATTCTTTTGCTGAGTTGGTTCTTAACTTCAGCCTTAAAGTTTTTTAACATATCTAAGGACTGAGCCTTTTCATAGAGGAGATATATATAGCCATATTTAGAAAACTTATCTATAAACATCATAAAATATTGTTAACCATTCCAAGCAGATGTAGGGAATGACTCACTTGTCCGTATGTATGAGTTCTAAGACATCAAAACTCCTATTGGCTTCAAATATCTTTTTATTGGTTTGTTTCCCTTTAATATAGTTAACACAGATGTCAAAATCTGTGAAATTTAAGGGGACTAGAATTGCGTCTGACACAAGTCTCTTTATTCTCTGTTTGGAGATATGACCCAATCTCCTATGCTATAACGCAACCGAATTCTCATTGGTTAACTTTCTCTTTAAACCTCGTGTACTTAATTACAGGGATTCATTAAATGAAGCAATTGTATGAGTTCATTTAGAGACAAAGTCTCTTTATGACAATTATAGCTCACCTTAAACTAGTTAAGCTGTGTTGGTAAGGATATTAAAATCAAATGCACTAGCAAGTCCTCAGAGAGTTCAAGCTTAAGTGCTCTTATCTTAGAAGCAAGATAAGATATTTCCATGATATACTCCCTAATATTATCTTTACCCATATACCTCATTGAAATTACACTTGTCAAGAGCTATAACATATGTACTGAAATCTATTTAATTGAGTGTGTGTTACTTTTAATTTCATTGTAAATTTTTTTAAAGTTGCTGAAATTATTACAATCGTTTTGGGTAATCGAACGCGATTATTAAATTGATCATGCTCGAATAATTTAAATTGTCGTGACACAAAATCGAGACATTTCAGACACAATTCAATGGCCATGTAATCGAATTTTATTTTGGCACTCGGGTTTGGAATTAACTTAATTTGTATTAAGCTTACAAAAAAAAAAAAGAATTATTGGTTACCATTTAAGGAAAGAATAGAGAGAGAAGCATTTATTTTTCTTTCCTAAAAGAGAGAGAGAAGAAGTTGCTGTTGACACAGTTGACCGACCCAAATCCATGCGCCCGACCTGGTTGGATTTGGAGTTTTCGGCCACATCACTAGCTACACTTGGTACCGATCTGAAGCTTGAGAGCCAGCCAACGTACCCTTGCTGTTACTAACGCCGAAAAATGGACAGAACGCCGGCAATCTAGCTTGGAAGACCCGCGGCCCAACTCGTTTTAACCCGCCGTGATTCCACTGATTTTAGGCCATGCCACCATTTGGATCTTGTTCCTCAGCTTCCCCTCATCATTTTCCAACCAACCCGTCACCTGAAATGGCTGGATTACCGCCGATCGACCGCCGAAAAGCTCACAATTTTGCGGAGCTTTATCCACTGTCACCGCCGCTCGTGAGAGGTCACCGCCGACACCATTGAACTTACCGAGGTCAAAACTAGTAGACCTGAGCTTCCCATCGTCATTGACTGAGTTTCGGTCATTGTTGACTGTTAGTGGCAATTTGGTAATTTCATAAACTTTAGGGTAATTCTGTAATTTTAAAATTAGTGGACATTTTGGTAATTTCATATCAGGCAGTTAGGTAATTTGAGATTTCAGGAGTAATTCAGCAATTTATGTCGTTAAGGTCATTTTGGTAATTTATATCTTTCTGGGGGTAATTTTTTAAATTCAAAATTTGTGGATATCTTTGTAATTGAAATTGAGGATAGTTTTATAATATGTGATTCTAAGGATAATTTGATGAATTTTGATGTCGAGGGTATTTTGGTAATTTATAAATTTGAGAATATTTTATTGCGTAAAAATATTGTTTCAAGCATATTAGTTGTACTTCACAATTATAGTTAGTAATTATGTTATTTCCTTAAATTAGGAGGATTCGTAAATGAGAATCAACTTGCGGACGTTGTCGATACCGAGTTCGGACACCGTTACTGTGAGTGGAATATACAAAATCTATTTTCATTGTAGTTTATTGTGATTTTAAAATATGGTAAAGCATGTTTACGAGATGGATTTCAAAGGTTTCAATTTAATAATTTTATAGAAATGGATTTTATCTGTGTTTTGGTGTTTATTACGAGAAATGTGTTTGATTAATGATTTTGGTTACCGATTTTGAATATGCATGATAATATTTTAAAGAAAAGAAAAGTAGATTTAAGACATATTAAATGAAAAAGAAAATGAGTTTTCAAATGAGATTTTGGATGAGATTTCGAATGAGATTTCAGATGAAATTATATGTTTATATATGTGTGTATAAAGGTTGTTTACAAAATCATTAGACAGTGCCCTTCCCCTTCAGATACAGTGATACATATGAGATGACATATGCATGCAGTACGATGAATATAGAGATATTGATATTCAGATACATATGATACAGATGAGATGATATATTTTTCAATCTATCCGTGTAGCTCCGGGGCGTGACGGTTCTCAGATAATAAGTCATTGCCTGTTCGTTGAGGTCCATATATGATGAGATATGTGATGATATTTTTCCAATCTATCCGTGTAGCTTCGAGACTTGACGATATTCAGATAGTACGTCATTGCCCATCCATTGAGGTTCGGATATGATGAGATATAAGATAGTACTTCCCTTGCTATCCGTGTAGCTCCGGGGTGAGATTATAGCCAGATAGTATATCATTGCCCGTCTGTCGAGTTCCGGATATGATGAGATTATTTTCCCTAGGTACTTGTTTGGTGATAGTTTTTGGCATTTAGTATTGATGTTATAATTATTATGGATTTTCATTAATTTATACAGTATATTTGTGATATAGTTATTTGAGTACATGATTTGAATTTAATAAGTTTTTTAAGTTCTTGTGATATTTTGATGAAATTGTGTTTTGATAAGATTAATCATTTTAGAATAAAGTTACGTTCAAAAACTACTATCCACTCACTGAGCTCATTGAGTTTTATACTCATCCCGTTTTATTATATTTTTTCCCTACAGGAGATTCGCAGGTACAACAGTTGACCCAGTAATAATTGTTATTTTCGGAATTATGACCATGTGATGGTGTTAGGAGTCGTAGATGTTTTATTGAGATATTTTTGGATTGTATAATTTATTACATTTCGGGGATTGTGGATAACATTTGTATTTCCTCTGATATTAGATATTAAATAATTTGGTATTTTGTTAATGATATTGGTTGTTCGGAGATAGTTGTATTTGAAATTCTTTTGGAAGTGCTTGATTTATAATTTTATAGATTTGGTTATATGATAATTATAGGGGAGACTCTGCCGAAGTTTTGGCAGAATAATCATTGATTAGATTATTTCCGATCAATTTATTAAATAGAATTAGGCAGACTCTCCCTAGAAGTTCGTGGTGGGTCATGTCAAGAGCGTACCAATTTCAGTATTTTCGTTCTTGACAAACCTCTACTCAATCTGTGAAAGAAACTCCTTAGTCGTAATTGCTTTCTAAGTCATTGTGCTCCTGAATGCTTCTAGAATGGCCTTCTTCATGATCATGATACACATGCGATCTTGAGTAATTTCCTTTACCACAACCAGGCATGTATGCAATAAATTTGGGAGGCAACTCACCTACCAAATGTACTTTGGCCTCGATTAACCAACAGATGTCAGCGGGGACGTTATTTCTCATAAACAATCACATGCGTTCGGTCCGAGCGTTATAGATTGTAAGAAGGGCATTCTAAAGAAGTGAAGGAAATCGCTTGTGAAGCTTTGCTAGAATCGCATTCTATCCATACCTTCTTCTCAGAATCTTAGTTATTATGGGAAACTGAACTAACCAACTTTGATTGTCACGGAGTACCGTTATCCACCACTTAACTGGGGTAACAAACTAAAGAACACAATAAAAAAGAAAAAGAAAAATAATAACAATAATAATTTCACAATCGTCCTTTTATTGAATTTACCGCAAGTTCTATTTTGGTGTCGTTGATACCTCTCTCAATTTCTCTGAGTTGTCTTTCTATATCTTCAACGTGGAATACCAACTTTGGAGGTTGTAAATCCCAAATACGATGTGTTTTACAAAATCGTATCTGGCATCTCAGATGAGGTTGTATACGTTAAAATTGTCTAAGAAAGTTCAAGAGGATCTGTCTAGTTAAGGCACACATGATTAGAGGTAATAAAAGAAAACTGAATGATTAAATAAATACACTTTCACAAAAATTTAAATTACCGAAAAGACTAAAGAATAAAGAAAAAAAAATCTCAGTTCGGGTCACTCAGATCGATTTCAGTGTCCTCTCTATGTGGTTGGTACTCTAGATAAGGCTTTAATTTTTTACTATTAACTTTAAAAGTTACACTATTCTTTGGATCTTTAATTTTAATTGCTCCACGTGGAAAAACTATGTGAACTATAAAAGGACCAGTCCATCGAAAGCGTAATTTACCTAGGAATAGGTGCAAGCCATAATTGAATAAAAGCATTTTCTGACTTGGGGTGAAAGATTTTCTCATAATTTGTTTGTCGTGAAAGACTTTCATTCGCTGCTTGTAAATCTTGGCATTTTCCTATGCATCATTACGAATTTCTTCAAGTTCTGCCAGCTATAATCTTTTTTCTGAGCTAGTCTGTTGTATGTCAAAGTTGAATTTCTTGATGGCCCAGTATGCACGATGCTCGAATTCCACAGGTAGGTGGCAAGTTTTTCCATATACTAGCCTATAGGGTGACATCCCAATCAGGGTCTTGAAAGCCATTCTATATGCCTATAATGCATCATCCAGTCTTAATGACTAATCTTTTCTGTCTGGTCTCAACGTCTTTTCTAATATGTGCTTTATTTCTCGATTGAAGATCTCAACTTGGCCACTGGTTTGTGGATGATACGGGGTCGCCACTTTGTGAGTAATTGAATACTTTGTCAAAAGAGCTTTGAATGATTTGTTACAAAAATGGGCTCTACCATCACTAATTATTGCTCGAGGGAATCCAAAACGTGAAACAATGTTGCTTTTCAAAAATCTGATCACCACTTTATGATCATTGGTTCTACATGGAAGTGCTTCTACCCATTTCAACAAGTAGTAAACAGCGACCAATATGTATTGATGACCAAAAGAAGAGGGAAAGGGTCCCATGAAGTCGATACCCCATACATAAAAAATCTTAACCACTAAAATTGTGTTTAGTGGCATCATGTTCCTTCGCATAATGATCCTCATTCGTTGACACCTATCACATGAAGAGCAAAAAATATAAGAATCTCGAAATACAGTTGGCCAATAGAAATTACATTGTAAAATTTTAGTAGTTGTTTTTTTAGCACTGAAATGACCTCCACAAGCTTGTTTATGGCAGAATGAAAGGATATTTTGGAATTCATTTTCTAGAACACATCGTCTGACAATTTGATCTGCACAATACTTAAACAGATAAGGGTCATCCCAAAAGAAATTCTTTATTTTTGCAAAACATTTGGCCTTATCCTGCTTAGTCCAATGCTCCGAAAGTTTAACTGTAACAAGATAGTTAACTATATCAGCATACCATGGTAATACTTCCACACTCATCAATTGTTCATCTAGAAATGATTCATTTAATGGTAATGGTTTTGTAATTGTATCAAAGTTAAGACGAGAAAGATGGTCTGCCACAACATTTTCTATGCCTTTCTTATCTTTGATTTCAAAGTCAAATTCCTGCAAAAGTAACACCCAACGAATTAGTCTAGCTTTTGTATCTTTCTTTGTAAGAAGATATTTAAGAGCAACATGATCTGTGAAATAATTATTTTACAACCAATGAGATAAGATCGAAATTTCTCTAATGCAAACGCTACTGCTAGCATTTCTTTTTCAGTTGTTGAATAGTTCAATTGTGCATCATTAAATGTCATACTAGCATAGTAAATGACATGGGGAATTCTATTAACTCTTTGTCCTAATACTACTCTTACTGCATAATCAGATGCTTCACACATGAGCTCAAATGGTAAGTTTCAATTTGGGGGCTAAATGATGGGTGATGATGTCAACAACTACTTTAGTTTCTCAAATGCCATAAGACATGAATCATCAAAGACAAAAGTTACATCCTTAGCAAGTAAATTACATAAGGGTCTAGAGTCTAAAAACTTTGCTAAAATCTTTAATGAGACGTCTATAAAAACCCAAAATGCCAAGGAAAGATCTTATTTCTCTGACTATATTTGGTGGAGGAAGATTGGAAATAAGATCCACCTTGGCTTTATCAACCTCAATACCTTTGCTTGAAATGCTGTGACTAAGAACAATACTTTATTTTACCATGAAATTGCACTTCTCCCAATTTAAGACCAAATTCTTCTCTATGCATCTCTGTAGAACTAGTGTGAGATGATGTAAACATTGATCAAATGAATCACCAAAAACAGAAAAATCATCCATAAAGACTTCAAGGAATCGTTCAACCATATCAAAACAAATGCTTAACATGCATCGTTGAAATGTAGCAGGTGCATTACATAATCCAAATGTCATTCTACTATATGCAAAAGTGCCAAAAGGGCAAGTGAAAGTGGTATTCTCTTGATCTTTTAGTGCTATAAGAATATGATTATATCTTGAGTAGCCATCTAGGAAGCAATAACATATATGATGTGTTAATCTATCAAGCATTTGATCGATAAATGATAAAGGAAAATGGTCTTTGCACGTGACAGAATTCAAATTTCTATAATCAATACATACACACCATCCTATAGTCACTCTAGTAGGTATTAATTCATTTTCAGCATTGGTAACTACTGTGACTTCTGACTTTTTAGGGACAACTTGCACAGGACTGACCCATGAACTATTAGAAACGGGGTAAATGATACATGCATATAATAGTTTAAGGACTTCAGTTCTAACAACTTCTTTCATGTTATGGTTCAACTGACGTTGCATTTCCCCAGTAGGTTTAGCATTTTCATCAAGGTGAATGTAATGCATACAGTCCACTAGGTTTATACCTTTTATATCGGCTATAGTCCATCCTAATGCTCCTTTGTGCACTTTTAAAACTTCCAACAACTTACCTTTTTGTTCATCATTTAGGGATGATGAAATGATTCCTGGCAGAGTGTTTTCTTCTCCCAAGAACGCATATTTCAAAGTGTCCAGTAATAGTTTGAGCTCAAATTTTGTTGGTGATTCTGATGATGGGTTGTGTTTCTTCTCTGATGGCGCTAGTTGTTCCACTCTTGACTTCCATTTATTAGTGTCCATGGATAGTGCTGAATCAAGTAAGGCATTAACCTCATCTACTGATTTGTCAATATCAAAATCCAAAGTAAAGTGAGTTAAACATGTATTATCAATTAATTCCTCTATTAAATCTACATCAACAATTCCATCATTTGCATTGTGAGGTTGTTTGGCAATGTTGAAGATATTTAGCTCCATCGTCATATTGTCAAAGGACAATTGCATATTTCCAGTTCTGCATTGAATGTGAGCATCGACAGTTGCCAAGAAAGGTCGTCCTAGGATAATGGGGATGTGCTTCCTTGAATCTTAGATTGGTTGAGTGTCAATTACAATAAAATCAACAGGAAAATAAAACTTATCTACTTATATAAGCACGCCCTCCACAATATCACGAGGTTTTTTCATGAACCGATCTGCAAGCTGTAACACTATTGGAGTTGAGTGTAATTCTCCTTTTCCAAGTTTCACAAATACTTAGTAAGGTAAAAGATTTACACTAGCTCTTAAATCCAACAAAGCATTCTCAATTATGTGGTTTCCTATACTACATGAGAAAGTGAGGGAGCCTGGGTCTTTGTATTTTAGAGAAATTTTGTGTTGGAGTATAGAGCTAACGTTTTTTGTTAAAAAGACATTCTTTTGAACATGAATGTCTCTCTTTTTAGTACAAAGGTCTTTAAGAAACTTGGCATAAAATGACACTTGTTTTATAGCATCAAGCAAAGGGATGTTAATACTTACCTGTTTAAAAATTTCAAAAATCTCACTTGTTGATTTTTCCTTCTTTGCTTTAGCTAACCTCTAGGGAAATGGAGCTTTAGGAACGTATTCTCGTGGGTTGATTTCTTTTTTCTCCTCTGATGATGATTCTTCTGCATTTACAGGTACAATTTAAGTTATTTTTTACACTGGCATCTCTACTTTGTTATCGATTTCTTTTCCTTTTCGTAAGGTCATGACGGCTTTGACCTCCCCATGCTGCTGAGGTGAACTGGTACTTGCTTCATGCACTCCTTTAGGATTAGGCATTGGTTGACTTGGGAATTTACTTTTCTTAACAATCATTGCTAAGGTTTGAACTGAAGAAGCAAGTTGTCCCACCATTTTTTCGAGGTTTGAAACTGATTGAGTTTGTGAGTTGAAGCCTGCTCTCATCTCATTTCGCAGTTCATTAATGGTGCGGTTTTGTTGCTCAATTGTAAAGTGAGTGAGATTCCTGAAATTCTGAAATGCATCTTCCCATGGTCTAGGTTGAGAATAGTTTGGGTTCTGATTGTATGGTTTAAATGGTGGTTGAGAGACTTGAGGATTTTGAGGAATTAGTTGCATTGGTGGAGTTGGAGCTGGAGCTGCTGGTCCATTCTGTTGGAATCCTTGAGATCATGAAAAATTGGGATTGTCCCTCAATCCAGGATTATATGTGTTAGAGTAAGGGTTGTAGTTTGATGGCTTTCTCATTACACCTGTGGCATTGGCTTGATCTGGGTATGAGTCCTGGTCATATGGCTCTATCAATTTAGCAGTTGTTAACGATGCTATTTGTCGAGAAAGACCTTCAACTATCTCTTTGACTTCTTTAATTTCAGAACTTGACTCGCCAATGTGAACCTCATTCACTCCCTTAACTCTTCTAATATTCCTAAGTGAATGACTTCGTTGTTGGGAATTATCCACTTGTCGCTAGAAGAAATCCCAAATCTCTGATGCACTTTTTGACATTAGTTCTCATCCACTTGTTGCCATTAGCCATTCTTGCACATGTAGCAATAATCACTCCAAAAAGTATTGGCATTAGTGTCATTTCTCGTACCTATGATGTGGACACTTTAGAAGTAGCCCATTGAATGGCTCCCATGCTTCGAAAGACTGCTCATCTTCTCTTTGGGTAAACTCTGAAATTTCCCTGTGAATAGCATTGGTTTTATGTACATGGAAATATTTATTCAAAAATTTTGTTATCATTTGTTCCCATGATGTATTGTTATTAGCAGGCAATGCATTGAACCATGAACGAGCTCTATCATTTAAAGAAAATGAGAATAATCTAAGTTTATCATCATCATCTGAAAAATTCTCATATTTAAAAGTTTGACATATAGCATGGAAATCATTCAAATGATTATATGGATCTTCATTTTCTAGACCATAGAATGTTAAGAGACAATTTAGCACACTAGGTTTTAATTCAAAACTCCTAGCAGCTACATTTGGATATCTTATGCATGATGTGCTCAAGTTAGCTAAGGGACTGAAGTAGTCCTTAAATGACCTCTCTTCTGGTGTTGGTTGCAAATCTATTCTAATTTTATTTTTAATTGCAATGTGTTTGTGTGTGCGAAGTGTTTTTTCCAATTCAAAGTCTATAGACTCAATAGTAGATAGTTATGACCTACGGCCATGCACGCAAAGAAAAAAAATGGTAACAAAATTAATAAAAATAAAGAAGAAGGAGAAATTATGATACTAACTTTATCATGCTGTTATAATCTTACTATGAAAACAGACTCAAGTGCTATATATACATGTGTGTGTGTGTATATATATATATATATATACGTGAAACAAATTAAAATAAATTAATAGACAGTTGAACCTACCAAATTAACAATATAAAATAAAAAATAATATGACAATTAGATTACAAAAATATAAAGAAAGAAAAATACCTACTTCAAAATTCAGATTTACTTTTTTTTTCTTTTTTTTTTTTAAAAAAATTACAAGAAAAAAAAACTAAAAAAAATAAATAAAGAAATTGAAAATTTATTTTACGGATTAAAATAACTTACCTCCCTCACAACGGTGCTAAAAACTTATTGTGCAAATTTTATTGAGCTCGCAAGTGCACGAATCTATTGTAGAATAAATTAATGGTGACGAGTGTCGATCCCACGAGAAGGTGAATTTTAATTGTGTGTAAAATTAATTTTATAAGTGGGTAGTTGGATTTTTAATAAAAGAGATGTAAGCTATCTTATGATTTAAATTAAAATGAAGTATTTGGATCTCCGGATCTGTACTCAACATGTACTATTGGCTTAACATTCCTTATTAGTGCCAATTAAATCATGAAGGGGGATTTTTCGCTCCTCATGAACCTCACTCTAATAGATATGGTGCTAAGTGCTTCTTGTGCCAAATAGTAATAACTTTACCTAAGGAGACGGTTATACCAGCCAATATCTAGACAATATTATTATTATCTGTTTACGAAAATTCAAAACATCCACATAAATTAGAGGGGAAGAAAAAGTAAACTTACCAAATTAAGCCCATGAAGAATGTTGAAACTTCACCTTCAATCCAAACTTGAAAGAAAATTAGCTATTCATAATTGAACTAGGGGTAAAATAGAAATTTTTTGCTCCTCATGAACCTCACTCTAATACGTAGAAAATACAAGATGGAGATGGAATTACAGAAAATGGAGCTCAAAAGTGGATTCAAGGGTGTCAAATTAGGGGGGGAGCACCCTTTTTATAAACACAATGAGTAAATAATGGCCATTGGATTAAAACAATTTATATGCTTAGGATTGCGCCACGTGGCAAGTTCTTATTAGATGGAACACATCATCAGGACTGTCATTCCGTGTATATGCATGTACCGTACACACGTTTTTTCGGTTTCCTAACATACTGCCACGTCGTCGGTCAATGCCACATAAGCATTTTAGTCCAATAGGATCGTGACACGTCATCAGTCAATACCACATCATTCGTCCAATCGAATGCCACTACGTCATCATATAGTGCCACGTCATCATACAGTACATGTGAACAGTGCCGTGAACAGTATTGTGTACAGTACTGTATATGTGAACAATACCATTTATCTTTTTAGGCTCCTCCTAAGGTTTTCGACTGCCCTGAATTCAAAATTACTATCCGTTTTGCTATTTAATCTCTCGTTCATTGTGAAATGACCATGATGTCCCCTAGAATACATAAAATACTTAATTAAAATAAAACATACATAATTAAATCACAAGGGACTTAAAGATATAAAAGTAGGGATGTTAGTGAGACTTGAAGTGTAAAATGATGATTTTGTCCATTATAAATACACATTTTCTAGCACTTAACATTGTCCTGCCAGCAGGTTGAATGCTTGAAAACTATTGTGTTTTTTTTTTATAAATGAAAACAGCCTTAATAATAATATTTTTTTTCAAATTTAATAAACCAAGTTCGAGAAAACCTTAAATTTAATCATTGATAAAAAATAAATTTGATTCTCAATGATTCATCATGAATTGGCTCTAATACCACTTGTTAGGATAATAAAACATTTAGTGAAAACTATCACCTATAACCCGGGAATATTCATGTCATATCGCTAAGAATCAATAATAAATTATGCGAAAGCGTACCTAAATCCATAACACTTAATTCCTCTCTAGGGTTGTGTGGTTGGCCTTCCAGAACTACACGTTCTCCTAGAGAGTCCTTTAGTTCTACACACTCTCTCTTGAAGATGGGATATCAGAAAGAATGGAAAAATTACGTGTGACCTGGGGACCATGACCACTTATATAGATAATAGTTTCCTGTTGTCACAGGGTATTCCTAATTATGTCTATCATAGAATTAGAATACTATTAGGTCTCTACACATTAAAGGCTCACACCCTATTAAATACATTAAAGCCCATAATACCGAAAACTTTAATTGATTACTTTTAATTGGGCTTAATTTTATATGATAGTCCGCAACACATAATTATTCATATAGAAGCCCAACATTGGATTAAGGATCCAACAATGCCGGATTAAAAAATCCAACAGCTATCACCAGATTGTAGTTTTACTAAGTAGGTGGTGGTTAATCAAACTGTCGATTTTCAAACTTCTGCCTCAAATGTTCTTCAAGTTCGAGCTGCTTCTACTATCTTCAAGTTAGAGCGCGGGGACTGTACTACGAGGAGTCAGCGATGCGAGAAAGATGGCAAATTAGCTGCTTCATCTTTGACTTAAAGGTAAATTTGGTTGAAATTGAGTGAGTTTGAGTGGGAAGACGAGGTTTTGAGAGAGGAAAAGGGTGTTTGGTTGGCGAGAAAGTGAGAGAAAATTTTTGAGTTCGGGAAGTGATGGATTCTTTGTTTTTACTCCTTTATTGTGTGATGGGTTCTTTGTTTTTACTCCTTTATTGTTCTTTATTGAGCAGATGATGACGGTACAAGCATTGTAGTTAAGATTTTCAATAGCAAACATAGAGAAATAGAAGCAAACTTGGATTCAGAGAATGTAGCTGCAGTTTTAGGTATTGTTTTCAAATATTTTTGGAAGCATTAGATACTAATTATCGTAGGTTTGTGGTCTTAATAGTAGCTATAACTTTAACCATAGTTTGGGGTTTCTTTTCTGGAATCATTCATGGTAATTTCAGGTAAAGATTGTGCAGAATGTGTGGCATGCCTGAGTCTTTGTAATAGAAAGGTTTCAAGTTTGCAGTCTTACTATGTAATGATTTGGTAAAGCATTGCAATTTGTACATGTGCTATCATCTTTTACACTCCTTTATTTTCCTTAATTAATTAATGGAAAAACTTCAGGTTCTCATTTCTCTGGCATTTGCTCTATTTGTTCAGAAGCATGTTGATATTGCAACATCGAGGTGATATATAATTTTCACCTTATTTTTCTACTTCGGCATTTTTCTGGGTACTATTTCATACACACAAGGACTCGCACTTATGCTTCTTTATCCCTCGATAAAATTTGTATTCAAATGTCCTTTTCTTACCCAATTAAAGAAGAGAGCATGTTAGTGATAACTTTGCTTGCTTTTGATGTAACAGGCCAGATTGGGTGGTGCCCAGGATGCAACAAATATCATTTCTAGTTGATATAATAGACTGAGTATGCATTCATTTCAGTTGTTTCATGAAGATAGGGTGAATTTTATTAAATTGGCTCTTCCCTTGTTTGTTTATATTTATTTTAAGGTATTATTATGAAGATTCTATTAAGCTTTATTTTCATTCATTTTCTTTTATAAAATTAAAAATTATACCCAACTGGAATTATATACTGCTTGTCCTTGAGAGAATTATGTGGACAGACAAAAGAATAAAAGGAATTTAGAGAAATTCATGTGTTAGGAAGAGCTAGCTTAGGGATGAAAGAATTATGCACATAACCTTCCTATTGCAAGTATGAACCTGGTGAAAATTGAGAAACTTTTTTTATATTATTATTATTTAACTTTTTCAATGTGATTTCCAATAGTTCACACATTTACTTTTGGTCTTCTTTTTCTTTTTATAGATCTTCAACATTTTATTTTTGCCTATTTTTATTATTCACCATTTACTTCTTATTTTATTTATTTTATTTTTGCAGCATACTTCTTTATGTTATTCAGAGGACGCTGCACAATAGAGCTTGAACTTTTGGAGAACTGAGTTTAGATCAAGTTGTTGACATTTTGTTTATTTTTTATTGGAAAAAAATGTAATACGTTATTCAATTAATAAAGTAGAATATTTTTTAATTATATGTTACGTTTTTTTAGTATGTATTTTATGAATTTGTTTGAGAGCTTCCAAATTTAATTTAAAAATATTTTATTTTAAAAGTATTAAAGTACTTTAAAAAAATAATTCACAACATGCATCTGCATGTTATTAAAAGGTGTGATAATGGTAGAAGACAACATTTATAGCCTGTGGTTAAAAACTTTTAAGCAACAGAAAAATGACTTTCAACAACGTGCTTTATATGTTGTTAAATCAGATACCCTTAAAGACAACATCTTGATCAACAGCATGCGGTTGCCGGTTGTTGAAACTGTTTAACAATGTACATTACACGTTGTTAAATCTCATTTTTCTCGTAGTGCATCTTTATGTTTAATCTTGTAAATCCAATTGGACCCGACCATATCTGTATGAGGAGGTCTTGGCACAAGAGACCATGTTCGGTTTTGGTAAAGTGCAGTGAGTTCCTTTTTACAGGGCAATAACATAATGTTGGTGTTTTAGAGCAGATTTAAGACTTTTAGATTCACTGGTGGTGGCAGTAGAGAGAAGTGCAATATTAGATTCAACTCGAGCCTTTTTTCTAGTTATCATAGGATGAATATTAATAATATATCCAGCTATGATTTTTCCTAGCTGGCGTGCTTCCTATGGATATGCAGAGAGACCAACAACTAAATTTTGAGTGATATTTGGAGGATCAAGTGCGTTTTGTCTTTAGTTTATTCACATATATACAGTTAAGAGTGTTCTTCTGCAAGTGGAAGTTTAGGAGTCACAAGACTACGGAACGGGCTCGTTTATTTACTTTTCATGGAGGTTGTCAATTGAAGCAGCAACTGGTACATGGGAGACATGTCATAGGCAGACAAACATCGGTGATGAAAGGACGTGGGACAACTTGCTGAAGTGGCATTTGAATTTGAGATTGTATTGCATGAGGATTTAATATGGCCAAGGATTCCTTTTTAAAGGGAAAATCTAAGAGAATTTTGAAAAATCATCGATAAATAGTGTATAAAAATAATAATTTTCATTAGTAGCTACAGGTGTAGGTCCCCAAAAATCATAGTGGATCTTTTCTAATAGGAAATCTGTCGTTTTATTATTAATTGAGAAAAAATGAGGTTTACAATGTTTATAAATTGCTGTTTTTTAAGCCCCCTTGCTAGGACCTGGTTCTCCTTACTCTTGAAAACAAAGTCATCAGAATTAAACTCAAAATAACATTTATTATCACTTATAAGTTGTCCCAAAAATAATAAATTTTTATTTAATTTAGGGACAACCAGCACGTTATTTAGTTTCAATTTTCATAATCAGTGCTTATAGATGCATTACCAACATGTGTAATATGAAGAACTTGACCATTTCCCACAAATACTTTATCATTACCTTCCTAGGGAACTGATTTGTCAATATCACCTTTACTATTTTTCATGTGAGAGGTTGCATCTGAATCTACATGGAATTGAGGCTCGTTCATTCCTGGAGATTCATGGCTGCAAGTGCCTTGGGTATGTCCTCTTCATCAGAATACTCATAGCGACACCGGCAGTTTTCTCCCTTATGCAATTATTATTATATTATATTAATTGTGTTATTTCCTTCTTCATGTTTCAAATACTTGTATAAGTTGAGCCTGTGTGCTCATGAATTAATAAGATTGAAAGTTTTCTCCCTTATGCTGTCTCTAAAAAGTTTAAAGGCATCAAAGCAGGTTTAAGAGCCCTTAAATTCATGGGTTTAGGCTTGATCACCATGTCGATAATGGTTTTCAGAGCATGGAGGTCTAAAAGAGTGAGATGTGAGTTCTTTTTTTGAATTGTTCTTCAATTTCTTTACTAAAAAAATGTGTTCAACTGCACCATCAACCACTTCCTTCGTCGTCACAATGGAAATGATGTCAAAAGAAAAAGGGAATGAAAAAGAATACTCAAAATTGATGTTTTCAAGATCAATGGAATGCTTTCTAAATGAGAGAATTCGATGACAAGATCAAAGGAATAAAGACAAAATTCTTGAGTGAAGATTTTATTGAAAAAGATGAAAGTAACGATTTTCATATTGAAATAATTTCTTGATCAAAGAAATTTAGTTATGATTTTTCGTGGTCTAAAAGAAAAGTGTAAATGGAAATAATTAGAAGATTTTCTAGACAAGCTTCAAAGGAATGCTTCTTGATTTGTTGGATGAGACCATAAATAAAACTTAAGGAATTGCAATTTTTAAAGGCAAGCTAGGGCTTCAAAAGGTTTTTCTTGCTAGCTTGAGGAAGGATAATAAGAATCAAACAATATTGGCAAAAACAAATCAACCAAGCAAATGATTAATTGTACCTATCTTAATTATTGATTAAAAAAGATTAATTATAGATCAACATAAATATTGATTAACTAAATCTTTGTTAGTTCAATCATTATTCTCATATTATATTAATTGTGTCATTTCTTTTTGCATATTTCAAACACTCATATAAATTGCGCCTTTGTGCTCTTGAATTAATAAGAGTGAAATTTACCTTCATTATATTATTTTTGAAATGTGTTCAGTCTTAAGATCAACATATTGAGGACCAAGTGACACGACTCACCCGAACTCTCAGGGCGAATTGGCATAATTCTATATAATCTTTCTAACGTAATCTGATTAATCAGGATTCTATAAAAAAATTCGGCAAAGTCTTTCTTATATTTATTATAAAACCAAATCTGCAAAATTATAAATCAAGCACTCCCAAAAGAATTTCAAATATAATTATCGCCAAACAACTAATTTCCTCAACAAAATGCCAAATTATTCAATATCCAATATCAATAAATACATATGTTATCCGCAATCTCTGAAAAGTAACAAATTATACAATCCCAAAATATCTCAATAAATCAATCGATAACTCCTAACATCATAACGTGGCCATAATTCCGAAAATAACTATTGCTGCTAGGTCGACTATTGTACCTGCGAATCTCCTGTTTGGGGGGGGGGGGGAATATAATAAAACGGAATGAGTATAAAACTCAGTGAGCTCAGTGAGTGGATAGTAGTTTTTGAACATAATTTTACTCTAAAATAATTAATCAGGTCAAAACATCATCTCATCAAAATATCACAACACTTAAATAACTTATTAAATCCAAATCATGTACTCAAATAACAATATCGCAAATATACAATATAAATCAATGGAAATTCATAATACTTATAACATCAATACTGAAATACCAAAAACTATCACCAAACAAGTACCTAGGGGAGATAATCTCATCATATCCGGATCTCGACGGACGGGCAATGACGTACTATCTGGGTACAATCACGCCCCGAAGCTACACGGATAGATCGGGAAAAGCCATATCATATCATATCATATTCGGACCTCACCAGACAGGCAATGATGTACTATCTGAGTACAATCACGCCCGAAGCTATACGGATAGATCGAAAAATATCATCACATATCTCATCATATCTATGCATGCATAATCTGATCCCCAAAAGACAAAGTCGCCCGAGTACACGGCCCAAAGCCTCTGTGTGTACTCAGATGAACCTCAAAAGCCTATATCTCATCTATATCATTTGTATCTCAATATCAGTATCTCTGTATTCATCATACCACATACATATGTCATCTCATATGTATCACTGTATCCGAAGGGGAAGGGTACTGTCTAATGATTTTAAAAACGATCATTATGCTCATATTCATATACCTTTGTACACAGATACATAAACATATAATCTCATCCAAAATCACATTCGAAATCTCATTCAAAATCTCATTCGAAACCTCATTTCCTTTTTCATTTAACATCTCTTAAATTTGCTTCTCTTTTCTTTAAAATATTATCATGCATATTCAAAATCAGTAACTGAAATCATTAATCAAACACATTTCTCGTAATAAATACCAAAACTTAATAAAATCCATTTATATAAAATCATTAAATCGAAGCCTTTAAAATCAATCTTGCAAACATGCTTTACCATACTTTAAAATCATAATAAAATACAATAAAAATAGGTTTTGTATATTCCACTCACAGTTATGGTATCCGAACTTGGTATCGACAACGTCTGCGGGTTGATTCTCATTCGCAGATCCTCCTAATTAAAGGCAATAATATAATTACTAACTATAATCACAAATTATAACTGATATGCTCGAAATGACATCTATCCGTAATAAAATATTCTCGAATTCATAAAAGTACTAAAATGCCCTTGACATCCAAATTCATCAAATTATCCTCAGAATTACGTATTATCAAATTATCCTCAATTTCGATTACAAAGATATCCACAAGTTTTGAATTTATAAAAATACCCCCGAGAAAATATAAAATTACCAAAATGCCCTAACAACGTAAATTACTGAATTACCCCCGAAATCTCAAATTACCTAACTGTCCTGATCTGAAATTACCAAAATGTCCACCAATTTTAAAATTATAGAATTACCCTAAAAGTTTATGAAATTATCGAATTGCCTTTAACGGTCAACGGTGACGGGAAGCTCAGGTCTGCTAGATCTGACCTCGGTGAGTCCAATGGTGCCGGCATTGACCTCTCAGGCGTGGCGTTGACGACGGATCGAGCTCCCCAAAATCGTGAGCTTTCCGGCAGACAATCGGCTGTAATCCGGCCGTTTCAGGTCACGGGGTTGGTCGAAAAACAATGAAGGGAAGCTGAGGAACAAGATCCAAGTGGTGGATCGACCTAATTCCACTAGATCGGCGACAGGGAGAAATGGGTTTGGCTGCGACTTTTCAAACTCGTTTGCTGGCGTTCTGGTCGATTTCTGGCGCCGATGACAGCGAAAATACGTTGGCCGGCTCTCAAGCTTCAGATCAGTACCAAGATCGTCCGATGAGGTGACCAAAAACGTGAGATCTAGCCGTGTCAGGCGCGGATCTGGGTCACGGATACGGGTCAACGGTCAGCTTTCTCTCTCTCTCTCTCTCTCTCTTTCTATTTTAAGAAAGAAAAATGCCTTTCTCTCTCTATCTTTCCTTTTATAGAAACTGAAAATTTTTTTTTTTAATCGGGTCCATATGTTACACCAAGAGAGTGGGTTACTTGAAGACTTGGTCTTCTTCGGCAACAGGTTTAACAATCATAGTTAGTTGATCATAGATATTCTTGAACCTTTTTATGAGGTCTACAGGTTTGAGAGACCCTTTTTTAGTGAATTGAAACCATCCTTTAAGAAAAACTTGTGTTCTTTGATTGCAGGGATCATTTGCTCTTCATTGGCTAGCCATGCTTCATGAGCGGTTAGGCCACCAGTCACCATACTTAAGACTTCTTCAAACATCGTTCCCTTATGCCAAGTCACAAGCTGTCCATCATTATTTTGCCCTTGCTAAAATTCAGGATTAGGTACTTTCTTTCCATCCTCAGCATATACAGTTGATGAAATGAGGCATTAGCTGTTACCTCGTGCTCTAATCCAACACTTCTTATAAGTGGAAGTACTTGTGATTCCCAGACAAGATAATTGCTTCAGGTTAGCTTAATGGAAATTAGACCAAAGCATCGGTGGAAGGATTGAATTGAGAGTTTAGGTTGGGATTAAGAGGATGATGATGAAGACATAAACTCTGATACCATATCACAACTCGTGATTTTAAAATACATTCACTGGATGATTTGTATTGAATAATATGTAAGGTATTTATATACGTACATGGTGTATCGTAAAAGGTAACTAAATTATATGCCTTAATTATAGAGATAGTTACATATAGAAGGACTCAATCACTTTGATTTAGAATCGTTGAATATCTTGGGCAGTGATCTTTGGCCATGATCATTGGTTGTGCGTTGGACTCTTTAATGAAACAATCTTTAGCATCTATATATTTCATATCTTGCCTTAAGCATTCTTTATGAAGACTCTTGTCAACGGCTTAATGCTGAACATATTGCCGCGTGAGTTTTTGGTTGATTTGATATGTTTGGATTCGTTGACTTATCAGGCATTAGCTACTATATACTCTTTTGATACTTTGGAGATGTTGGGTGATACTTGGATGAAATCATTTAAGTATATTATCTATAATGTGTGGTATTATGTTGATGAGGTTGATCAATAAAGTTGGTTGAATTTTAAATTATTTTAGGAGTGCTTAATTTTACAGATTTGTAAGATGGAAATGTCAAAAATATAGGGAATATTTGTCAATTTTTTTTTTAAAACTCCGTATTGATAAGTTTGGATAGTCATATTAGATGAAACTAGATAGACTTATATTATTAGCCCAAATAACTATTTTCAACCTATGTGAGATAAAAAATTTTAGATTTTAATTTATTTATAGAACTGTAACAAAAATTAAAAAAGGACAGTAATATAGGTGAGAAAATATTATTTATTTACTAATTTTAACATATGCATATCATCTATGCATATCGTTATGCTATTATTATAATTAATATATTTTTCAATATCTTGATGATTTGAGGCTTTCAACCCTTCCCTTCCCTTCCCTTGATTGTTGAAATTATCGTTCTCATCTTATAAAAAATAACAAGCAACAAAATAATTGTGTTAGATGTTTATTGTTGCATATTTGACTTTAGTTGTAAATTTTTTATTCTTTATTTCATGTATAAATGTCATGTTTTATATTTTCATCACATCTTACATATTTGAAGTTCGGTATTTCATGTTTTAAATGCCTGCGAAAATTTAATTCTTTTCTTGGTTTAACATTTTATATATTTAGCATTCTTTTTTCATATGTACATGTATAGAGTTAAATATTGCATATTTATGCCATAATCATGTTAGCTATACGTCGTTGCTTTTCTACATTTGACTTTAATTAGGTTTCAAATTCATGTCACATAGTGCTGTTAGGATTATGTGCTCTTTAAAGCATATTGATTAATTTATTTTCTGATTAATAAAATATTTAAGACATTTTCAGATATCTTAATTGTATAAATATTTTGAATAAGGTTCATTTAATCATATTATATGTATTTTATGTTATTAACATATGGATTTATAGAAGACATAAATACAAGTTATCTTATGATTGAGTAGATTGAGTTTGAAGTTGATAAATAGAGTTGGGTGTTCTATTTATGTTTAGACTATGGTAAATTCATTAAATAATTTGTCATAATCATATATGAATTTATTGATGTAATTTGACTACATTGAACTAGATCACATATGAGATTTAATTAACTTTAAAATGATTGTCAGACTTATCAAATCTTATAGACATTGATTTTATTGCAATCTTAATCTTGAATTAATTATAGTTTCATGTTTATGATTGTCATTTCATTTGAGTTACCAATGGCGCGACATACATTTATAATCAAAATTACCTGGTATCTTGGTAGAAGCAATTATGAGCAGTGAAATTATAGATTAACAATATAGAATTTGTACAACACATCTCTTCACAGATTTTCGGTACTTGATCATAGAATTTGGCCAGAGTGTGTCAACATAATTATTATGTTGAAAATGATTATTAGAGAAAACTAGTAAGTGTCAAGGAACAAGATATAATTAAATTGATTGGACAGTTGAGACATCGATTTAATTAGTGATGTGCTACAAATGATTGTTCAGTAAAGAAATCAATGTAGCATGGGTTGTATTATTATTCTAGACCACTATCTTAGATAGCATACAATCATGGAAGTCAGTTCCAATCTTTTAGTAGAATGTATTTGGAATTAAATAATTGGGCTAGTTTAATTACAGGCATAATTATCATAGCCACTATTGTAAATACACATATGATCCCCGAGTTAGCTCATTTAATTGACTGCATCGCTACTGGATTGATAAGCTAAATAACTAGTTGTTTAGATTAAAAACCTAAATATATTATTTAGTGGGGGCTCCATTTAATATGCTTGTGTGTAAGGGGTCTTATATTATTTTACAAGGTGGGCCCCTATAAAAAGAACAAGTGTAACTCCACTTTTGGTTTTCTTTCTTATCCTTTTATTTAATCAAATTTGATTTAATAATTAAAAAAAGAGAAAAATAAGGAGTCTAGGGTTTCCAATAAATAGATATATAAATATGTTGATTTCTCTACAAGTAGAGATACGGTAGCCACAACATTTAAATTAGAAAAAAAGTCATTTTTTCTCTCTAATTTTTTGAGAGAAAAAGTCTTTTTTTCTCTGACTAGTTGCTTATAGTAGTGATAAAGGCGTCCACATATCAAGTGCAGATTAAATTTGAGTCATTACTTGGAAGATTGTTGGTGAAGGATCGTGGTCTAACAAGATTGGTGGTGACAAGTTTTGAATTGGGAGCCTAAACTACTTTTGCGAAAAAGCAAATGTACGATCTCTAAATTATAGTAATTTTATATATTATATGAGAAACGCGATTTTAATATTTATGCTGCAAAACTATTTTTTAAAACAACAAGTGCATGTTTAAAGTTTGGTGTTTTCATCATTACTAGAAAAAAAGGCTTTACTGACACCAATTTAGTATCAGTAATTACTTTTATTGACACTTGCTAATTGTGTTAGTAATGCTCCCGTCAGAACACACTGACACTAATTTTTGGTGTCAGTGATTTTTGTATCAGTAATTCATGTCACTATGGTATCACCAAAATAGTGACATAGTGGTGTTAGAATGTCTTGATACTATTTAAATGTCAGTAATTCGCGATACTATAGTATCACCCAAATAATGACACAATGGTGTTAGCATTTAACAATACTATTTACATGTCAGTGATTTATATGACTATAGTATCAGAAACACACTGACTCAATAGCATCGAAATTATTAACGTCATTTTAAATATTTAGTGTCAGTGTCTGGTGATGTTATATTGTTTTTGATTAATAATATATTTTTATTTTAATTATCTTTTTCCTATTTGTTTTACAATTAAAATGTTTGTTTTACAATTCAAAGAAAAGTTAAAAGAAATACGCAAAATCTCATAATATAATTCACATAATAAAAATCCCAAATATATTACTTAAAGTAACATAATTCAACTACAGTATTTGAAAAAAAAAATGTAAGTACTAAATCAAGTTTTGGACAAGTTGTAAACAACAAATATTAAATAAAGTTTGAACAACCAACATGAAGCACAATAATGTCACTGATCATCTACACGTGCCTTCGATTTTTTTTCCACCTACAAGTGCATAAAATCGATTTTTTTTCCACCTACAAGTGCATAAAATCAATTACTACACCACAAAAACTAAATCTTGTATATTTGAAAGGAAAAACAATCATAAATTACTCATATACTACTTCACAATTGTAGGCTGTAATTAACTTGGCAACGTATGTAGCCATTGATCACGAAGTCTGGAGAGGTCTGCCATGGTGTATTCATCAATTCCCTTGAACTTCAATTTCAAAACAATAAGTTATTCACCAAAAATCTTTTATAAAACTATTTAATTATCATTCATTTAAATATATCTATGTAAAATAATTTAACTCTAATAAATGAACTCCAAGAATATTACTATTTTATCTAAAATTATACACAATCACCAAACATTTTGACCATGCTGATAAATAACAAAACATTTCAACAATTATCATATCAATTACTACTTTTTACTGAATATATATAGTAACGGTTGAAGCTGAAGCAACTTGTAAACACCAACTAGGGGTGGGCGTTTCGGTTTTCGGTTCGGTTTTTACTAATTTCAATTCAGTTTGCAACCCATTCGGGTTTCAGAATTCAAACCAAGCGGTTTGAAAAGTTATTTTGGTTCGGATCAATTCAGTTTTGAATTTGGTTCGAGTTCGATTCGGTTTCGAATTCGGTTCGGGATTGGGTTGGGATTTTCGACTTTAATTACGGTTTGGGTTGTAACTTTTGGTCTTCGTATCACAAAAATACAAAATATGACACCCAAGACGGAAAAAACATGAGGTAGGTTTTTTTCTTTTTTTCAACCAAACCAGAACTTCTCAAATTCTCAACTCAATTTCCTTTCATTTTGCACTCGCAATAAAATAAGAGCTGAAAGATCAAAATTATATAAATGCAACATGCAGCAGCTGGAATAAATTTCTAGTATAACATTTATTCAAATTACAAATACAAAAAAAAGGTTAAATCAACAAATAGAAAAGTTATACTCATTCCCAGATTTTATAGATTTATAATCCTTAATAGCAAACTCAAATTTCAAAGCAACACAAACATGCAAAATTCAGAAAGCCAAATCTCAAAAAGGGGAACACCATAATCACAAGAATTACATAACCACGAAATAAGAAAAACCCTATAATTTTTTCGTTCACTGCATATCAACTGAACCATATATCTTAAGCCCAAAAAGCTACAATCTCAAAGATTCTCAACCAACAAAGATACATACTTTACACACCAAACTTCCACAGCAAGCTAAGAATTATGAATCAGAAGAAAATATGGACATAGTATACCTATTATTGTAAGTACCTGTACTTACAGCATACAGCATATACAATACATACAAAATGTGGTAAAAATACAACAATGAAGAAGCACACATTTAGTCTAAGGTTCAAGATTCTTTTGAGTTGATTCATTTCACAATGCAGTAAAACATTATAATAAAGTATTGTAAAAACTGTTTTCGGTACTTCCATTATTTTTTAGAATGTTCACATTTGCCACAATATCTTGAATGTATTTCATCACGTAGTAGCCACATTCAAAGTTGCTAGGCTGCCTCGGACACTACAAAATAAAACTGACATGAATTTTTTTTTTCTAAAATAAGCAATGATTACTTAGGTTTTTCTCATTTTTACCTTGACGGAGACCCATTGCACATTGGCCTTTGCATCAAAGTTTAAAGATTGGTGTATTCTAATCCCACTATAGTGAAGACATAGCAAATGTTAGCAAATAATTGACATAAAAAAGAAAAATAAAATATTATGATCATGAATAAAAATAACGCTTAACTGATTCACAATCTGCATCATCTCTTCATTAGGATGACCATCCAAAGAATCAAGATAGTATACTGTACGTCTCACCAGATCAATTGCATATAACACCCAATGGCCACTAAATAAAAAAAATGCTTAAAAACATGAATTACAAGTAAAAATTGTTTACAAAAATAATTTACTAAATAAAGAATATGGTTAGCAAATGAAAAAGATTATACCCAGGGTTGTATGGGAATACGATGACTTGTTCCAACTCTGCCAAGCCTAAAAGTTTTGAAATGTATTGAGACTTATCTTTGAAGCAGGCCTTTGGATGTAACCTCTCAAAAAAGTCCAAATTGAACTGGGTTGGCACTTCCACTATTCTCCATCTCCTTATACAAGTATCTAAGAGAAAAGAAACATATATAATAAAGTAAGTTTAAATAAAGGAAACTGAATAATGGCTTCAAGTTTAATAAAACATAAGCTACGTACTTAATCCATAAGTTAATGATGCAGTTGGAGACCTCCTTAAACTCAATGATTTCATGACAGATGATTTTATCAAGTGTGTCTCCCAAAATTCACCAAAAGTTGTTGTATCACGCCTAATCATGATCATCTGAGGCAAGGAATTCTCAATGAACATTGTAAACATGTTCATGTATTCACTCTTGTCATTCTTTCTTGCATGTGCAACTACTCGTGTATTCTTCACACCCTGCCTAAGGACTTTTGCTGCTGGTTTGATGACCAGTGGTTCTTTTTTTGGAACTCTCTCACCTTTCCCCAAGAACTGCACATCTAATACTTTAAGAGTTAATCTGGGAGATCTTCTTGCCATATGGTTTGAAGTAACTTCAACCTCCACTTGCTTTGGAGTTAATCTAAGAGATCTTCTTGGCGTACGGTTTGAAGTAACTTCAACCTTTACTTTATTTAGAGTTTGTTGATGAGCTGGTTCAGAAATTCTAACAGGAGCATTCTTCATTTTACTCTTCACTGATTTTGGAGTTGACTTATCCGATGGAAAATCAGCCTATTAAATATTTAAAGTATACATGCATACTATTAGTAGTAATACATGCATACATAAATAGAAATAGAAAAATGACATGTAATATTCGCTTTACTAACCTTTCTTTTTCCAACAATTTCAGGGGATTGCTAATCAATCTCAATCTGAACACCAGTGGAAGGTTTGACCTTAGGAAAATTAGAACTACCCACTTCAATGTTGTTGTAGGCATTCAACCTTGCATTCATGTGTTCCAATTGAGCAGACATAAATTGAAAACTCTCTTGATACATCTTTCTTTCTTTTGCCAACTCAGTAGCTTTAGGGACATGAAAGTACATGGATAGGGTGATGAATTGTCCCACTCCTTGCACTCTGCCTCTATTTGGCTGCTTCTGTAGGGCTTCACCTAGAATGTCATGGGACCCTTGTGACTGGAATGTTCCTTGATCAACTTGACTCTTTATCTCATTCTGCCAAAAAAAAAGAAGAAGAAGAAGAAAACATTATAAATGTAAAAGTTGAATTAAAGAATTTGTATGACATTTCAAAAGCTAACAGCCATAGCAAAAGCAACTAACTATTTCCATTTGACTTGAATCCACTAAGATGATAAAGAAACAAGCAAATTTAATTACATCATAAATGAATGGAAAATAAATCTTACTTTAATTCACTGAGATATTTATTCTAATTAATCTGACTTGAAAGATTTTTGGGTATGATATTAGAATTTCATGTACCTTTTCCATCTCTTTTTAGCCTAGTCTAGCCTCTAGATGAATCAATATCTTTTTTGTTATAAAGCAATAAGATTATAAGAACTGAAAAGGTCATTATTGCATATGTTGTACGTATGGCATCAAAATCACTGTTGCACATTGATTTTTATTTTCGTATTACAGTGATGTCTTTGCTATGTTTTCAAGGAATACTAGGACTATGCTGCTTGTGGTGGCTAATGAGTTTTTCTTCTTTTTACTAATTTATTATTGTTGTCTTATACTATCTTTGATTTATTCATAAGGTTCAACTTGTAATTTTGTCTTTCACTTTTGCAAATTTATATTACAATGATGGTGATTATTTTGAGTTTTGGGGGATTATTCGCTACTCTATGACTTTTTTAAGGTTGTTTTTATTGTTTCTCCCAGTTTTGGCCTTTAAATTTAAGCTAATTTGAATACTCAAAAAATTTTGTTGTAGCAATGCAAAATGTACTAAGGTTTTGTGGAATATTGGGACTGCTATTCAGGGGCATTTGTAACTAGTTTTACATTCAGTTTAATAGTGAATTCTTACGGAATAGTTTTTTCTAACTGATTGTTCAATGATTAATTGGCAGGAGGAGTAGTTACATCTATAGTCACTATAATTAGCATCTAATAAATGAAACTCATGACTTCAAAATAACCAGCAAGCAGAAATCATGAAAGCAAAACAGAGGAATTAAGCAAAACAAAGGAATTATATAATTATATGCAAAGAAGTCAATTCTTATTTGTAAATCATTATATATATATATATATATGTGTGTGTGTGTGTGTGTGTGTGTGTGTGGACATATACACACACACAAAAACACACACACATTATAAGGGTAATTCCTAATAGTATCAATTATCAAGCTATACTAAAATTTGAAATCTGCATTCATAATAATCACGATTATAAGGGCAGTTCATAATAATCATAGTTATAAATCTGCAAATTATTAGTTAAAACACATAAGAATTAAGTATACAAGTGACTTACTATTTTCTCAGCAATTAGAGTACTTCAGGATCATATTTGCCATCTCGATCAGCCCGTGCCATTAACCAAGCTTCACTGCGATCAATCTCTTGCTCTGAAACTCCATTCTCTTTTTTCTATTTCAGATTGATAGAAAACAAATAAGATTGATTCTACTATATTTTATGCATTAGTTGGGTTATATTGCAATAACTACATTAAATAACTTATCTTACATACTGTTCTATATAACATGCTACTATATCCAGTGCTACCCAACCGATGGTTGTAGACATTCTTTGCTCTGTTATCTTTTGCTTTCTTACTTTTTTCCTACACAAATAGTATGATAAAGAAAAAAAGGATTACAACTAATTATTAGTAACTTGTAACAAATAAATCAAGCAATATTAACAAACAACACACCTGAAATTCCTCAGACAAAACTTTTTAAACAAAAAGTTTCCAATATTCCTTTTTAATGCTCCGATATTCAATAGGAGGTGGTCTCAATGACTTTAGATCGTTTTTGTAAGGTAGAATGAATTCATTTGTTAGCTCACATCTAAAGTTTCTTAATGCAACCCCCATCCATTTTAACACTTGGCTCTTGCTTTCCAAGCTTAATTTGAACTTTTTCTGTCAACCAGTTAATGAAGGATTAGCATTAAGTTTAAATAAATATATAAGTCATATACAATAGCTAAATATACAAATAAGATATTAAATAGAGCCTGAAAATGAAGCCACAGAGTTTCCTTCATTTCCAGTGGCACATGCCTCCCTTTATCAAGTAAGATTGAAATTGTTTCACGTACGATGACATCAATGTAACTCCTGAGATCATTTTTCCCTTTTCTAACTGGAACGTCGTAAGAATTATACTCAACTACAGATTCACTACTAAATTCCTCTTTCTGCAAGCCTTTCTTTTTTGTTTGTTTTCTTCTTCTTGGTCTTCCTTCAGGCTCTGGAAGAGCTAACTCCTCATTTTCAGCCATATCTCCTACAACGTTGAAAATGATTCAAATACATAAGTACATCAATTTAATTAAGAAGTTAATACAATACTAATGGATTATAATAAAATAAATAAATCACTTACTGGAAAAGTAAAAAGATAGTGCTGGAAACGAGACACAATAATGCATTTAGTGAATTTCTAAATCAATATCTGCTGGAATAGCATCACAATCGTTTTTGTCATAAATTCCTTCGTCATCCTTCTCATCCAACTCACATACTGGAAGTTTGTTGGATAATGGTGAAAATATATCCAAGTCTTCATATCTTTCCCCATTTAAATTATAAGCTTTTTTAGCCATTGAACACACAATCGATTTACTATTATCTAGCTGATCCTTTATATAAAACACTTGCTTTGCAGGACAAGCTAGAATAAAGCAATCGAATTTATAGCTGATCCGATTTAAATCAACTACAGTGAAACCTAAATTATCAACACTAACCCCTCTATCATATATCCAATCACACTTGAAAAGTATTTTTTTACCCATCAGATAATCAAGCTACCAAATCTCATCAATGACTCTATAAAAGTCATGTTTCCAGAATGAGGATTTTTATCTTTTGGGCTTGAAATTTGTAGAGTGTTAGCGACAACCCTAACACCACTATTTTGGGTTACACGATCATTATCCCAGTCTGTTGTTGCAAAAGTGAAGCCATTGATTTGGTAGCCAAGGTATATCACCATACTTGAGCGCGGTTTGTTTGCCAATAACCATACTATTTCCTCAACTGGCACATTATTTGCTTTATCATATGCTACCTATAATTTAAATTAATAAGTTTAGTAATTAGTTGCATGAAAAAAAATCTTGTCGATGTTAAAGCTTGTATCCTATGTTGTATTTAGTTAAGCAATAATTCTAACCTTTTTTTTCTAACCAACCAGAAAATGTACGGGTGTGTTCATTTTGCAACCATACATTTCTTTTTTCCTTGTAGGGGTTTCTTGATGCCAAATAATACATATGCTCCCTACAATGAGACCATATTAAGACGTAAGAGGTAGTATAGTAATGTTATAATACAATACAAATATTTATCGGAAAAAAATAAATAACTTACTTGATATATGATTGGATTTCAAGGGTGTTCATTAGAACGCACTGGTGTGCTTGAGACAATAAAAGACCATCAACCACCTTAATTACATCACCTTTCAAAGGCCTTTCGATTGAGAAATCAATTAAACAACCAGTAAGTAGTCCAATAACACCACAATCTGAGAGGTACTCAGCACAAAATTGAAGTCCTTCTTCTATAATATAACTTTCTGCAATTTAACCCTCAGGGCAGTAGCGATTATGAACAACTTAAGAGTTTTCATCTCTCTCTCAAAAGGATACATCCATCTAAGATAAACTGGCCCACATAACCTACCTTATTCAACTAGATGGACTGTTAAATGAATCATTATGTCAAAAAAGCTAGGTAGGAAGTACTGCTGCAATAAGCATAAAGTGATTACAAGTTCCTCTTTCAATTGGTCAAGAGTATTAAGATCTACCACTTTAGAGCACAACGAATTAAAAAAGAAGCACATCCTGATTATGGCTCTTCTGACATTTATAGACAAATAATTTTGAATGGCTAATGGGAGCAATTGTTGCATCAAAGTATGACAGTCATGGGACTTAAGACCTTGAAGTCGACAATCATCTATTGACATAAGTTTTTGGACATTTGAAGAATAACCATCAGGAACTTTCACACTTAACAAGGTTTGACAAAACTATTTTTTTTCTTTTTTGCTCAAAGTGTATAGAGCTGGAGGTAGAACTTTGTTTTTTTGGTTTGTTTCATCAGGAACTAGTTTTCCCCTTATATCAAGATGCTCAAGATCTTTTCTAGCATTAATCCCATCCTTTGTCTTGCCCGGTTGATGAAGTAGTGCGCCATATATGTTCTCACACACATTTGTTTTCAATGCACATCACATCTAGTTGATGGAGAATTAATAAATGCTTCCAATATTCTAAATTAAAAAAGATTAACCTTTTTTTGTACAATTTTTCTGTTATTTTCTCATCACCATCACCACCACCGCCACATCATGTTTCCGCTTTCTGCCCTTCTTTTTCCCAAACTTAGTGTCAATATCTTCCACCATGTTAAAGATTTCCTCATCAGACAAAGTTTTAGGGGGGTCATTCCACTCTTGCTTCCCATTGAAAACCTTTTTGAGTTTCTGAAATGGGTGAGCAAGTGGTAGAAATCGACGATGGCCCATATATGATATTTTTTAACTATGGGGCAGCCAACATGCACAAGTGTCGATTCCACAAATTGGGTAAGTATAGTAGTCCTTAACAGTACACCTGAAAAGGTTTCTGTACGTTGGAAAATCACTAATTATCCACATTAATACAGCCTATAAATTGAAGGTTTCTTTTCTATATGCATCATAAACATGAACCCCTACATCCCATAGACTTTTCAATTCCTCAATCAAAGGTGCTAGGTAAACATCCAAATCATTTCCAGGTTGTTTAGGGCCATATATCAAAAGAGACAACATCATAAACTTTCTTTTCATACACAACCATGGAGGAAGATTATATATGATCAACGTAACAGGTCAACAATTATAAGTAGTGATAAATGTACTATATGGATTAACCCTATTGGTTGAGAGAGCTAAACGGAGATTTCTAGGTTCTTGTGTGAATTTTGGCCACTTATTGTCAATTAGTTGCCAGGCCGGTGGTTTGCTGGGTGGCAAAGATTACCATCTATAATTCTTTTATTAGCATGCCATGTTAAGTTTTGAACTGTTTGTGGTGATTAAAACAATCTCTTGAACCTAGGAATAGGAGGGAAATACCATAACACCTTTTTAGGAACCTCTTTCAGAAGTTTTTTTTTACCCATCTTTTTTTGTTTGCCACCTAGATGCTCTACAATTTGGACATTCAATAAGATCAGTAAATTCATTCCTATATAAAATGCAATCATTTGGACATGCATGTATTTTTTCATAATCTAAGCCTAGCACTTTTATTGTTTTCTTGGCCTCATACATTGACTTAGGTAACTCATTATTATTTGGTAAAATATCAGCAAGGACTTCTAAAAAAGCAGAAAACCTTTTATCAGACCACCTATAGTTCCCTTTCACATTATAAAGTCTCATTAAACCAGATAGCTTTAAATGTTTTGCCCCTGGATACAAAGGCTTTTCAGCATCTTCAAGCATATCCTTAAAAGAACTAAAAACTAAAATCTCTATCACAGTGTTGGTATGCATCATTAACCATGTCACATATGTCACTATAATCATGACATCTAAATCTTCCACTATGTGGATGGTCTTGATACTTTGTAGATGTAGAAATAATGTCAGTCTCACCATGCCAAGTCCAAACTTTATATGTTGCGAGAAAACCTTTTTTAAATAAATGATCCTTAACTTATTGAGGAGTATAAAACTCCATATTACAACAAGAGGTGCAAGGACATCTAATTGCCATTCAGTTTTCAGCATTCAAAATGGAAAAATTTAAGAATTCAGCAACTCCGGTACGATACTCTATAGACACTCTATAAAAAGTTATCCAAGTTCTATACATTTCAAATATTTTTACTTGTTCATATATTATATACTGTCAGTTTAAGTTTAATTCAATTGCATGATTAATTTCAAATGTTTAAAGGTATTATGATTATAGCTTCAATAATAAATCCATAGTTCTGACATCCCCTATAAAATAATGAATTAAAATGAAGGACAATAATTTATCCAATAAACATATTAATTTATAAACATTAATAATCAGTGGACCACACACAAATCACAACATTAAAATGATAGAAATATGTAATAGTCTAGTACCTCTATGGGTTGTCTACGTTGTAAAGCACCAACTCAACTTAAGACCGTACCTTTGGGCTTTGGCAATGTTTAATGCCTACTGCAAAATTACATACAGAAAGAATCAATTGAACTTAGTTTTGGAAAAACCTTCCCCATAAGTTAGGCTCTACAGCCTTGTGATTATTTCTCATTTGATGGCATGGCATTCATATTCTGGTGGGGAATTTAACTTTCTTATCAACACACCTAGACTAAGATTCTTTCAACATGTCAACCATAGCCAAGCTAAACATACACACTAATGTTTAAAAATTTTCTGGACAGTCGACACCCTTCGTTGCAAGCCATTTTTTAAGATTATATAATTAACTTTTTAACTTCAAATTCAACAAGTAAAACTACTTGAAAAATGGCATTTCCTTATTGAATTAAAGACAATTCATGAACGTTATACAATCTAGAAACACTCAGACAAGCATGAACTTAGTTAATTTATATCATAGTCATTGTCTCTATTAAAAGTCTTCAAACAAAAAAAAACATTATCATAACTTTATGGACAGTGTCAGGTTACACAAACAAAATGAACCACGAATGCCTCAACAAAATACAAGGATTACGTACATACAACAAACATCCAAGTGGAAGTCACACACATACTAACTAATGGCATTTCAAGCATTACTTGCATGCAAGATGTGTGGTTACTGATGTGGGTGTGATGTCAACGAAAGAATTAAGAATCTAGTTTTAATTAAAAAAAAAACCTAGAAAATTAAAAAAAAAAAAGGTATTAATCATAAGCTAAAATAAAACAAGCCCATTAATTAAATTCACAAAAAATTAAAATACTAAGCCATTACCAGCTAATAACCACCTCTACAACAATTCTTCCTCTAGAATTTTCTTGTTACTGAGAACGGGATTGCTTGAATGCGCAAGTGATGGTGCCACTTCAACCCCCGGCAATGGTTTTTGTTTGCTTGGCTAGTAAAGGCACTAGAGGTTTAGTAAGAGAAGAGACCCATTCAGTAACAAGCAATTAGGGTTTTGATTCGTTTTTCAATTTAGAGAAAAATGGAAAAAGGAAACATACTATAAGCTTTACATTATCTATTTGAATAAATTGAATTCAATTGGTAAAAGCACAACAGAGAATAGAAGAGATCGAGAGAAGAAAAATGAAAGAGAAAAAGGAAGGGAAAGGTTATGATAGCGATAGAGAGTTTGGGTAAGATAACGAGACAGGGAAAATAGGCTAAGTTTAGGTTTTTGCTTTATTTATTATACTTTCATTTTTTAAAATATTTAAAATATTAATTGCAACTTAATACAACACAGTTTGCTGGTCTTCAAATATTAAGGTTTTAAACTTTAAAAGTCTTAGGTTCGAGTTGAAACTAAAACAAGTTTTTATGAATTTTTTTTTATCTCTAATACTTTAGTGTCAGTGATCATCGATGTTCAATTTACTGACACCTTAGTATCAATGATCTCTGATACCTACTTGTTAAAAGCACGAAATGGTGCATTTGTATATAATTACTGACACTTTTTACAAAATATCAGTAAACTAGGTGTCAATAAATGTCATTTTTGTAGTAGTGCATGTGTGAATTGCCTCCAAAAATTAAATCTTTTTTTTTTTAATTTCATACTTGATGTTCTTTTTTTCATATGTAAAGATTATTATATATGTATTGAGTTAAATGTTGTAGGGTTATATTGAAATCACTCTATTGTTGTGCATATTTGACTTTAATTGTTTGCATTTAAAAAAAAACTGAAATATTCTTCTGCCTTTATCTTTTATTAAAAAAAATTACATAACAAAAAAGAAGTGGATAATGGATAATTTTCTTAAGAAAAAAACAGAGATTTTGGCAATCTATGAAGATGACGTAATTGCCCTATGATAAACTAGAACTTTTTAATATAATATATTTTCTTGGCGGTTATTTTGGAATTTAAAAAATAATTATAATTTTCAGGTAGCACTCTATCTAGCTAAGTGCCATGAAAAATCACCTTTAATGCATTTAAATTGTAATAAATATTATATTAGAAAATTACTGAACTATTTTAAAAAGTAATATTGCCAAATACCCACACAAATGTTTCTATTTTAAAAAAAAAAAATTGTTTTATCACAATCATAAGCAATGCAAAACAAACTCCAATTCTAATAGCCTATTTGGTATTGTCATTTAGCAATTGTAGTTTAAAACTTATAGTTCTAAAATTTTTGGTAAACATTTATTGCTCACACTTGTATGATTAAAAGTTTAGTTTAGTTTATTTCATACTTGTACAATGAAAAACTTGTAATCACTTTATTATCCTTTTGTCAAAATTATGATTTAAAGTCATATTTACTGTCTCTTTTTAACCTTTATTTTATAGCTACATTTTTTTCTATATATAACACCTCAATAATATATAACTACATTTTTTTTATTTTATAGCTACTTTTTTTTCCATATATAACACCTCAATAATATATAACTACATTTTTTTTATTTTATAACTACATTTTTTTCCATATATGACACCTCAATAATATAGAAAACCTAAGTGTTGTCACAAGTTGCTTCAACGGACATTTATAATATATTTAGTGTTTTGATCATTTAAAGTTTTTTCAATCCCACTGCATAACAATTATACATTGCACGGTGAAGAAGAAGGAAAAGGAGCAAATCATCTTGCTGCTTCAAATGAATTTGTGCTCAAGCTTCTCTCCGAAATAGGGGTGGCAAAAAAGCTCGCCCGACCCGGACCCGGCCCGGGCCCGGGTGATTTGGGCCGGGTAATACCCGGCCCGGGTGTGAAGGCAAGCCGGGCATGGGCATTACTTGATAAACCCGGAACCCGGCCCGGAACCCGGGTTTTATTAAAAAAATATTATAAAATATATTTTATTTTAAATATTTATATTTATTTGACTCATTTATTATATAAATATAAATTTTTAAACAATTAAAGTTTATAATTTCATGTCAAATTTCATTAAAATAAATTTAAAACTTATAAAATTACAAATAAAATTATAAAAAAATAAAAAAATATATATTATAATATTAAAAAATACAAAATCCGGGTACCCGGATTAAAACCCGGCCCGGTACCGGGCTTAAAATACCCGGCCCGGACAAAAAAAATTGGCACCCGGGCCGGGTCCGGGTATTGCAATACCCGGACCCGGCCCGGGATTTTGCCAACCCTACTCCGAAATACCACCCCTTGCAGCAAAAGCGAAAGCTCACTCTAGAACTTTAACACTTTTGAGGGTTTTTCCATCCTAGTTTTTAATTAAATTTTTTACTATTGAAAGAATTTTTCTATGATATTGTATTACTTTTTGCAGCATCGATAATAGGGTTGTATGGTCCTTTAAAATTATCACCATTGACTTTATTTAATAGATAAACAACTAATTACTCAATAACTAATAGATAATATTCAAGTTGCTGCTAATATGTAGGTTGATAGATATTTTCTAAATCACCAACAAAATAAAAAATTTAATTTGCAAATACGTAACTAATTTAGATTTCTACATAATAAATATGAATGATTCAATCTTTAACAACAATGTTAATACATATCTCTTTTGTCATTTATAAGTGCAACAATATAATTTTAGTTTCTTAATTGTATTTGGTAGCTAATTTTTAATTTTTATTTTGGAAATTACTCATTTGCTAAGATCTAGTTGAATTGATTTTTGCAATATTTATTAATTTAATAATTTTTTTGGTGAAGAAGAGATAATAATACATTGATAAACTTAGATTGAGTTGTGTTCATATTAAAATACATATAGCTTTAAAGGAGAATGTTGAAGTTTAGATAGACTATACTTGTTTTTTTCTTAATTATTTAATCTTAATAAAAAGATGTTTAACTAATACCATGACTGATAAAATAAATTTTAAACAATTGAAATCAAAATATTATCCTAACTAACTTCAAGTTTGTGATCAATTGATTAAATCTAACAGTACATAGTTATACCATTTTTTTTTTTAAAAAGGAAAGGGGGGTGGACAAGCACAAATCAATTTTTTACCTCCTCCCCACCCCCAAGGCTCGAACCCGAGTCCACACAAGTGAGGGGCGACAGATTGCACTACCAACCAACTCGGCTACGCCCTTGGGGGCTATTTTTAAATTAATCTCCATAATATCCTTATGGAGACTCGAACCTCGCTTCTCACAAATAGTAAGTGCAAAGAGTTTCCCACCTTAGGTAAGCCCATTGGTACATAGTTATACCATTATTGATGTTGTAATTTTTATAACAGCATCATAGAATGACCCTTATTAAAATTATAAAAAAGTAATTAAATTATTTCTTCTTATCTTATTTTGCTGATTTTATCATTTGGCCATATTTAGTTTGTTTGTTAAATGGAATAGATGAAAAACTAACATGTCAAATACTCAAATCTATTGATTTGTCTCATATAGTTTATGAGCATGCTACATGCTGGTAAGCTTCATTCTACGTGCTGGTAAGCGTGATTCTAATGTTTCAATAACGTCTAAATTAAACTAACATTTAGATGATTTTTTCCCCTGCAATGGCGAATTTACATGTGTAATTAATATTTTATCGGATAATTTTTATATTCTTTTGGCCATTTTAGGTTTCTGTTAAAACATTCCAGTTGCCATTGACACGAATATATGGCTTGGCAAAAAGAAGGGAGACCAAGAAGTACTCTATCAAAGGCTCCATACAAAGCTCGTTTTGTTTAACCAATAATAAAATTCGAAACAACGAGGATATGATGAATAGAAATCACAAACCATTGAAGAAATCAACAGTTCCTATCGACGACCTTTCTGGAATTTTTGACCAAGAAGTTAGATGCATTCTATCGTCTTTCCCGTCCCTAAGCATGGACTAGCATTGTGAGTTGCTTTAGAGTATGTGATATACAAGTATATAATTATTGTCAGGTGTGAAGCTTTCATTTTCTTTAATGCGAACACACTGTTAAGCAGTATGATTTAATAAAGTTATTTTTTAATATACTATAGAACCATGTGATTTAATAACATTAAAATATAACTTTATTAAACCCCATAGTTTAAAAATATGTCCGCATAAAAAAAAAATATTGAGGGCGCTCGCACTAAAGAAGCATTCACAAGTTTAACCTCTATAAGCTAATACTCAATAAATTAATAACTTTTATTATATGATAATTTTTTACTGCTTCGACTTGGGCTAATAGACTAAATTAATAATTTCATTAAATTAATAAGATAATTGTTTTTTTAAACATCTTTATATAATTTTGTTGTCTCATTCATATCATAAATTAATAATTTATTTAAACTAAAAATATAGTTATCTATGATATTTAATTAAACAAAATAAGACTCTATTGTTACATTTTTTTCTTGAAATTTAAATCTATATTTGATATAATCTCTATTTTCTTTTTATTTGATGTAGAAGTTCTGGTAAAAAGCCATGAAGTGCTATTGATGTATGTTTTGAGTGCTTCCTCGTATTATGTTCCAAAGCTACTGTCAAATCCTTAAATTGATAAAGTACAATAATTTTTAATCGATTAAATGTAAATTCATTGAATTATAAATATACACTATATATTAATAGATTATTAGTTTATCAGTCAATTGATAACTCTTTCAATTAATAGATTTTATATGGTCCCAACATTATTAATTAATAAAGGTTGTATTATATAATGACTTAAATTATAAGTTTCTTCAAATTTAATTTGTCAAATTTAACTTTTTTATTTTTCATTTTATCAGATTGTAGGGATATTATCTCTTCTTTGCTTCCAATTCAAAGTCTGGCTGATTTGACTCCCTCATTTTTAATCGAAGTATTGAAGGTAAATTTAAAGTGTCAGCTTACTTGTCAAGATTAGTTGGACGATATTAATTCCTTTTATGAATATTTCAGCCCATGGTGCCCACAATAATGATGAATATTTTTGTGGTTGCCGTAAACCAGTTGTCGGATATTGCTATAGACAAGGTATTTCGGTCTATTCTCCTTGCTTTTTTCTAGCTTCATAAGTTTGTGCTACCTTGCTAACGAATCCGCTTAACATTGTAAAAGGTTAACAAGCCTAATCTCCCGCTTGTTTCCGGAGACATTTCAATAGGAGAGGGAATTGCAATTGCTGTAATATCTTCACTAACGGTAGGCAAGGGCCAACCAAAGCTTCTATATGTTTGCTTTATTTGATACATTCTTTTATATATGTTTGTTATGACATCTTAAGAATAGTTCTACTTATGCGTTGATCTTCAATTAAATATATAAGATTGGGATAAGCCTCAATTTATGACCTACCTTTTGAACATAGCTTAGGCTTATGAATTTTATAGAATATTAAAACTAAAATCATGCATGAATGGACTCATAGTACATTTTGCACATGATAGGATGGGTCAAAAAAGACAAGCCTGCATATGACAATAAATTATATACTAAATATTTAAACTTGAAGCAATCCTAAATTTTGAAGTAATCTTAAAGTATGAGTACGGTCCCATTCAGGATTGCAGTTAAAACACCAAAAATAACTTATTTTATAATTTTTTTTATTAGAAAAATATTTGATAAATATTTTAAAATCTTCTTAGTTTATGATTTTCTCTAGAGATTGTAGCCTATTAATTAATCCACCGCGTATAATTAATAACAATTCTAGAGTTCATGTTGTAACTTTATAATTTTAACAGAATGATAATATCATATCTTAATTAATTTCACATAGACTACTTTATAAATTATATCCCAAATATATTAAAAGTGCCACAGTTACTGTAATTAGCTCATCTATTTAAGTATAGTTAGCTATTGTATTTCATAAATTAGATTGCAGTGTTATGTTACTATTTTTTCCCCTTCATTCAGATCATGGATAGTTAATTTCCCATCGGAGGAAACAATTAGATTTGCATATTGTAATCGCATCAACTAATTTTATTCTGAAGTGTTCTTTTAACGTGAAAGAATTTGCTCTTAATTTCAATTATACTGCAAAATTATATGTAACCTCTAATTGTTTGATCTCAATTTTCAGAGTCTGGCCATGGGGGTTATGCTTCGATCTCCACCACTTGTTATCACCCTTATCGTACGGTGGATACTTGGAGCAGCTTATTCCATCGATGTAAGCACCTAAATTGGTTCTATATATATTGACATATATGTTTGGAGACTATAATAAAATTCCAAAGCAGAAATTTAAGTGCTTCAATCTATGAGAAGTCAATTCACTTTAAACACTTACTATGATCTAGCATTTTTGCTTTTCCATTCAATTTCATGTTGTAATATCAATTTAGTATTGCATTATCTGACTAATTTTGTGTTGGTTAATTTCTCTTTAGCCTTTGCATAATATTGTATATAACTGGCAAAGTTGTTTCAAATTACGTTCATCTAATTGTTCTTCTCGAGTTTGCAGCTTCCCCTTCTTCGATGGAAGGCAAGTCCATTGATGGCTGCAGTGGCCATTGCCATCGGAAACGGAATTAATAATGTTTTACCTTCCTTCCTACACGTACAGGTATATATATTTTTATGTTATTTTATTTTATTTTATTTTCGAAAAAATTTACAGTAATCATAGGTTATATGCTTCACCTCATATACGTTACTTGAATTTGGATGATCGCGGTCCTTGGGCACAAAGCGTATTTCAGGCCTAACGAGTTATGCCCAGTGGCCCTTTCACATCACATTTTGGTCACAGTTGCGACATTCACATCATTATTTGATTACACTTTTAACTAATCAAATAATTGGATTTGATCCGTGCATATATGCAGAAATATGTGCTTGGTAGACCTGTAGTATTCACGAAGCCGTTAGTATTTGCTATCGCTTTCTCAGCGATTTTCAGCATTGTACTTTCCTTTCTCAAGGTATTTCTAGAAATTGAATGCATATGTTTACTTGTGAAAAATGAAAAGGCTATCTCATGTTCATCATCAGCACTATATAATTTGCTTGTTTTGGTTTTACAGCAGGATATACCTGATGTGGAGGGCGACAGAGGATCTGGCATTCGAACACTTCCTGTCATCCTAGGAAAGGAAAGAGTGAGTAAAAAAAAATTTTTAGTAACTCTTATTCTTTTTTAAGAATGATACTTTGGTCCTTCCTAAAAATTGTCGTTAGGTCCTTATTAAATAAAATTTTACTATCCTATTTCATCCTTAATGTTATTGTTACTTGATAAATTTGACCTTTTAATAAACAAATTAACTAGTTGTGATTCGCAAAGGTCTCAAAAAACCATTTTCCCATATGAAAATATAATGAGCAATTAAAAATTTAGAGGAGATCTAAGTGGTAAGAACAAAATGTACGAGGGACAAAGTATCATTCTCTCTTATTCTTCGAGCTGAATCTCAACAACAGTATTAGAATTGGCTAACATGACATGACCCGCCCCGAACTCCCAGAGCGAATCGGCCTAATTCTATATAATCGTTCTGACATAATCTGATTAATTAGGATTCTCCCGAAAAATTCGGCAAAATCTTTCCTATATTTATCATATAACCAAATCTGCAAAATTATAAATCAAGCACTTCCAAAAGAATTTCAAATATAATTATCTCCGAACAACCAATCTCCTTAATAAAATACCAAATTATTCAATATCCAATATCAATAAATACATATGTTATCTGCAATTTCCGAAATGTAACAAATTATACAATCTCAAAATATCTCAATAAATCAATCGATAACTTCTAATATCATAACGTGGCCATAATTTCGAAAATAACTATTGCTGCTGGGTCGACTGTTGTACCTGCGAATCTCCTGTTAGGAGGGGGGGAAATATAATAAAATGGGATAAGTATAAAACTCAGTGAGCTAAATGAGTGGATAATAGTTTTTTTAACATAATTTTACTCTAAAATAATTAATCAGATCAAAACAACATCTCATCAAAATATCACTAAACTTAAATAACTTATTAAATTCAAATCATGTACTCAATTAACGATATCGCAAATATACGTGCATAAATCAATGGAAATTCATAATACTTATAACATCAATACTGAAATACCAAAAACTATCACCAAACAAGTACCCAGAGGAAATAATCTCATCATATCCGGACCTCGACGGACGGGCAATGAAGTACTATCTGGGTACAATCACCCCCCAAAGCTACACGGATAGATAGGGAAGTACCATCTCATATCTCATCATATCCGAACCTCAACGGACGGGTAATAATATACTATATGAGTACAATCATGCCTTGGAGCTACACAGATAAATCAGAAAATATCATCACATATCTCATCATATCTGGACCTCAACGAACGGGCAATGACGTACTATTTGAGTACCGTCACACCCCGGAGCTACACAGATAGATCGAAAAATATCATCTCATCTATATCTCAATACAAGTATCTCTGTATTCATCATATTGCATGCATATGTCATCTCATCTGTATCACTATATCTGAAGGGGAAGGATACTGTCTAATGATTTTGCAAACAACCTTTATACACATATATAAACTATAATCTCATCCAAAATTTCATTCGAAATCTCATTTCTTTTTTCATTTAACACATCTTAAATTTGCTCTTCTTTTCTTTAAAAATACTATCATGCATATTCAAAATCGATAACCAAAATCATTAATCAAACACATTTTTCATAATAGATACCAAAACACAGATAAAATCCATTTCTATAAAATCATTAAATCGAAGCCTTTAAAATCAATCTCGTAAACAGGCTTTACCATAATTTAAAATCATAATAAACTACAATGAAAATAGGTTTTGTATATTCCACTCACAGTAACGGTGTCCGAATTCAGTATCGACAACGCTCGCGGGTTGTTCTCGTTCGTGGATCCTCCTAATTTAAGGAAATAACATAATTACTATCTATAATTGTAAATTATAACTAATATGCTCAAAACGACATTTATCCGCAATAAAATATTCTCGAATTAGTAAAATTACCAAAATGCACTCGACATCAAAATTTATCAAATTATCCTTAGAATCGCATATTATCAAACTATCCTCAATTCCGATTACAAAAACATCTACCAGTTCTGAATTTATAAAATTACCCCTATAAAAATATAAAATTACCAAAATACCCCTAACAACGTAAATTACTGAATTACCCTCAACGTAAATTACTCTCTCCCTTCGGTGCTCATCCAACCATCGTTGCATGATAAGGTCTAATTCTCTTGCTGTCTTCTTCATTAACCTCTCATCTCCGCCAATATCCAACCACCTCAAAAACGGCAGGGCATCTGACACCACCAACTTACCCATGAATGCAAAAAATCTCGAAGATTCATCTTTCCATCCTTGATCACTACTGCTTCCCTTTTGTGAAATACTAATATTGCATCGTTTTCCAACCACCATCCTTAAGATCACATTAAGGGTTACATACACCATTTCTTCATAACCACCAACACCAGTGCTTTATCAAGACCAGCATCCCATAGATCATATAACTCTTTCAAACAAGTTCTCACCTCAGATTCTCGTACATGTTTGAGACTCTCAAGCCGATAGCTTGATAGAAGCTCAAGTGTGGCTATCTTGCGTATCTGGCGCCAATACTGACCATAAGGGACGAAACCAAGCAAGGAAGAATTGTAGCACAATGTCTCCACGGCAACAGTTTTTGGAATGGTGGCAAAGACTCTGTCACTTGTAGTGAGACACTCTTTAGCAATCTCCCAATTGCTTACCACCAAAGTGCGATGTACCCCGATCTTGATTGTGAAGATTGGTCCGTACTTGTCAGCATTTTTTCCTAACACTTTGTGCAGGGGTTCTGGCCCTCCTAAGAGGTGTAGATGGCCTATTACAGGCCCTGCTTCACCAGCTTCTGGTGCTCCTCTCTTCTTTTTCCCTGCGTTTTTTACCAAATTTCTTGAAACAAAGACTAAAAGGGCAGTGATTATTACAGCTATGAATAGGAACTCCATAGCCACTATTGCTGCTGCTTCGTTCTCAATCGTACTACTGCCATAAGGTCAATGATTGAGGTAGTTATATAATATAATAGGGTAGCAGTACCTTGAAGACAATAAACCGAGCTCATAGGATTCAGATCCTCTACTCCCCTTGCTTTTTACTTGTCCTTTTAGACGATTGAGATGTATCTCTCATTAATTTAGATGGCTGCCATTTTATTTGTTTTTTTTTTTTTAATTCAATACGCACCAAAAAGGCAAAGCACAAAAAAGGTCAAGCAAACGGTAAGGTACATCCTATATAGGGTAAGTGTTAGGAAAATATGATCTCTTTGAAAAAATATTATTTTATAAACTCATCAAATTATTAATTTACCATACTAGTCTCATGTAGGTGCCTGCAAAAAATTATTATTTAGGTAAAGTTGTGAATTTTTCAAGTATTAATTTATTAAAGTTTTACTAAAAGTGACTTAAATTGACAACCTCAAATGCAAAATTTGATTTGGACCACTCATTAAGTAAGGAAAGGTAAGGTGAGAATTAAAAAAAAAAGAAGAAGAAGAAGAGGCGGATCCTAATCCTATATATAGGTCAAATAATAATATTTCTATATTAGTTATAATATATGTTTATAGTACATGCATGTGATCCATTCTACTATTATAATAAAGGGAAAATGAGGATTATTGCCTGTTGTTTAAGGAAACTAAGTGAAACCCCTCTCATGTTTTAAAATAGATTTAAATCCCCTGTAATTACAATGGTGTTAACTTTACATATCATTTTAGTACTTTACCCTTAGTTGTGATGTTAGTTATGAAATTTATATTTTGAGAATTTAAATCAAATAAAATGACTTATATACCATTAGTGATTAAAATAACTTAATAATGAATTATAAATTATGGAGAAATATTATAAACCAAACTCAGACAATCAACATCCCACACCGCCAAATTAAATTTCTTCTCATCAAAATTAACCAAAACATCCATGTTAGGCATCTAAGCACAGTAACAATGGAGATTAGTATCGTTATTTCAAGAATACTTCAAATAAAATAAATATAAGCAAAAGTTTTAAAATTTTCTTTGTTCAAAATCACTATAACAAGATCAAACAAATAAAACTAAAAAAGAACTTACGTTTACAAATCAGTTAATATTTCTCCGTAACTTACTTTCATTACTAAATTAATTTAATCATTAAGGGTATACAGGTTATTTTACTTGTTAAATATTATCAAAATATTTAAATTTTCTAGCTAACATCAAGCCTAGGATAGAATAGTAAAATAATATATAAAATTAACATTATTATAATTATGTGACGTTTGGAACTATTTTAAAATATAAGGGGAGTTTCACTTAGTTTACCTAAACAACAAGCTTATTTTCCTTTATAATAAATAATATGTTATCAGTAATTTTATAATTTAAGGCTTTCCCTTCCCTTCATTTTAAAATAATTTTTCTTATGAATGGCGATATTTAACCTCCTTTATCTCTCTCACCAACCCCTATTACTATATTAATATCTCATAATAAATTTTAAAATAATTTTCTATCTCTCAAAATAACTTTATAATCCTAAATACCCTTATCATCAGTTTTATAGTTTTACACATGTACGCTCCCTCTGCTTTTGCCAGCTCCACATCTCTAGCAAGAGCAACGGCTATGATCTCCCCTTTGTCATTTTTCACAACCATGCCTAACCCAACCATCATTTCTCCTGAAGTTGAGATTGCTGCATCAGTGAAAAAGAATATTGGAATCGGATTACTCGGAATAATTTTATTATAACACATTTAAATGGTAACTAAATAATTGAATGTTGTATCTTTCCCACTCTTTCAATAACTTTGACATTTGCTTTTTTGAGAAAAATCCATATCATATTTAGTCATAAAAACCAAATCTCTTTGATCACATATTCAAAAACCACAAAGGCCCCCAAAGAACTTGTTACGCCATTTTAGAATACTTATTCTGCATTTTTATGCTTGGATAATGCTTTTTTCTTGGATTCCTCTCTAGACTCCAATCTTTTCACACAATTGATCGAATTGCACATTCTCGGTTTATGCTCAATCTAGATTTTGAGCCCGGCATAGTTGAAGGATTTTAAAAGTTTAAAAGATGGATAAAAAATGATAAAACTGATAAGAAGGGTTAATTTGAAATTATAAAGAAAATATATTTTAAAGTTCATGATGTGTTAATTAAGAGGGACCTGTTTTTTTTAGCTTAATTACATTAGGATCCCTTATACTTTTTATAAAATAAAATAAGTAAAAACTATTATAAATATTTACATATAAGTCCTTTTTCATATATATTTTTATTATTTAATTTTTTTATTAATTATATTTAATTATTATTTTATTAGCTATTAATATATAAATATAATATGATATAATAAAATAATGTTCTAATATAATTTATTTTTATATTATAATATTTACATATAAGTCCTTTTTTTATAAAATGACATTTGAAAAGAATTTTAATGGTTGTTATTGTTGTTGTTGTTGTTGTTATTATTATTATTATTATTATTATTATTATTATTATTATTATTATTATTATTATTATTATTATTATTATTATTATTGCTATTAAATTTTTTTAATTATTATTATTAATAAAATTTATTACTTTTATTATTTTAATTGTTATTATACCGTAATTTATTTATTATTATTAGTATTAATATTTCTATTATTAAAATATATTAATTGTATTATTTTAATTACTATTAATTATTTTTATTATTATTATTATCAAAATTTATTAATAATTTTTAATATTTTAATTATTATCATCGCTAATATTATTATTGCCATTATTTCATTGTTATTTTATTCTTATTATTAAATTTTATTAATTTTTTTAACTAATATTATTGCCATTATTATTATTATTATTATTATTATTATTATTATTATTATTATTATTATTATTATTATTATTATTATTATTATTATTATATATACAAATAATATTAGGGACATAATTAACAAAGGGTATTTTAGTTATTTATAACAGTCTATTTCAATTATAAAATAAAGTAAATACATTAATGGACTTCAATATTTTATATTTGAAATATATTGTTGTAAATAACTAAAATATCCTTTGTTAATTATGTCTCTAATATTATTTGTATATATTATAATAATAATAATAATAATGACAATAATATTAGTTAAAAAATTTAATAAAATTTAATAATAAGAAAAAAATAACAATGAAATTAATGGCAATAATAATATTAACAATGACAATAATTAAAATAATAAAACATTATTAATAAATTTTAATAATAATAATAATAACAATAATTAATAGTAATTAAAATAATACAGTTAATATATTTTAATAATATAAATATTAATACTAATAATAATAAATTAATTACGGTATAATAAAAATTAAAATAATAAAAGTAATAAATTTTATTAATAATAATTATAATTAAAAAAATAAAAAATTTAATAGCAATAATAATAATAATAATAACAACAACAATAACAATAACAACCATTAAAATTCTTTTCAAATGTCATTTTATAAAAAAAATAGTAAAAAAATTAATGGCAATGAAATTAGTAAAAAAATTAATAAAATTTAATAATAAGAATAAAATAACAATGAAATTAATGGCAATAATAATATTAACGATGATAATAATTAAAATAATAAAAAATTATTAATAAATTTTAATAATAATAATAATAATAAAAATAATTAATAGTAATAGCAATAATAATAATAATAATAATAATAATAATAATAATAACAACAACAACAACAATAACAACTATTAAAATTCTTTTCAAATGTCATTTTATAAAAAAAGGACTTATATGTAAATATTATAATATAAAAATAAATTATATTAGAACATTATTTTATTATATCATATTATATTTATATATTAATAACTAATAAAATAATAATTAAATATAATTAATAAAAAAATTAAATAATGAAAATAGATATGAAAAAGGACTTATATATAAATATTTATAAAAGTTTCTGCTTAAAATAGATATGAAAAAGGACTTATATGTAAATAGTTATAAAATTTTCTGTTTATTTTATTTTATACAAAGTATAAGGGATCCTAATATAATTAAGCTATAAAAAAACAAAAACCGTTGCAACGTGGCACGTTGCAACGTGGCACGTTGCAACATAGGTGTTCCCTAATTAAGAAATAGGGGCTGGTGAGAGAATAAAAGGTGTTTAAATTAATGTCATCATTCTTTTCTCATTTTATGAAAAGTATTATGCAACCAAATAACTGTGTTAGACATCTACTATTGCATATTTGACTTTAATTGTACTAAATTTTGTATTCTTTATCCCATGCATAAATATCTTGTTTTATATTTACATCACACGTAGCATACTTGAAGTTCAGTGTTTCATGTTCTAAATGCCTCCAAAAATTAGTTTTTTTCTCGGTTTTATATTTGAAGTTCTTTTTTCATGTACAATGTTTAGTGTACATATACTGAGTTAAACATTGCAGGTTTGTATCGTAATCAAATTCGGTCCATTGTTGTGCATATTCGAATTTAATTATTTGCCGTATATTTTGTGTCTTCTGTTTTAAATGTAAATGTCATGTTACATATTTATGTCACATACTCAGGAAGGACCCATGACTTTTTATTACCTGATCTAATTTATAAATTTACTATAACTATGTGTGATGGGATCATATAAAGGAGTGAAACCAACATATATATCAAGTAATGCGATATTAAACCTCTTAATAAATATATTGACACAACCCACCCCAAACTCTCAGGGCGAATCGGCCTAATTCTATATAATCGTTTTAATCTGATTAATCATGATTCTGCCGAAAAATTTGGTAAAGTCTTTTCTATATTTATCATATAACCAAATCTGTAAAATTATAAATCAAGCACTCTCAAAAGAATTTCAAAATATAATTATCTCCGAACAACCAATCTCCTCAACAAAATACCAAATTATTCAATATCCAATATCAATAAATCCATATGTTATCCGTAATCTCCGAAATGTAACAAATTATACAATCTCAAAATATCTCAATAAATCAATCGATAACTCCTAACACCATAACGTGGCCATAATTCTGAAAATAACTATTGCTGCTGGGTCAACTGCTGTACCTGTGAATCTCTTGTTGGGGAGGGAAAATATAATGAAACGGGATGAGTATAAACTCAATGAGCTCAGTGAGTGAATAGTAGTTTTTGAACATAATTTTACTCTAAAATAATTAATCAGGTTAAAACACAAATCTCATCAAAATATCATTAAAACTTAAATAACTTATTAAATTCAAATCATGTACTCAATTAACAATTTCGCAAATATACGGCATAAATCAATGGAAATTCATAATACTTATAACATTAATACTGAAATACCAAAAACTATCGCCAAACAAGTGTTGATATTATAATATTGATTTTAATGATAACAAAACTTATATGTTCTTGATTAAAATTTTGGGGCTATTAAAATGAATTTCTTAAAGCCATAGACATGTTTAAAGAAAGCTTAATGGCTGTTAAATTGAGTTGGAAAACCTTTTTCTAAACAAAAGTTGTCAAAATATAGATTCTAGAAATTAACGGTGAACCATTTATTACAAACGGCTAACCGATAATTTACAGAGAAGGTAGTTTTTCTAATCTCAACTAAACTTACTTTGACAAGATTCCGGAAATTAACGGTAAACCGTTTATATAAAAACAGCGAACCAATAATTTACAGAAAGGAGAAAGGTTTCTAATCTTGAGCCGTTTAGCAAAAACGGAGACCTAAGTTTGTTTTGTAGGTCTCTGGAAATAAACGGTGATCCGATAAAGGTAAACGGTAAACCGTTTATTTAAAATCTAAGCATAACGGCTATTTGGACAAGTCAAAACGGTTAACCGATAGAAGCAAATGGCAATCCGATTATTCTCAGAAAATCAACAACGGCTAGTTTTCAGCCCCAACTATAAAACAGCTCAATCAAATTCAAATCAATGGTGATCCAACAATTATCTTTGAGCTTGCTATTGAGAAAACAATCTCTTTTGAGCTTTAAATTTATTTTATTTCATTGATTCATACCTTGGGATTTCAATTCTAATCATATAGATTGTGTGAGAGATTAGTTAATTATAATCTTTGTTTTTGAGTGATTGTAAGTGTTGGGATACACTTAGGTTAAGAGATTGGGAATAATCTCTTGTTATAAAGGTTCATTGACACCTTTAAAGTCAATTATAAGTATTGTTGAAGCCTTGGAGGCTTGCTTAGTGGAATCCTCAAACCCGGTGAGCTTGGAGGCATGGACGTAGGCACGGTTGGCCAAACCACGTAAAAATCACGTGTTTGATCTCTCTTCCCTTATCTTTTTAATTTCAAGCATTATTATAATTATTGCTTTTGATTTTATTAAGACATTAGTTTAAATTATTGTGTGGTTTTATTTGCTTAAGTTTTAAGAACCCAATTCACCCCCCCTCTTAGATAGCCTAATTAGTATTTCAACAAGTACCCAGGGGAAATAATCTCATTATATCCGGATCTCGACGGACGGGCAATGACGTACTATCTGGGTACAATCACACCCTAGAGCTACACGGATAGACAAGGAAAAGCCATATCATATCACATCATATCCGGACCTCAACGGACAGGCATTGACGTACTGTTTGAGTACAATCACGCCCCGGAGCTACACGAATAGATAAAAAAAAATATCATCTCATATCTCATCATATCTGTGCATTCATAATCTGGTCCCCAAAAGACAAATTCGCCTGAGTACACGGCCCAACGCCTCTGTGTGTGCTTAGCCCTAAAAGCCTGTATCTAATCTATATCATCTATATCTCAATATCAGTATCTCTGTATTCATCATGCCACATACATATTTCATCTCATCTGCATCACTGTATCTGAAGGGGAAAGGTACTGTCTAATGATTTTAAAAACGATCATTATGCACATATTCATATACCTTGGTACACATATACATCAACATATAATCTTATCTGAAATCTCATCCAAAATCTCATTTCCTTTTTCATTTAACACGTCTTAAATCTGTTTTTCTTTTCTTTAAAATATTATCATGCATATTCAAAATCGGTAACTAAAATAATTAGTCAAACACATTTCTCGTAATAAATAACAAAACACAAATAAAATACATTTCTATAAAATAATTAAATCGAAGCCTTTAAAATCAATCTCGTAAATAGGCTTTACCATATTTTAAAATTATAATAAACTACAATGAAAATAGGTTTTGTATATTCCACTCACAGTGACAGTGTCCGAACTCAGTATCGACAACGTCCGCGGGTTGATTCTCGTTCGCAGATCCTCCTAATTTAAGGAAATAACATAATTACTAACTATAATTGCGACTTGTAACTAATATACTCAAAACGACATTTATCCGCAATAAAATATTCTCGAATTCATAAAATTATTAAAATGCCATCGACATCAAAATTCATCAAATTATCCTTCAAATTACATATTATCAAATTATCCTCAATTCCGATTACAAAGATATCCACAAGTTTTGAATTTACAAAATTACCCTGGGAAAAATATAAAATTACCAAAATACCCTCTGACGACTTAAATTACTGAACTACCCCTAAAATCTCAAATTACGTAACTGTCCTGATATGAAATTACCAAAATGTCCACCAATTTTAAAATTATAGAATTACCCTAAAAGTTTATGAAATTACTAAATTACCCTTAACGGTCAATCGTGACCGAAACTCAGTCAACGGCGATGGGAAGCTCAGGTCTGCTAGTTCTGACCTCGGTGAGTCCAATGGTGTCGGCGGTGCCCTCCCACACGCGGCGACGATGGCGAATCGAGCTTCCCAAAAACGTGAGCTTTTCGGCTGTCGATCGGTTGTAATCCGCCCGTTTCAAGTGACGGGGTTGGTTAGGAAATGATGAGGGGAAGCTAAGGAACAAGATCCAAGTGGTGGCACGGCCTAATTCCTGCTAGATCGGCAGCGGGGAGAAACGGGTTTGGCTGCGACTTTTCGAGCTCGTTCGCCGGTGTTCTGGTCGATTTCTAGGGGCAATGATGGCGGAAATGCATTGGTCTACTCTCAAGCTTCTGATCGGTACCAAGATCAGCTGGTAGGGTGGCCGAAATCGTGAGATATGGCCGGGTCTCGTCGCGCGGGTTCGGGTCATGAACCGAGTCAACGGGTCAGCTTCTCTTCTCTCTCTCTCTCTCTCTCTCTCTCTCTCTCTACTCTTTCCTTAAATAGAAACTTTTTTTTTCTTTTTTGCTTTTTTTTATTCGGGTCCATATGTTACATATATTTAATGAAAAAATGACAACAATACAACAACATGTTTATAATACAAATCATTAAAATTGTAAATTAAAAAGATTGTTTATGAAATGCATTTTTCTTTTACTGATAAAAAATGTAAAATACTTGAATAAATTGATTTAATCAAAAGAAAAAGAACAAGTATAGATAATTGTAAAGGGAATAAACTATGAAATTAATGAATGTCAATAATTGTTACTATGTTCTTTTGTAATTTTTTAATATTAGCAACGATGTTATAATATATTGACTTTTTTTCATTAGACTAAACTATAATATTTTTTTCATAATAAGTTGTAATAACATTTTAACCCCCTCCTAGTGATTTCAATCTATTTAATGAATATATAATTTAATAATCTGATAAGATAAAGTTTATAATTATAATTTTAAAAAAATGAGTTGAATTACGGACATATTTAAAAATAAAATAAAAAACTCTACTATTATATGAAGAATTACAAAAACAAAAGGGATATAAATAAAATTTCCTCAGGTAGACCAAGCAATCTAGCAATAGGTGCACATATTATATGTTTGAAGTCCAGTGTTTTATATTCTAAAATGTCCTAAAAGATTAACTTTTATCCTCAAATTTTTTTCCCTAAATTTACTTTATCAAAAAAATTAAATTTGAATTTGTTCATTTAATTAAACGCATAAGTTTTTGTACATATTACAAAATTGCAAACTATCATGACATTATTGTTCTTTTTTAAAAAAAAAAATATGACCTACATTTATCTATCCTAATTAATTGTAAAAAAAAGTTTATAAATGTATTCAATCACTATCTTCATACAATATTTGTACACAATAAATATATTAATATACTTACTTCACATTAGCCCTGGGGAAAACAAACCCAAATTTTAATCCCTAACCAAAGTTTTAAAGACATATATGAAGTCAAGAGTGTTAATTTCAATCCCAAGATCAAATTTCAAACTTACATCAGCCTTAACCATGCATGACAAAGGTAAATTTCCTACTTAACATGAACTAAACCCTAAGAGTCAACAACATCCTCAAATGGGTAATATAGAAATCTAAAATATGAGCCAAATCAAATCAATTATAACCCTTCGTGGTAGTAAAGTTATCAAAAAAAACACATTCTTGACTCTCAAAAAATTAGTAAGGGTTCAATTTCAAAGAATTGGGAAGAGTCCGTCAATCTTTTAACCTATAAAGAAATAATCAACTCTCCCTCCATACCCTTATTTCCTCAAGCACTGATGAAGGCAAAGAAATCAAATCACAATCTAGAGAGTTATAAAGCTTTTAAACAAGTGAAAGTCAACATTTCTCTGTTGGACATCATTAAACAGGTACCGTCTTATGCTAAATTTCTGAAAGATTTGTACACAGTGAAAAAGAAATATAACGTGCAAAAGAAAGCTTTTCTAACAGAACAGGTAAGTTCTATTTTCTCAACCAATAATGCTTTGAAATATAAGAATCCTAGTTGTCCAACTATTTCTTGCATTATTGGCAATCATAAAATTGAACATGTTTTACTTGATCTTGAGGCTAGTGTCAATTTACTTCCATACTTAGTGTACAGACAACTCAATTTTGATGCGTTAAAACCAATCTCTACCACTCTTTTACTTGCTAATAGGTTGATTAAGGTACCAAAAGGAATAATTAAAAAGTGTACATTTAATAAGTCTAAAATTATCATTTTTTCACTTACAATTTTGATCAATGCACTCATTATTTCTAAATTATCTTAACGTTCCCCTAATAAATTTTTATGTTAAAATTAATTTGTAGTATGTTAATTTTTATATTGTAAATATTTCAAGAATGAAGAGGGAACTAGAACCGAAAGCAAAAAACAAAGAAGAATTGTTGGAGCCATTCAGAATGCATTATGAGGAGATTTAATTAATAAAAATAAATATTTAAAAAATCAAATAAAAAAAATAAAAAGTGAGCAAACATGCTCATGATGATTAGGTGGCCATTTTACCACGTGACCATTATACTTCTAAATGTATATATATTATAAAAAAATAAAATAAAATAAATAAATAAATAAAGAGGATGCATTCCTTGCCTATAAAAGCCAAGGAGATATAAGGAGAAAAGGGAGACAGCGAGAGCCAAAGAGAATAAAAGAAGTTGAAATTGAGACTTAGAGAAATATCTTCTTTTGTGTAGTTAATTCTCTTGTAATATATTTTAGAAGTTTATTAAATAAAATGAGTGTTTTGGTTTTTGATATAAGAGGTTAATTTTCTAAGTTAAGGTGAAATTCAAGGGTTCACATTATTGAATTAATTACTCTCTCAAGTGAGTCTTAAAATTTATTTTATTTTGCGTATTTTTCTTCCTTACCAGTTTCTTTATGTCATATTAATTTATAAATCTAGATCTCTTCAGATTTATATAGTATTTTGACATAATATCGACACCTAAATATAATTGTGGCACATTAATACTTGTTCCATATTTATCACATTAATGGTTAACTAAGAATTAAATGGCATGATAATTAAGTACCAAAATAAATGCAAAATACAAATATGAGAGAGTTTTTATAATCATAATTTGAAATCTAAGAGTGGATCCCGTAACCTCAGCATATTTTTAGGTTGATTCTTGTTAATTTCTTTTCCTGCATTTAATTTTCTTTATTTAATAAATTGAGTACCAAATTTTAAATTCATTATGGTTCAACCCCGGACTCGCCAGACTATATTATAACTTGACACTTTTATACTTGGGAGTAATAACACTTTTAAATCATGTCAACAATGTCAGCTAATAATGTGTCTCTTTTCTTCATAAGAGACTGGTTTATCCTTTTTGGACATCCCATGAAAGAGGACATGTTACTTTTAGGCATGGTTTGGAACTTATGCAAGGTATTGGTAGAATTTTTATATTGATCGAGACTCTCAAGGAAGCCAAACATGAGAATGGACATTTTAGCAAGGTGGTCAACATGTGCTGAATATGTATGCTCTGGATAAAATAGAGTATGATAATTGTTAATGTAGCGAATTATGTCTGCTAGATAGGGAACAAAATTTTACCTATGGTGAAGTGATTTTCATAAGCTCAATGTGAGTGTTGTTTTGATGAAGCAAAGAACGTGGAGACGACATGGTTGTGTGGATACACAATAGATCATATTCTGTCACCTAATTTTAAAACTCACTAAGGTAGAGATTGTTAGAAAATATGTCTCATTTTTTCAATAAAGATTTAATAAGATATTTCATTCTTTAGGAGGATTTCTATTTAAGAAATAAGTAATTTCTCCCTTGGGACTTAACTTATTAAAAGAGGAATACAACTTATATGAGGAAAGGAATAATTCTCCAATAAAAAATAATCATTGTATATAAGAAGGTTGGATTCACTAGTTTGTATAACACAATACTCAGTTTTTCTACAAATAGACATTTCTAATATGAGAGAAATTGCAGATCTGTTGAGAGATTAGGAATTATTTGGTCTTATGCGTGAAGAAAAATATTAAATTGATTATAATAATTTTTTACACAGTAGATTTTTCTCTCATTATCCTTGATGGTCATGGTTTTTCTCCGATATAGGAATTTTTCAATTAAATTCTTGTGTTATATCATTATTTTTATTCTTTATCTATTTTATATTTATTATTCATTTGATATTTTTACTTGTAAGGTCTTGAAATGGATTAAAAATCTACAACAAATAATAAGTTGAATAGCTAGATTCATAATTTCCACCCTTAAGATTAAGGTTTGAGTCCATGTGCGTATCTGTTTCTTAATTGAAAAGTAAATTTCATCTAAATTAACATAATTAATCTAGGTCAAGTCCTGTGGATATTTTGAATAAATTGATGTAGATTATTAGAATAGGAATCTATAAAAATGATGTCAATTTAGGTTGATAAAAACACATTGCTAATGCTTTGGCCATGGTAATTTTGTCAAATTTCATTGGTTTGGGCCTTAGAAGTCTATTTGAACTTTGAAGTTCTTAAAAAAAATAAAAATAAAAATAAAAATAAAAAATAAAAGTAGGTCTTTTGACACCCGTCAAAGTCCTTCATAAAATATCTTTTTAATTGACATTACTTAAATAACCAAACACATTATTTTATTTCTTGTTTTGAATAGAATTCAAATTAGAGATTTAAATAATTATTCTTGTAACAAATTCTTTACACCCACCCGATTTTATAGTTTTATTTCTATCTTAAATTTTAATTGACAAAATATTTTTAAAAAAATATATAAAATTGTATATTTATTGAGATAAAAACTATATAACGAGAAGAAAATAATTTAAAATTTAACTATTTTTACATACTTTTTGTAAATAAAAATTTAAAAGAAATACTTTTTAGAGAAATATTTTATAGGGAGATGGTTTTAACTTTAACATATAAGTTTGTATTTTATAAATTAAACTAGGATTATTGTAAAAAATAAAATTTAAAAAGGGTGATATAAAGATTTTAGAGAGATGTAAGAAGCTTTACTCAAAAGTAAAAACTTATGGAATTTTAACCTTTTTTTGTTCTGTCTTGAGTTGGACTACTAGCATGAAACAACCCGCCTTGAACTCTAAGGGTGAACCTAGCTAGTTTCATCTAACATAACTAAATAAAATCATGGATAAAGATTTTGCCGAAAATTCAACAAAACCTCCCATGTAATTTTTACATTTCTAACCTATAAATTGTAGAATAACAACTCCCAAAATAATCCAATATTCAACTAACTTCATTGATCAACCTCCTCAATCATATAACATCATACATCACTTTAAATAATATGCTTAAATAATCTCATGCAAATCTCACCTAATATGTCCAATAGTATCAAAAGAATATATTATAGCTAATACATTAAACATCTATAGTAATCATATCGTAATTATACAATTTAAAATAAGATGAACAAAATACTCTACTAATATCGTCTATAGCTCTTAGCACCATCACATGGCCAAAACTCAAAATAACCTCAGTCACCGGGTTGACCAATGTTCCTACAATCTCCTATAAGGTAAAAATATAGTAAAAAGAGATGAGCATAAAACTTAGTAAGTAGATTACTAGATTTTGAAAATAAAATTTACTCTTAAAAATATTTATGCTATTTTAATATACAATTTCATCAAACTATGTGTGAAAGCATAAGCAAAAATTTTAAACTTTAAAATCAAGTTACTAGCGTTAAGAAGAATAGATAATGTTGTACATAATAATCATGAATATCATCTCAAAAAATAAATATACATGATTCTTTAAATGAGTACCTAGAGGAATATCCTTGTTATACCTAAACCTCATATGGGAGTGCAATAATGTACTAAAAGTATGCTATCGCACTTGGAGCTATAATGAGTAGACCAATGACGCATCATCTCATATATCTTGTCATACTAAATACATAAAATAGACCTTGAAAGGCAAAAGTGCCCAAGCACATGGCCAAAATCTCTAGTATGCTCAGACAAACCAAAAGGCCTCTATCTCAATTGCATCTTTGTGACTGAATATCTCTAACTACAGTCACCTCTGTATCTGAAGGTGAAGAGTACTATCAAATAATTTTGAAAATAAACTTTTATATCATAAAAATAAATATTTTAAACATATTGTTGACCTAAATGATTATAGATATTTGATTTTAATAATAGCAAATCATGTATCTAGGGTATATTGGTAAATGTATGATCCAAATCTCACTAGCTCTTGAAGAAATGTGAGAATGAATTCAAAGTATTCAAATGGACAAAGCCCAAGGCTCATCAAATCAAAGACAAGCTTTAAGGGTACAAGCTTAGGCGATTTTTCTTGTTACAATTCTTGTAAAGCCAGTATGTTTAAATGAATGCATGATTAAGCAGTTAAAATCTCAAATTATTTTATCTTTATGACCTTTTTTTAAGTAAATCAATATTTTCCTAAGTTAAAATTCTACGTTTAAAACAAAAATATGATTTTACGAAATGAGTTGTTTTCAAAGCTTATGGACTAAATTGAAAATTTTTTGAGAACCATGAATTCAACAAGTAGTGCTTGAAATTTTGAAAATCAACCTATTTGAATTTTATAACCTTTTTAGGGAAAATTATAATTTTAAAAAACTTAGTGACTAACCATTTCCTTATAGTAGCTAAAACTGATAACATTGGGTGAGTTTCTACAACTCAAACGGTGAATTGCTAACTTCAAGCTGCAAGCCAATAACTTTGAGAGAGTTTATGGAACTTAAACAATGAACTATTTATTTCAAGCATCTATACAATAACTTTGGAATAGTTTTTAAAACTTAAACAGCTAACCGATACTTTTTTTAGCAATGATCTGATTACACAAAATTTTCAAATTGTTCTATAACGATAACTTGCCACGTAAGAAAATGGTAAACCATTTTAAAATTAATGGCGATTCTATAACTCCCTAAAAGTGAATAATGGCTAGATTTCTTGTTCAAACTATAAATAGCCAAATCAAACTCATTTAAAGTTTCTTCTTTTACTTCTTCAATCTCTAACAAGCTAAATTTTGTTTATACAAATCATTTTGAGCTTTCATTTGCTTATTCACATTTATTGATTTATCCTTGAGATATAACTTGCTATAATACTCATGTGAGATATAACCGATAATTTACAGAGAGAAAAATTGTCTTTAAAATCCTGCACCATTCCTTAACAAAGATTCTGGAAATTAATGGTGAACTGTTTATTGAAAACGGCTAACTGATAATTTATAGTGATGAGAAAGTTTTTTAGCCTTGAACCGTTTAGCACAAACAGAAAGCTAAGTTTGTGTCACAGGTTCTGGAACTTAATGGTGAACCGTTTATTTATAACGGCTAACCGATAAAATTCAGTGAAAAGAAACTTTTCTACTCTTGAACTGTTTAGCAAAAACAGAAAGCTGAATAAGCAAATGAACTAATATTAGAAAAATAAATACACTTGAAATACAATATTTATGTAAAACAGAACTCGCCTTAAACGTATATTTATTCTCCTACATCTTCTTAATCTTTTACAATCCTCCAAATATCAAATCCAAATCTTGCAAGAAACTAAAAAATCATCAAACCAATCCTTAATTTCAGAAAACTAAAGGGGTTTCCACGAAATTTTCACGGTCAACAAATTACTTTACCACCGGTCCCATTCCCGTTGCTCTCCGTCTCTCAAAGCCCTTAGTTTCCTTCTTCCTTTTGCCTCTTCTTCGTCTCTCTCTCTGTCTCTCTTGGAAACTAATGCTCTTCGACAACATCCAAAATTTATTTTCATATAAGAAAATCCCAAATTATTTATCTATTTCCATAAACCACAAATCAAAAATTTCTCATAAAGAAATCTGAAATTTGAAACCCATTCAACAATTAAATTCTTCTCTTCTCTCTTAGGCCCTTTTTTTTTTCGGTTTTCTCTTCTTCCATCTCGTTTATTCTAATTTAAAAGACAAACTCTTTTACATATATACATATATATGTATGTATGTATATAATCTAAAGTGCTTCTTTTATTGGGCCCAAAATATTTTAATAGTCTTTGAACTTTAGTTTAATTATGCTAAACTGAGCTAATATAACAATAACAATAATAACCACCTTATTTTTTAATAGCTCAGGTTACTTTATTTTTATTTAAAAGATAAGGAAAAAATAGAGTTAAATTAATAATTTTTTTTAGTTTTCTTAACAAAAATAGAGGTAAATTAAGATTTTAAATAACAAGGAAGATGATTTGAAAATATTCTATTTCACAAAAGAGATAATCCAAAATCAATCGTAAGAACAATTAGTTGGGATATTTCATATCACCCTTCAAATTCCTCATAAAACCCTTTTCTAAAATTACTCCATTAAAGAAATAAATAATTTTATTAATTCATAAATACTCTCCACCCTATTCCTAACTTTTGTCGTAAATGTCACCATCTTTATATTAATTTGCGAATTTTCCCCCAACGTTGCTTATATATATATATATATATATATATATATATATATATATATATATATATATATATATATATATAAACAAAAAAAAAAATAAGTAGAACACCTTTTGGATTGCTTATTTTGTAGAATAAATTATCATGATTATAAATAAAATTTCTTTAAAAATGAGAAAGAAACACTTTTTTTTCCAATTACAAAGGGGAGCCCAACGATTGATTCAATAAGTACTTAATAATAACCACATCTATTGAATAGAAATATAAGAAACACGTTAATATAGGGTTATATTAGAAAAGAGCGAATTAAAGGTTATTTATGATAAGAAAGTAATGGTGTTTCAAAACCGAAAACTCTTTTTATTATTTATGGGATCTTTTAGGAAAGGAATTTTAAGAGTTATTTAGAAGGGTGCTAATAATTCCACTCTTTGGTTTTAAATATGAGTGGTACTATTGGCATCCTTCCAAAAAGCCTCTTAAAATTGCTTTCCATTATTTACCCCATTAAAATATTTTAGAGTATAATAAGTTTCTTATAACATATCCTTATACGACAAAAATAACCTTAATTAAAGCATTACTCATAAAACCCCACTCTATCAATCATTAATATTGTTCAAAGCTCATATCATAATTTTTCTTGTTCGTCTTCCTCCCGTGCTTTTTTTTTATTTATTTTTCTCTTCTTTGATCTTCCAACTCTACCGTGCTTAGCCCTAAATCCCCCTTAATTTTCCCCTTTTCCTTTTTCATTTTTAACTTCTTGTGCTAGTAAATTATGGATTAAAATTGCTAGGTCCCAACCTGCTGCTCAAGACAATTTAGTAAATATTTGTTTTAGTTTTGAATATACAACTTAAAATGAAAAGAAAGCATGTATAATAATATGTGGGTGTTAAAAGTTGTTAAAAATAGCATGTAATCTGTATATAATGCTATGCAGAGTTTTTAACAAAAGTAAAATTTATAGTTGCTCAATATGTGGGTTTAGGTTATGTTTGTGGTTGAGGTGTTGTAATTTTTAAGTAAAATTACAGCTGCTATAGAAAAAAAATTGTAACTATAAAATAAAAGTTAGTAATATATAGTAAATATAAATTTAAAATAATAATTTTGATAAAATTATTAAAAATATAATAGATTTTTCATCATACAAGTGAAAAATCATATTAACATAACTATCAAGCTACAACAGTTATTGTTTACCAAACACTTTAGTGTTGTACCTTAAAAGTTACGGGTGTTCAACATCAATCTTAAATACACTCTTAATTAAATATATTTTTGTCTATTAATGTAATGTTAATAATAGCGTTGTAAATGAACAAAATGGGCTTTAATAGGCTTTTTGGAGTAACGTTGTTGGAGTTTGGGTTATAGGGCTTAGCCCAACTGTGTTATTCCGGGATCCAGCCCAAACATTTAAGTAATACGTGTCTATAGCTCACTGAACCCTTAAACACACGGCGAAGATCCATTTAGCTAATCTCAGCCGTTGAATAGTTTACGAGCCAGAACGTAGCGTTTAGACAAATTTTACAATTACGAAACCCTAGTTTCATCACTTACAGAGCCAGTGAACCACTCTTATATAACTTGCTTAAAGAAGCCCTTTCATTTGGTTCTTCCGCAGTCCGATCTTCAACGGCCAGGGCACACGACACTTAAACCTGGTGAGTCGACTCAGATTTCGTTAGCCCTTTAGCTCCCATTTTCATTGTAAACGATATATGCTGCCGTTTGTAGATGTTCAGCCTTTTATCTTGTTTAAACCCTCTGCTTTGTTGTTATTTTTGTGATCATGTTGCTTTTTGCCCATCTGGGTATTTTTCGTTTGTTGAAATATACTGATCTTTTAAAAAAAAAATTGTTATGTATTATGCGTTTGGTTGGTGAGAATATGTAAAAAGAAAAGTAAAAGAAATTAGAAAAGCCTATTACAATTAATTCATTTCATTGAGCCTGAATCAAAATCTGTATCATTAATAGTTAATCTGAAGAAGGCTTAATTTTTGTCTTTTGTTTTTTCTGAAAGAAGAGTTTTGAGGGCAAATTTTTAACTATGATTGAGATGGAACTGATGATTATTTCCCCAGATGATCGACGATGATTATAATGTGCGATTTTTCTCTTTTTGAGAATCCAAGCCAGTATTCTGATCCATCTCCATGTCATTTTAACTGACTATTGATTCCACTTTCATTAATATTGGTCAAAATTTGTACTTTTAGGTTATTATATTTTGTAGTGTAGGCTTCTGAATATTAAAGAAAATACAAATAGCTTCAATGTTAGGGATGTTTAATGTTGTATGATAATAATGTCTATTTGGGACTGTTATAGGATTCAAGTATGTTTTGATTTTATGTCATGCATATTTATTGTTTTACTAAGCTAGGCCTTTTTCTGATTGTGGGTTTGTTATTATTATAGAGATGGCTGAAGTAGAAGCCAAGGCACCGGTTCCAGAGTCTGTCTTGAAGAAGCAGAAGAGGAATGAGGAATGGGCTTTGGCAAAGAAGCAGGAGCTTGAAACTGCCAAGAAGAAGAAGCTTGAGAGTAGGAAGTTGATTTACAATAGGGCTAAGCAGTATGCAAAGGAGTATGCTGAGCAGGTAATCATTGTAAACTTATTCACAGTTGTTTAATTTTATTACTGCATTTGGATTAACAAGATTCTTTCTTTTTTTTGCTAATTTTAGGAAAAGTTGTTGATTCAATTGAAGCGTGAAGCTAAATTGAAAGGAGGGTTTTATGTTGACCCTGAAGCTAAGCTTTTGTTTATCATCCGTATCCGTGGGTAAGTTGGCATTATTGATGTTTATGATCTTTTTCAAAATTGTGGAGTATGGGTTTTAATAACTTAGTTGTGTGCTTTGGAACTCTCAGTATCAATGCCATTGATCCAAAGACAAGGAAAATTTTGCAGCTTTTACGTTTAAGACAGGTATTTTATTGATTTCTAATTTCTTCAATATGAATTAGATTTAAAGCTTTGTGATGTTCTTGCCATTTTCTTATTATGCCTTCTCAGTATTTTTGTTGTTCACATGGGTGGGATTGGAAATTTTCTATCTGGAAAGTTCTTGTGGCATGACTCATCTCTCTTAGAAAAGAGAAAATGGGGGGAATATGTACTAGTCTTGTTCAATATTGCAGTTTGCTGGCTGGAGGAGACTTGTGATATGTAGCTGGAGCATTATTTGTTTATTTCCCGTCTTTCATTGCTCTGATGCAGTTTAATGTTTCGTTATATTGTGTCTGTGTTTTGTGGTGTCTTTTGGTTTGTTTTAATCTTAGTTTGGGCCTCCGTATTTGTAGCCTGTGAGATGATTCAGTCGGATTTTCTTTTTCAATTTCATGTTGTGATTGCATCATATGAAAGGTAGATACATTAATTTGTGATAAATTATAGTTATGCAATATGACATTGAGTCATTTTGGTATTGAAACTTGATTTATTTGAAAATTTAGTTTTATTTTTTCTTTCTTGAATAAGAACATTGATTAATTTCTTCTATCAATAATACAGATCTTCAATGGAGTTTTTCTTAAAGTGAACAAAGCTACCATAAACATGCTTCATAGGGTTGAACCTTACGTCACCTACGGGTAAGTGAAATATTATGTTTTTTATTTTACTGTTTGCAACACTTTTGCTTCTAATATGTATAACATGTCTGATGAACTCATGCTTCATGTAGATACCCCAACTTGAAGAGTGTTAGGGAGCTCATTTACAAGAGGGGATATGGAAAGCTAGACAAGCAGAGAATTGCTTTGACTGATAACTCAATTATTGAGAAGGTTTGTGCATCTTATGTTCCTTAGTGTTAATCATGTGGCGCTAACATGTTATGAATTATGATGTATCAGGCTTTGGGCAAGTTTGGTGTCGTCTGCATGGAAGACCTGATCCATGAGATTATGACGGTGGGACCTCATTTTAAGGAGGCTAACAACTTTTTATGGCCATTTAAGCTCAAGGCACCATTGGGTGGCCTGAAGAAGAAGAGGAACCACTATGTCGAGGGTGGTGATGCTGGAAACCGTGAGAACTACATCAATGAGCTCATCAGAAGAATGAACTAGGCAGTTTGCAGTATTTTGATGATTATTTAGAGTTTTGAGGTGTTTCATTAGAATTTTGAGGTTCTTGTGCTAAGATATTGTTGGTGCCGAAGCAATCAAAATTTTAACCTCCCCTTTGAGTGTGGAAACAGTTTTTGTTTTAAACAATGGATCAGGAGATGTTATTTGGAAATTTTATTCTGCTTCAGATACGAGGGTTAGTTTATAATTTTTATGTATCGTCAGAATTTCAAAAGCATGAAGGCCTCTTGATTGATGTAATATTGTGCTATTTTGTAACGCACTCCATGGCTACTGGCCTCGTAAATTGTTTGGGGGGGGGAGGATTGGGGTTGTGGTTGGTGGGGGGTTGTTGTGTGGGTAGAATTTAATGGGATTAAGGATCTAGTCCTGATCGGTGTCGATATAAATTTTTTTTTATTGGTATAGTTTACATAGATGATATTATAGATGATATTTTAGTCTGACTAATAGTTTACATAGATGATATTATAGATGATATTTTAGTCTATAGTCAGAATAAATTTATGCATATTAATCATTTAAATAAAATTTTAGATTGCTTTAAAAATAATAATATATTAATTTCTAAAAAGAAAAATAGAACTATTACTAGGGATGTTAAAAATATTCAATCTGAACCTGATCCAAATTTAGGTGATAGTGGAATGAGGTCGGGTTGGTCTTGGGTATTACTCGATAAGCTTAGGTTAGGTTTGGTTTAAAATTTAAGTTTTATAAAAAATATCATAAAGTATAATATTTATTTCAAATAATTATATTTATTTGACTAAATTATTATATGTATATTTGAAATCTCAAACATTTAAAGTTCATATTTTTATGTTCAGTTTTATTAAAATAATTATAAAATTATAATATATATATATGTATTAATGTATGTATGTATGTTGTATGTATATGTATAAAATGCCTGGCCCAGGTGTCTAAAAAGCATATCCGAGCCAGATCGGGCATTGTCATACCTGAGCTTGGACTTGAGTTTTGCCATTCTTAATATACTAGTTGAATTAGGATTTGAAATTCAACTTTACTTGGATTTAATATTCGAATGGGATTTAGGATATTCAAAAATTTGAATGAAATTTGAACCTTAAAAATTTTGAATGAAATTTGAATCTTAACAATATTGTAAAGTGTAGCTCAAATTTGGATTTTTAGAAGCATATGATAAGTCGATTATATGAATTATAGATAACTAAAATGTCAGTAAAAATTTGTTTGATGAGTTGCTTTTATAAATAAAAGAGATTTGACTTATCTATCATATTCATATGATATGTTGTTTATGACAAAATCTATATAGTATAACAATAAACTCTGAGACATTTAGGATAGTTGATTTTAATGAGAACAAGATCAATACAAATTTTTTATTTCTATTTATTATTGGAGATGGAATTTGAGATAATTTTTTCTTTCGATTCATGATTAGAGCAGGATTCAGATTGACCAATCCTAATCGGAGCATCTCGATTACCAACCCTACTTATAAATATTAATATATATTTATAAATATTATATATATAGGAAAATTTAAATTTATATTTAAAATTTTTTAAAAAGTGACGTTCCTTTATTATTATCATAACTAAGTAGGATTTTAATAGAAAAGAGGGAACTTCGTGGTAAAAATCTTTTCTCAAACATGGATCAATATTGTGCACTATGTTGCTTTATTACCATGTGAATACTGAATTGTGATTAATCTTTAGATGTTCTCTTTATTTGCTTATGATTCCTTTTTATTGATGCTTTATTCGCCTCGTGAATGATTGTAAGTTAAATATCTCAATATTTAAATTTTAAGTAATGTGACATTTATCTATTAAATAGTTTAATAGTAATTTATAAATTATAAAATTTATCATCAAATAAATGATTGACATATAGCGATTAAGACTAAAGTTAAAACTTAATTTTTAAGATTCATATGGCATCATTAGATGTATTCCTTTTAAATTTTATGTGGGATGTAACCCCTATGCAACACAATGGTCGCAGGCCCCCTAAAAAATGATGGGGTTAGAAATAAATATTAAAGAAATTTCAAGAGAAATAAATAAGTCAATTATCTGACAAATAATATTACTATAGCTTGAGAGAAAGTAAAAATATTGTACGTAATAATTTAGCCTATTTAGTTTTGGCTACTATAGTCGCACTACGTTTCCCATTTATCGGGTTTAAAATAGAGCCTTGCAAATACTGGGGACTGGGGGCATTGTAAATTTGTAAGTTTCGCAGCTCTTGTATAATTAGCTCTCGTTCCAAAACGTTTGAAGTGGCAGTTAAGCTGAACTGGATGAAACGTGTTGACCCAGCCAGAAATTTGTTGTCAATTACAAGGACCAGGTCAAACTTTGAAAAAGTTTGGTCATGGCTAAAAAATTTTGATATTTCTTAGAAATTGCTAGACACAAGAACCTGCCTACCATTAAATCCACAAATTCGTGTTGCTTCCAAGTTAGGAAAATTATACAGATCCCCTTACAGTTTGCCTTAAACGCATTACTGTCAAAGATGTTTTAGGTTTTTTTTTTTCCCATAGGGGAATAACTTGACTTTAATTTTTTGTTAAATTTTGTAAAATTAATTAGTCAACTTATTTTTCCTTGAGAATAGCTCAACAACCAGCCCAAAACACTCATTGTGCCTATGATTTCCTGAATTCGAACAATGATAAGAGCCAAAGACAATGAAAAAATTAGAGTAAAATTATCAAATACTAAACATATCAAGGTAAAGATATTTTATTTCTAAACAAATGAGGAAAATAATTGGCAAAATCTAAATAATATTAATAGTTGATGCAAGTGACACATTAAATTTAAAATAACAATATGCAACCCTCCCAATGAACCCCTTACCTCAACCCTACTAGGAAAAAATAGGACTTTCAATTAATGTCAAAATTACCCTAAAAATTTATCTTGGTGGCGTTGAAGATGGGATAATCCGTGTGCATATTATTTTTCTTAATTTTAATGCCAAAAAAACAAAGGGCCTTTAATAAATGCAAATACTTTAGTGGATTTTTTTATCAAGAAAGAAAATTTTTGCACTTTGATGTATTTAAAGCAAACCATGGGGGGATCTACAAAAGTTTCCATGTAATCGTAGTACTGCGGAGTGCTTGAAATTCCTGTCAATTTCGTACTCCTCTTAAGAAACATAATCTCAGGTGAGAACATATCAGAGTTAAATTGCTAAGAGCCGAGTCTACGATCGTGTATAAATATCCTCTTTGAAAATGTCCGATAAATCATTTGATCCAAAGTTTTAAGCTAATAGATTCAAGGCTCTGGAATAACGCTAGAGGCAAGTCTCAACAGTCTCCCTCCATGAAACGTAGACTAAAGACAAGATCTCATAGTATATTTACATGAACTGAGAGAAAAGAGTTCGAAAGTGAACCAAAGAGCTTGCATGCAAGAGGGGGTAAACGCTAGACCTAGGCACTAATATTATGAAGGAGAAATCACCTGATCCAAGAGCTTAAAATGATATGCCAGAGCCTAGCGATGATATTAAAAGCAAGTCTTAACGGAAAAATAAGCTTATAGCATATATATAAAATATTACGCATTTAGGTTTAAAAGAATGGATGGCAGAGCAATATGTAACAATCCAATAATGCTTATTTCTTTTTATTTTAGGTAATTGAGTTTTGTTACAAGATAGATTCTGATACAGTTTCATACACACGCACACGCACACGCACACGCACACTTCACAACCTTGCTTAGCAAGGCAATCAAACATGACCTAGGAAAAGAAAAGATTGAAATAAATTACGATGAAGCATGCATGTCTCATCATCATCATTTGCTACTTATGAAGTTGCAGGGACCAAGCGTCTGGAGCAAATTGTGCAATAGAATTTCTTCTTGACTTTATGAGAAATCGGAAGAAAACAAAACCTCAAATGGGCATCAAAATCTATTGCCAGTACAGGCCCTCCACAGTACGGGCAAGCTGCGTCAGCTCCATTTTTCCTGATCACCTTTTCTTGCAGATCGAATATCGACAACACGCTCATTTTTCTCTATTTGTTGGGGGGCGTTGTTGTAAGCAATGCTTGTTCTCAAGGTATTTATTTACACGCATAATTTGTAAAGATTTGGGCATGCAACTTCTCTGGAGTTTCATTTTTAAGGCTGTTTCTTAGCTGGGGTCCTATTGTTTATTTTTAGGTACATCTGTTAAAGAATTGGTAATTTTCTGGAACTGATTGGAGATGTTCACGTTTAGAGTGTTTAAAGCAAGAAATGAATCAATTGAGAAGCTGCGAAGAAAGCAGCGAAGTTCGCTCCAGGTCAAAAGAATGGTGCATTGACTATTTGACTTCTTGGACACTTCAGCTGCGGTTTCTCACTGAGTCCGTGTTCTGGATTTTTGTGTAACTGATTAAAATGTGCAACACCCTACACCATCACTTGGGATGGCTTGTAAGTCCTGAGCTTATATTATAAGGATTCTTTTTGGGTAAGGCAAGGCTTGGACAATACCCGAAAAAATGAAATCGTGAGGGTCAAGGAAGCGCGGACAATATTTTGTTAGTGGATTGGCCGTTACATTAGGATAGATTGACTTACTAGTGGGACAATATTTTACCTTTCAATTTTATCTCTCGTTAGATCTCATTTTTTTTTCTCAACTAATATTATTTATTTCAAAATTTCTTTTATTGCACAAAAAATAGTTTTTCTCCTCTTTCCGAGGCTCACAATAGATTAACTTCCCATCTCTCACATCTCTCATTTTCTTTTTTCAATCAAATCCCCAATTAAAATTAATCGCAATCTTATAAAATCACAAAAAGTAAAATCAAAAAACCCATCACTTATTCATAAAATTTAAAAAAAACCCAATTCTAAATATATTAATAAATTTATGTACCTGTTGTTAATGCAGATAGATGGCTGAGGTAATAATTATGCTAGAGAGAGAGAAGGAGATGGGGCAGGGGGAGCGAATAAAATAAAATAAAATAAAAAATTCTTTTTAATAAGGATGACTAAAAAAAAATAATAAAATAAATTAAAAACGATGGGCTGATCTTTTTGGTTTTTTTTTTTTTTTGCCTGTTCTTCTTTTGAAATGGGCTTATCGTCACGTTAGGATAAATTAAAAAGTCGGACTCATGGCTCCTCGGCTCCTCCCCAATGAAACACCATTCTTAAAAGTTAAAAGAATCCCATTAATTAACTAAAAGAATTCATTATTTATAACGATGCATGCATTCCTTCAAAATTAACCCTAATTCAATCTCTTAAAATTAGCTTATTCCTTTATGAATAATTTTTTTTTTTGAAATAATCACTTCTTTAACAGAAAACATTACAAGAGATCTAGAATCTTGGAAGGGCATCCTCCAACATTAGATCAAGGCCACCGCTGCTATAATAGCCATCACAATCATCTTGCTTTGCGCCTGTAAAATCTGTACAATCGGCAATTTAACCGTGTAAACAAACAGTTGAGGTGTCGATAACATCCATATGGAACGAGATTCCCACAGCCTTGAATATGAATGGGGTTTGGCACAATTAGACTGAATAGCTGCTGAGCAAATATGTGTATATAAATAAACATAAGGATTAAAGTTGTGGCGTTGAAAATGACCCAAGATCCTTGGGTATTCACTAAAGGATGCGTGCTCGAAAGAGGTTGAAATAGGGACTAATGTGATAAATTAATAATTCAATAAATTTATTAGATAATAAATTTTTAAAAAAAATCTTGTCAATTAATTCATAAATTAATATTGACTAATTTAAAACTAAATACATATGATATGTCTAATTTTCTTTATTGTACGAGCATAATACTTTATGCATTTCATCTATCATTGTTGCTTTCTTTACACTTTTTTAATGAAAAGTCATTGTTGCATGCTATATGCTATATTGAGAGAAATAAGAGAGAAATTGACTTAATATATTCCCTGTAAAAAGTCTTCTTTGATGAGTTACCATGTAGTCATGATCCAACCATACAATACAACCAAAAGATTATCACGTGACTAATTCACTTAATCAAAATCAAAATTATATTATACAACTTGATAGAGTCATTACATTCTCTAATTATACTACTTCTACACTTCATAAAATTTCCTATTATGAATTGTTATTATTTTTGTAAATTAATAGTTATTAACCTCTCAATGTATTAATATCCACTAAATTAATCAATTTTTAATGATCCAAAAACTATTAATTTATCGAGGTTATACCCTATGCTTTTATATATTTTTTTTTCTTTCAAGTATCACCTGCTATTTATTTCCGTTGTGGAAGTGTTGGTAATAGTGGTGGTAGAAGGCAGTTGGAATTTCTGAAATTGTTTTATGTTTTTGTTTTAATGATATTTTTATTTTTTAATAAGGATAATTTTATCCTTATTAGAATTAATTGAAAAGTGAGAGTTGATGAGAAAAATCAAGAGGTTTAGATAGCACTGCAAGTTAAAAACAAAAAAAATATTAATCAGAAAGAAGAAATAATTAACTATCCCCGCTTTAAGTATCCTTGCATATCTTTCGCGTTTTTCGGGTTGAGTATTTTACTTCACGGGAAAGTGTGATTGGGCTTGGACTGAAATCCAATTTTGACTTGACCAATGTGCATTTTAGAAGTAAATTACCTAGCTAGTTAAATAAGAAGGGCTTCAGTACGATCTTCAAAATAAATAATATCATATTATCATAAGCAATTCTAAGCGCATATCAAATCCACGGAAGCAGTAATTCGCTATGAACATTTCCGAACATAATTGGCTTCAAATAACAAGCATGGAGCCAGAATCAGTGATCATTCTCGGATATACAAGAAAAGAATGCCATGTAATGTACTGATAAACACATAAATGTCATGACGAGGGTATGTCTATTGGGTTGTGGGCTTCAATATCCACGTGCCGTATGCCAGGAACGAGGTCCTGGATCTCCTTCTCTAGTCTATCAACTTCAGTTCCTAAAGCTGTAACAACTTCCTCACCTGCACCAAGATCTTGATGTCTAAAACATTACAAGCACAATTCAAGTTATAAAACAAACTGCTAATTAAGATGCATACCATAGTTCGACATGATTTTAAGCAAGGCTGCGTCGCCCTTCTCCTTTGCAGCTTCACGAAACTGTCACCGGAACCAGTCAGTCAGATAGAAATAGTTAATGATATTAACTTGTGAAGTATGGCATGTGTCAATTCAACAAGGGAGTTAAAAAGTAAAATATATGCACGTAATGAATTTGTAAGCATTAGAGACTCGGAAAGCTAATAGTTACCAAAACATTGGACTGTATCAGTTTCTAATATGCATGTGATGCATTTCAAAATAAGAATGTAAAATACACACTAAGATGATTAACCTGTTTACCAAAACATTGGACTGTATCAGTTTCTAATATGCATGTGATGCATTTCAAAATAAGAATGTAAAATACACACTAAGATGATTAACCTGTTTGGCCCAAGCTTCACGTCCGCTCCTCTTTAGATAATTCTGTACAACCATCACTCCGTTGAAATCTGTTTCAATTCAGCCAAACATCATCGTATCATATTAATACACCACTAATGCCAAACTAATACACATTAATGAAACTAAATTTCATGAGTGGCATAGCTGAATAATGCCTGCTTCTTTCCACTTTCAATACATGATTATAATGATTTCTTATCGTTACACAAATTTTGCATCTACGTAGGCAATTAATCATCAAAAATATATGCTGTGTACTCCATATAATCTATATCAATTTACAAATGCCAAAGCAGCTCATATGGGCTGTAAACTAGGAATATTATCAGAGAAATTCACACCTCTTTACACAAACAACAAGCTGCTACTCTTGCAAAGATTTCTACAAAATGTAGATGCCAAATGTGACAGAGAGGACATGTAGTTGACAATAATCAGATATTGATATTGATAGAAATTAACTCTCCGACATATAAGCAAAAGTACGAGTTAACACAGAGAAGATTCGGAACAATGATGGATATATTGATTTTAGCTGGAACTTGAGGAAATGAAGTTCCAAGAAAAATAAAAAAGGAATAGGACATGGCAAGAAAAATCACCTATCTCTGCCTTGAATCTAAAGAATCCAGGTCCAATCACCTCGCTTTTGCAATCATATAGAGCATCTACAACCTGGCAAAATTTTAGATTTTCAAACATGGGAATTCTGCCATAACAAATGTAGTCGTAGACTTATCTTACATGAACATACCGGATCATTTTTCAAGAAATGGAGAATCTTCTCCATATCGTGGTCGTCCATAGCCCGACCAATCAAAGCATGACGATTCCTTTGTATTAGAAATATAGCCACCTGCATAGGAGATACGGTTCATTACCTATAACAATAGTCAAAATTTTATTAATTGACTTCTTGTCAATATAATTTACTAAACAGCAATACGAGCAGTAAAATCTGATGCTGGTTCCAAGATAAACCTGACCATCAGATATTATTGATAAAAGAACAGTAATTTCTGCATGGCCAGTTCATTACTTAGAGCATTATTTGAAGTGCAGCAAGCAATCTTGCTTTTGCCACTATCCCTCCCTTTCTATTCTGACTAACAATACAAAACAAGCCATTTTCATATTTTCATATTCAAAATTTCTGTTTGTAGTAGCCATTGAGGCTTAAATTTACAATTAAATAGATTCCTTCAACCAGCTCTTTTAATCATACTCATCACTTTCTGTAACAATCTTATTTACCATTTTTGGAACCCTATCCCCAAGTTCGAATAATCACTAAATGTATAAAACTCCATATTCATACAGATATAATTATTTTTAAAAATGCACTTATATTTGAAGTTTTTTCTTTTGAGTTACCATGCAGCCACATGATCTCACCCTAAATTAAACTAAATCCCTCTCCAGAGTTGGTGTGAGTGGGGATTTAAACTCTTCACCTCTTAATTTCACTAACGGCCCATGAGGCCAAACTAACTGGAGTGTTCCTTTGAGGATTTTGTACAGATCTATTCATCAAATCAATGAGAACTGAAAACATAAATGAGCAGTAGAAAACGGAATTGAGAAACAAGGATCCTGTTTCAGAAAGATTTGAACTTAAAAACAATTCAAGCTGTCCATCTTTCTGTAGCTTGAAGCAGCATGGCTGAACAATGAGGTAGCATATGACAAAGCATACAAAAGTCATCATGTAGCATTCTCCATTTTTTAATTGTCAATTCTTTGAAATTGGGTACCTATTTAAAGCTTGGAAGAAGTTGGTTGTCACTCAATCAAAGAACCCTTTCCTCCAAGGGTTGATAATACATTTTTAGGAAGGTCCAAGATGTCTCAGTTGATACCATTTTCTCATTGATTTCTGAGTGATGGAACTACAATTCATGGCTCAGAAGACCAATTAGTTTTGGAAAGTGCCTTTTCCTTTCCTCCAAATGGTAAAATAAGAGCACGTTAGAAGTTCACATGATACAATAAAACTTCTCTATAGTGATACTCTATATAAGAATAACCTTCATATGGTCATAAAAAATTCTTATCCCAATTTGGGCCAGTTATAAAAAAGAATAAACTCTACATTATAATAAGTTACAATTTTCTAAATCCCTTTTTGAGGAAATTACCTCTATATAGTAATAATTATCTGCATATTGTAAGAAATATATACTATATAACATTAGAGGTTTCAGATGGAATAAACAAATTTTCTAAAGTTGCTTTGGGCAATAATTCTTCAGATTTTTAAGATTATTTTGCATATTTCCCAACATTACAGAAATTTTAGGTACCAATATTTTGAAATTATGTCTACCTCTTTTATCAATGTCTATAAATTGGATTTGACATGCCCAGTAACTATATTATCAATGTAACATGTGTTTTACCTCTATATCACTTACACTAAGGATAAATAAGTCAAAATAATAATTTTTGTAACCACACCGTTGCTAAGTTATAACCTCATAGTAATAAATTGGTTGGGTCCCAACATGACGGCTATAGAGAGCTTTTACTGTACCATCATGTAAAGATTTCCAACCTCAGGACTTTCTAATGCATATACAAGTGAATTAATTATTTTGGAGAAAAATAATACCATTCCAAGAAGGTTTCCAACTACAATTGAACCAATTGGGTCATAAATTGCATTTCCCGTGACATTAACCGCAATCAATGATGCTCCAGCTATAACAAGGCCAGTAACTGCAGCGCCATCCTGGATAACAGAAATCATTTATTAGGGATCCTGGACAAGGAGAATAGTTGCAATATATATATTATATCAGACATAACTAGAGAACAAATTATCAGCAATCAACCAAAATATATTTTTTCAATTTGAATTGCAAAATGCAGTTAATTGCACTAAAGATGATTAGGGGCATACACAGCTATACAAAGACTCACAAACAATGTGAACACACATGGTAGGAGGATGAATTGTGTACAATTGCTTATGTAAACTAACAGTGAAGAATACACAATGAATACCTCTGTCATGACGGCAACAGATGTAGGATCATGACCACGCCAGATATAGTCTCTTATTGTCATACCTTCTGCAGCTGCTCCTTTCCTGACAGCTTGTATTGCAACAACAAGAGAAGCACCTGTAGGAAAGTATAACGAACTTAAATCAGCAAAAGACAAAGATCAGAAGGTTGAAACTAGCCTCTTCAGACCATGCTGTTGACCTAAAATCACAGTGCTGTGAGCTATACCTTCAATGATAAATGAACCACAAATCACCAAAGCTGCATATTGCACATTTTCAGGAGCCTGTAGAAAAAACACGCAAAACTATATAAATATGCATATGTTAAGTTAGCACAGAATATTTAGAATTTTGGATGACATAATTTGTATCGTTACCCCTGAAGTCCACAAGTGCTGAATTCCATTGACAATTGTAGCACCAGACCCAAGACAAAAGATCCCGACAGCAGATATCAACGACCAAACAAATCGTTCCTTGGAATAGCCATAACTGTACAATTGTGGAAATAAAGTAAGTAAATCAATTCAGTGAATTCTTGTAACAAAAATAACACCTACATCTTCACTCTAAACATGAATGAAAATTTCTGTCTCCATTAAGTAAAGTTTAAAAAATAGAAAAGCACATGTATCCTTTGGCTAACATAATCAAAAAAAAAAAATTACAAAAAATATATAGCCTGAAATCGAGAAACAAATTTATACATGAAACGAAGTGCCGAAAGATTGAAAAACAAGGGAAATCTAGGCGATTTATTGTTAATGATGATGGCTTATGATGTAGAAAACTTACGGATGAAGAGCATCAGGTGCACGCCTGGAGCTACTCAGACCATAAGCTAGAAGCACCTGCAATTTTAATATGAATTAGTTTCTCTGCATTGAAAAATATATGAATTGATTTAATTTAACAGAAGAAAGAAAATAAGTGCATCTGCTAGCCCATGAGAACCTTCAAGACAAGTACCTGATTAGCAAAGTCCGCAGCTGAATGCACAACTTCAGCCAGCATAACATGGCTAGAGGTCCCTATCCAGACCCCAAACTTGAGAGCGAAGACAAGGAAATTGCACCACAATGCAGTCGTAACTGCTCTTTGACTACATACAGATTTGAGAGAGACGATAATAGCAAGAAACAAATCAGATAAGTTTTAAGGAAAAAAAGAGGAAAAATATAACAGTATTCAGCACATTGCATGGTAGCCGTACATGGAAGTAAAATATATTACAGGATAGGAAAAGAGAAGCATCAGCCATCTTAAGTATACAACCAGATCAGATTGATCGTTACCATCTTCAATGTTAGTAATTTATTTCTTCTTGGAATTTTTAGGATGGTCTTTTTTCCAGTTATTTTCTTTAAATAAATATATCATTTCAATCTGTCATTGTCTGGCAGACAAACATTACTGAAGATTAAATTATTGTTTAAGTTCTCAACAAAACCTGTTTATTCTCTTATCACATATTTCCCAGTAACATAACAAACACAGGAATACTTACAAACAACCAAATTTACTAAATAGTATTTGAACCATGAAGTTCTATGGCATAACAAGATTAAACAGTGCTGCATAAAAAAAACATGGGCTAAGCATCAGCATCCATAGAAATTGACATTATCAACACTTGTTGGTATACGCACAGGTTCCAAATTCTTGTCAGTATGTATGCATCTGAAATCAATGGTTAAAGATTAATCAGATAACTAAACAATAGGAGGATCCCAATCCTTTCTTTTCCCAAGCTAGAGTTGTAAAAGATGCATTTTTCAAGTCTTATTCAACTATAAAAATGCCCACCAGATGCATTTTCCAAGTCTCATTCAACTATAAAAATGCCCGCCAGCTCCTTTTTACCAAATTAGGAATGAAATCAGCACTCTATCGAAATGCCTCCTTCTTCAAGATAATATTTGATAGGAAAAATTACTCAAACAAACTATTTCCTACAGTTCTACCAGCATTTTTATTGTGAAGAACAACGTCATTAATGAAGAAACTTGGTCAGAATGCATCCATGAAGAGAACTTTTTCTTTCTTTAGACAAATACCACTTTTACAAGGTTGTTTGCCAGGTAACGTGCAGAACGGTTCGCATCTATAATGTTAGTTGTCACACCATTCTATCTAGATGATTGCGACAAATCAATTACCAATTGATAAAAAGGTCAAGAGAAAAGTAGTTTATTAGACTCTTTTTCCAAATTAACAAATGTATCTATTACTCTTTTCTCCCTCTCTTTTTTTCTCTTCGTATTTGAACATTAAACATTATCATGCTTCGAGAATTTCATTTCCAAAAAGAAAAAGTTAAAAAACATAACTTATCATCACTCATTTCAACTACATTTACCATGTCCATACTTGTTTCCCAATTATAACCAATTAAGGCACTTCATAAACTCGAGTGCCACTAAAGCCACCACAACATTGAAACACATTGGAGCTTAAATATCATTCTACAACCCTTTACATATCGACCGTAAGCTTTTGAAAGACTCAGAAATCAAACATCTCTTAACACCCAATACCATGCCCAAATTATAAATTTACGCCCGTATCCCCAAACATGGAAAGTAAATGCTAGCAGAAACAACCCATTTACACAACATCTACAAAAAATTTCACCTGTGTTCATCTGTAATCTCAATCTTCTTCACCTGCTTCGCCCTCGTAAAAAAATCTATAATAATTAAAAAAAAATACAAACAAAGTTAGACCCAATTCACAGTTAAATCCCAAAATAAAACAAACACGCAAAAATAAAATACTTACTACGATTAGAGGAGTACTGATGCTGTTGATTACTGCTGCCACAGTCAAAAGAAACCAAATCCAATAGAACGAAACGTTTCGAGCAATGAACCGAGCAAAAACCTCGAAACTGGTTAGTATGCTCTAAAATGCTAAAGACTTTTCCATTGTTGTCATTTAGAAAAACATTTATGGGGGAATAAGGGTTTAAAACGGCAGTGCGTTTAGAGGAATGGAGAAGGCGAGAGAGGAAATGGCAAGATGTTCGCATCAAAACTAAATCTTTTTTTTTCAGGCGGGGGTGTTTTTGCTTAATTAACAGAAATTCTGATTTTGATTTAAATTCCCCCAAAATGTTCGAGATGTTAAGTACCCACATTCATCTCGAGGATTGAAATGGAGTTGGTATAATGAAAACTCAAAGATGAAAGGGATTCTTGACTTGATAGCAGCAGCCGCGGCATATTCCGTCTTTTAAAGAAGAAAAGAAGGTGACTGTCTGCGACTGAATATTGGGAATGAATGTAGGAGGGGCAGTGGCTGCCAGTGGAAGCAAAATCTAGCCCAATTTATTTTTATAACCCAAATAGCCAATTCACTTTTTTGGACAAGGAGCTAAATAAAATTACTCAAATTATATATATATTTCTAAATTTATGTCTGATTTTAATAGAATATAACTAATTTTTTAATCTCGATATTTAATTAACAAGGTTCATTAATCCATAGATTTCTTCAACTCCAAGAAAGATTTGTGTGTTTTAGGCTTTTGGCTTAATTTTTCATAATTGCTAGTATGGAAATAAACCAAACAATACCCTTCTCAAACACTATCAAGCTAACTCTAATTAAATCACATATTAATATATCTAAGATAATATAATCATATAGTAGGAATTTATGACATGCGGTTTCGTTTTAAAATACTACATAATTGTTTGTCATTTTTACACTCATGAATGATGTGACATATAAGATAGATATCTAACAAAAAAAAAATTAGTTCTCTTACAAGAAAATAAGATTAATATTAAGAATGATAATATTTGACCCCTTCAATTTATCTTATCAGCACCCACTTTTTAATTAACATTTTTTATTTCAGAACTGCCCTTACTAAAAAATAAATAAATATTATTTCTTCTCTCAAGTTCTCAATAGATTTACTTATCATCTCTCTAATCTTTTGAATTGATTTACAATTTGAATCAAATATTAACTTTTAACAAATCTCAAATTGACATTAAACAAAATCTTAAAATTTTATGCAAAATAAAAAAAAATATCATAAATAATAACAAAACTACCAATTCTTCATAAAATTTAATAAAAACCCATTGATGAATCTGATAATATATTGGTAGAGGTGATGGATTAATGGTGAAGAAGATAGATAGTGATGGCAATGACAAATTTGTTGGTGATGAAGTGGCCAATGTGATAGTTATAAACTTATATACTAGAGAGGGGTGGGGGTTTGGGGAGGTAGAGAGAGAATAAAATAAAATAATAACTTTGATTTATTAAGGGTATTTATGAAAAGTAATAAGATAAATTAAAAGGTGGGGGTCAGTGAGATAATTTAAAGGGCTCAAATGTCATTACTCAATATTAATATATTCCTTAAAATTAAGGATTTCAGAAAAATTCGATCCGAGCTTTGGTGTTTCAGGCCAGATTTGGCCTTGACCGAACATTTTTTTTAAACACTAGATCTAGGCTTGGGCTTCACCTAGAAAATCCAAGATAGCCCGAAAAGTTGAAGAAATACTTAAAAAAATAAAAAATATATCTATTTAATTAAAATACAGCTTTTGAAATACATTTAATCCATCTATATAGCTTAAATACTTTAATCCCACACATTTTTGAAACCTAATCTAACAAAAAGCAAAATTTTATATATTTTAGATTTGTAAAAACATAATAAACAAATATAAAAAAGGGGAGAATATAATAAACTTTGGGCTTTTTGGGCCGACCCCATAAAAAAATCCAACTTGAGTCGACATGGTTGCCATCCCCACTCAAAATCGTGAATACTCCAATTTCCTTCCATGACCAAAACCGCTGCCTCTATGACGAGGCAACCCGCACTAGTTGACTGATGGGTTATGAGTTACCACATCATGTGTTCTTACAAAATTAGTCATCCAATGTGGTCCTATCATTTAACCAACAGCTCGTAAACATGTGAGATTAGCGGAGATAAAATAAAAGCTAATGCCAAAATCATCACCAATGCTTATGCAATGGGGAGAGACCCAATAGTCTGGACAATCCTCTGAATGTTTTAAAGAAACTGAGCGTTTCGAATGTTCTTTCATTTATATCTATTGCCTTTGAAAAGGCAACTACTTTGAGCTGCTTCCATTTGGCTCAGGAAGAAGGATGTGTCCCGGCATGTCATTTGCTAGCGCAAGTATTGAGCTTGTCTCTGCTCATTTGTATCATTTCCAGGCAGGATTGAACCTGAAGAGCTTGATATGATAGAGAACAACGGGGCTACCAATAATCTGCTTGTGATTTCTACAACTCACAATATCAGTAATAAGACCTAAGATGAACTTTACAACACTGCCATTATCAGAAAACTAGAATGGTAAACCATGTATTACTAATTCAAGCTTTAACAGTGACTTGAGAAAGTAATGAGAAAGGCATCTGAAAAATTCTTAACAAAAAGTTACAGATTGGTATCACCTCGCTGTTTAACAGGTTGGGTCAAAACTCAAGACCCATATTCCTGTGAAATAATAACTGTTGGCAATAATCTATATACTTTATGCTACATATCAATCACCTTGGGGTCTATTCAACATTTTTATCGAAAGGTACAACATTTCCTATCAGCTGAAACAGAGAGAAATCTGTTAAAGTCGCATTGTTTGCCGAAAAGGGAACAGCAGAATTCATCAGTCTGGGTCTGATTTCAAGTACACCAACTTTCTAACTGTGGGTCTTCATCTGATTAAAGCCTGGAATTATCAAATTTGTTCAACCAAAAATAATAACAGCTAATGAATCCTGATATCATCAACCAATCGGCCTCCCTTCCTACCACGTAACCTGATATTTGGTCTATGATGGCCATCTGATTTCCCAGAGATCTCTCCATCATGTCGGGTCACAATTTTTAATGGGTGGGCTTCTGTATTGAAAACCCACTCATCTAATGATATCACTGTTGTGGGAGAGAAAAGAAGATACAGATATTTCAGTGTCTCTGCAAGAAAGAAGCTTTGCATCATGTTATCTTTATCGCCGGTATTAACCTGAGAAAACACAACAATCATTCATAAATAAATAAGAGCATATTAACAAATCTACTGGAAAGGACAGAAATGCAGAAGAAATTGAAGAATATATAACAGAAGACTGCTTAACCAAAACATTTAACAACATTTTCACCGTTTTTTACTGAATGTAGGCTCACAAATGACCTTATAGATTGTCCAAAGATTTAGCTAAGTTTCTGCCAATGGCAATTGCTTTTGTGTATAATTAGCAGACTATGCTCACTAATGCAAACAACTATTTAAAACAAAAGATTAAACATTCCTTACTACTGAGGTTTAACAGTCAAAGATACTAAGAGAAGTGCATTTTCTAAAATGCATCCCTAAGTTTTGTATCACGTCAGCTTTTTCATGAAAACATACTGAAGCATACAGAATATTTATAGAAAAAGATCTTATTTAATGTTGGAGGCTTGAGGTGTGCTTACATCTTTCAGTCCCACATATCCTGATTCTATTCGGGAGTTCTTTTCGAATGCCTGAAATATGTTCCAACCCCACTCTTTGTATGTCTTGTTGCCAGTTAGACGCCATAAGTAAAAAAGTGATTCAACAGTCTCAGGTCTCAGTATGTTCCACGATGTGCCCACAGACATGTCCTGAAAATGTAGTGAATGAACACTGGTAAACGGCAGTACCTTAAAATTGAAAATTCATTTGATAATAATACAAAAACTACAAACCTGCCCATCACGGAAGAAGTAATTCTCTCCGGCCAATTTTGTTGGTGTTGACTGGTAGAAGTTATAACACGTCCAAGCAAGCTGCCAAAAAAGACAGAAACATCCAGTGAAAAACCCAGAAGGATTCTCACATCATCCTTGGTTTTGATATGGGAAAGAAGGAACATGCACATAGAAGAAGCTAATGAATGGTTAGGTCAGCAATCCAAATTAAATTATATTTCAAATAAAAAATTTTGGTTCTGTTTTATTCCTTTAACTAGTGGCCAACAGTAGGAAAAGAAAAGATTAACCAAATATGAGATTCCTACAAAACCATCTTGGCTTGTACCCCAAACAAATCAGATCATCTCCCAACTTCCATGTGTATGTGGTAAATCTTGTATTCAATCAGAGATTTGCTAATATTTTTCTCTTCCCTCCCCAACACGAATTAAAAATCTCTCCTTGAAATTGAACACTTGACCTCTTGCTTCCAATGCAAGAGGCCAGACCAATCAGCAATAAGAGACATACCAACAGCTACACACATATTATGTCGTTCTATCAATTTTTTTATAAGACAGAAACTTGAATTATATTCTAAACAATGTGAGGTTTACAAAAAAGTAAACAAGTGGTCAAAAAAACAAAAAAAAAAAAAAAAAAACAGGATCAGCCTGGCAGAATGTCAAGATCTATTTACAAAGAACCTTTCCACTCAAGCCAAAGATAAAACAATCTGACTGTAAAATCAAGACAATATTCCACTTAGCCCAAAATACTTCCCATTTTGAACTTATGTAAAAGAAAAATGGGTCCTAAAATTATTGTCCCTGATGCCCAAAGAAAAAGGCACCCTAAAATTCTTGTCTTATCCCATAAAACAGTTAACGATCTTCCCCAGCCAAGCTCTCAAAAATCATCTTTTTTTTTCTTCAAAATTCCTTCGACCTCAATAACCTATCAGTCTTAATAGATAATTTGATACCCCAGATGCTTCTTCCCAAACAAAATTCAGGTATATATATGATCAAAACTTCATTCAATTTTGAAAATCTTTCCCAGAGCTTTCAAAAATTCATCCATTTCTTTCTTGAAATTCCTTTGAAATGTGTAAAAACCTATCAGTTTTTTTGAGTCGCAGGTAATTTGGTAATCCCAGATGATTCTTCCCAAATGAAATTCCGATATATATGATCGAAACTTCATTTAATTTCAAAGTTCATGTCATCGGTATCTTAAAAGGGTGCCTTAAAATTGGAGGTGAAGACATTGCATTATTCATCACAATTTATATGAGTTCACAAAACAATGTTCTTTTTTCTTGCTCTTGCACAAAATTTGGGTATTAAGATATTTTCCAATGTGAGACAGAAGGAATACCTCTTCTGCAAGAGAGAGAAATTTCTCAGAATCACCGGGTCCATAACCAGAAGATCCTAAAGCAATCATTCCTGGAGCAAAGCATGCTAATTCATCCATCTGCATAGACATGGTGTCAAAATAGCCATCAATATCTAGCAATTACTAATGCATCCCTACAGTAGTGTAACCGAGTATTACCTTGTCTATCAGCGAGTCCCCACTCTTCTCACAAATGTATGTAAAAGATGATGGTGTTGATCTTCTAACCAAGCTTAATAGACCTTTCATTGATGTCTCCCACATGTCTCTGCTTGAAAGATTCCACAACAAAACTTTGACATCAAGAAATTTAGGAGCACAGACAGCTGAATACTAGAGAGAGAAAGGTTGAGTATTGACCAGAACAAGATTGCAGACATTTAAAATATGAAAACATGATATCCATCCTGCATTAGTTGTCGTTTGTTCTATTTTTTTAAGTCCCAATAATTTTTCACACTGAAATGTGAATTCTATCAGACTCGTTATCCCAAACGTGCACCATTGTAAAGATCTTTTCTTTTTTTTTTTAAACATTTCAGAATTAGACAGTGGAAGCTACAATTGGAAAAATAAAAGTATATTGTAATGCATTTGTAACTGACTCCTTAATTTATTGGCTTTATCCGAGAAGCCAGCTAAAGTGTATGGAGCTGAATATCTTTCCCTTTCACCAAAATCCCAGTGAAAATAGAATCATTTAATATTTAATCACATTGACCGGTCCAGCCCCCATCACATCTAAATTTTACAGTAGCATGTTTGTCTTGGCTTTCACATAAGAAAAGAAACTGCAAACAGCAAGCAGGAGTGATGGAATGGTTGCAGATCCAAATGCAGATACATATGAGAACAAAATCTCCTCACCTGTAAGGCTTCACTGCTGAAGTTTTATTCCCTTGAACCCATACTTTGAGTAAATATTCATAAAAGCTGCAATAAAATTTCATTGTTAACCAAAAACTCTTAATAATCTTGCAAAATTATACTCCTTTACTGACCTTAAGAAGTGAAACTAGAAAGTAAAAGAAGTTAAATCATAGATGATGAAATGTTAGGGCCATCCACGATCACATAAATGATAATAAATGTTCAAGCAGTGAATACCTATCACCCATGGCACCAAAGGTTATGGTTGAGTATGATGGAGTTCCCCTATCAGGACTAATATAGATGGGAAGCAGGCCATCAGCAGGGAATGTTTTGTTAAGCTCCACTATTACTTTCTCAGCCTGAAACATCAGTTTGCAACCATCAACAAAATCCATTCACCCGAACAAATCATTCTTCAGAAAGGGAAGTGAACTATTGACTGATTACTCCCTGAACAATTTTGGTCTTCAAACTAATCTCTTAGTGCAGACGAATATGAATAATTAGCACTAATTTGTAAGATGTCAGACATTAAGTGGCAGGTTCAAACACAAGAATGATGAACAACATATTTCCACATGCATAAGCACAAGAGGAACATACCTTCTGCCGATACTTTGGGTCACCCGTCCTTTGTGAAAGAGCAATCAATTCTAGTTGTTCAGTACCAGAGTCTGCCAGAATGCTCTCACCCTATGAAATGGGAAATAACAGAAGAGCAATCAATTCAAATACACATTTGTGAACGAATGAGTGGGACAAAAGGCCCAACACTGGTCAATAAGACACACATGAGCTATCAAAAAGGACAAAACAATCCACTAAGAGACTAGTATAAACTATGTTATGCATGATAATGAAACAGGTTTACAACAAGAGTCCGTGGCATTTACTTTTAGTAGTTAACTGTCCAAGAAACAGCAAATGCTGAAAGGATAGATGGACGAAACTTTTTAAAGAGACAGAAAACTGCAAACTTGAGAAGAACCACATTTATTTTAAGCCACCCAAATACCTGCTGATCTAACAGCAGGCCAGGAGCTTCCCAAGTGACCTTAATGAAATTTTTGCTGAGGTAAAGGGGGGCATTAATAAAGAGAGAATAATCAACTTAAAGGACGCCATGAAATGTAACGAATCAAGTTTAAATAGTATGAATAAAGTGAATGCTAGAAGTTAAAGCTAACAACTTACCCCTGTCCATGAAGGGTTATGTGGATTTCCATGCGCTAAGTTAATAACATTATAGGGAATTCCAGTACGAGTATCCCATGCTGGCAACAATCTATCTGCAATATCTCTAGCTTTTTCGAGGAAAACTTTGTCTCCTGAAAGATCATATGCACTAAGAAGTCCACCTAAAACTCTGAAATATCAAAGAAGAGACAAGTCAGCAAAGGAACATTACTTGTCCTTTACCCAAGCAATTATAAAGAAAGAAAACAGCGATTGCCACTGACACTTGTTTCACAAAAAAAATCAACCATGAATTAAACCTGATAACGCAACCTTATGGTTGTCTCGAAAACACTAGCATCATATGACTTGTCGAAATCCAATGAGTTTGCAACCCACCTGCAAAAGAATGGCATTAAAAATTTAGATAAAGGAGACTCAAAACCTTGTGCTAAAGAGCGTAGAGGTTTAAGTCCTCTTCAAGGCATAATATTAAGAATGCTCATTCAAATATCACCAATCATTGGTATCCAGGAGACATATTTAGTACTACATAAACATGAAGAGATGATGAAAAAACTGGGAGAATTATGCATGAAGAAAGCTGGAAGTCGTGACACAAACTACAAAGCTAGAAATAAAATACAGGAAACACATGAAGAATAATATCTTCAAGCATTATGTACAACTTTCAAAAAGCAAAAGCATCCAAAAAAAGTTGCAAAAACAATCAGGAGTATGTGACAGCCAGAAGAACATCTCAACTGGAAGACAAGAAACTACTGTCCTGTGAAAAAATCAGGACAAAGTTTGATTACTTGGAGTGATAAATCACAAACAAAGCAATGATATGTTAAATAAACCATAAACTCCTCAGAAGTGACTCATATAAGGCTGAGAGATTTTAGAATATACCCAGGTTCAAAAGGACTCAAATTTCAATATTGAGGCCACATAATGAAGTCACTCAACTCATTCGTACATACACTAATTTAAAAGTATGATAAATGCTTTGCTCAAGAAACTATCTTGAATAGAGTCACTTAACCAGGACAATAGTAAGAGAATAGACAGTCTTTTTGGAATTTAAATTGCATGGAATTCAACTTTCCTAATGTATTTATCCTGATCTCCAATAATAAAATAAGTTCATAAGGAAATAAGCAATTCTGAAATTTTTAGCCTATTTTTGTTATAAAACAAGGAAATATTTCACCGTTTAAGTTCCAATAGCTTCACTTATTTAATGAGGCAGTGTTTTTAGGGGTGATGCAGTTACTACGTTGCTGAATAAATGGTCTATATTGTGCCAATCAGTAAATAAGTAGAATTGAAGTCTTCAATAATTTATCTTTTTTGAAAAGAAGCAGGCAAGATCCATTTTAATAAGCCATTTTAGAACATAACTTTAAAAGCTTTAGACAAAACACTTTATGTTCAAGGTTTTGCAAGAATTGGAATGATGCAATTGAAACATCAGAGGGAAATAGGAACTAATCAATTTAAAGTGAAAGAGAGAATTGAAGAAAGTAAACTCACTCTCTAGCTCTTTGAAACTGTTCATCCAGACCCATAATGTATAATGTATCGAGAGCATCAATTAGTGTTGCTCCAAGACCACCAAAGCTGTTGACACCATTCTTAGTCTGTGGCTGTTAACAAAAACAATGGGAGAAACGAAAAAGTAAAATTAGCATGTTACTTCTAAAGCTATATAAATAAAATTTATATTGTATGTATATGTACACTAAATTCAAACTTTTAAACAATAAGGTAAGAGTTTGTCAACAAATGATACCTTGCAAGTTCTAGAATTGATGCAGAACTCATCTTAAGGTTGGATTTCATTATAAAGGAAGCATGTACAACCAAAACTTAAAAAACCTAGTTTACAAAGCATTGGCGGTTTTCAAATTGAAACATTTTCCCTAAACCTTTCGACGATCCAGGCAGCGCAAGAAAAAGTCCAAACAATGCATGTCGAGATTTACAGTTAACCATGTACTTATAAGGATCCACCCAAAAAAAAAAAAGAAAAGAAAAAAAGAGATCACCCCTTTTTTCCAATCGGGAGAGCATAACTGTTATTATAAAGACAAAACAAAAGAGAAAGAGAGTGAAAATAGTCCAGCAATTCAGTGACACCAATATATATGACGTATCAAAATTTCTCATTTTTCCTCCAACAAAGTTCAGTTCTTCTTAGCTGGGTTGGGTAGTTCGACCACAAAATGCTATGTTTACACACAAGACTAACCCTTTTCATGAAAGCTTCATGGAGACTGGGCTTTGGCCTATCCCAGCTCTGCCCAGAAGGGCAATTCCAGGCATTTTATGACCAGTCTTCAACAGTTTTGGAAATCAGGCCTCAATGAGGAAATTAAGATATAAAAAAACAATGAAATAAACTTCTCCACACTTAAAATAAGTGAAACTACTAGAATATATGGTATTATCCAATTCACTCACAAAAGAATAAACTAGAGATATTTTTTGCGGTTCAGTGCTTTATATCAGCAAGTAATCATGTTTAGAATTCAATTAAATACCAAAGATTTCAACCATAATTCAAGTATTGATCTTTTTTTTCCTTTGTGTCAAGAAATGTTTTTATTTTTAATTTAAAAACCATGATCGACAAGATGTGTCTGTTGAACATAAATACAGAGGAAAAAGAGTAGTCACTAATTCTCCAAAAAAGGCACACGGAATAGAGAAGCTAACAATTAATATATCTAATCCATGTTAATTTGCATTATCAATGGACTATATCATTTACTCAAACTTACCTGAAGTTCATCCTGGCCCCATGCAAACTTCTCATATGAACTCCATGCATGAATCATAGCATCTTTTACTTTCTCTTTTCGCTGAATATCAATAGGATCCTCCACAAATGCCTTGTTTCCAGGGGAGTGTTTAGCTTGTTTTATGCGATCAATTTTTCCGATTACATTGGCAGGGTTATCCTTTATCTCTTCCAGCTGAAAGAATAAATTTTGCATCAAAACCACGGTTAAGAATCCCTTAGAAAACTGCACATAAAAGTTGAATTCAGGGTGCTGCTTGTGGCTTAAGAATTCACTTGTAGCATCATTAGTCGCATAAATAGCATTGAAGACAGATAAAGGGAAATATAATAGGCCTTTTCCATATTTATTTCATTATATCAATCAGAAATTAAATGCCTGGGAAAAAGAAATAAGCATGCCACAACAGTGAGAAAACTAGGTTGGTTCAGGTTAATAGATCAAAACACCCAGAGATCTGTTGATCATGAACAATAGTACAACAATAGCCAAGATATACCCAACCCCTCCTCTCCTTGCCCCCAATCTCCCACCACCCATCCTCCTTGGTCCCTCTTTTATCCAACTCCAGAAGAAGCAGAAAAAGGGAAAAAGAAAAGGGTAAAAGAGAAAGATAAGAGAATGCTAAGGTTGACAACTCCTACCATATTTTGCAATCGAGTAACTTCTTCATTTAACTTGGAAAGTTCAACCTGCGATACAAAAGAAGTTTGTTATACAAACACACTTCAGTAAATAAAAAAACACACACAACTTTGAAAGAGAAAAAAAGTTAACGGTAAATTCATTTCTAAATATATATTGTATATATCCACCTAAGAACTTATGCTCACACATAAAATAAATTATATAAGAAATTGCTTGATGAACATGGCCACAATAGGGCATTGTATCATTTTGTAGTGTGCTAAGTAACTACATTTTAATCAAGATGTTACAAATAAAATATGAGACAGGGAGGAAAAGAATACGAAAGTAAACTTCTCGTTCAATCTCTTACTCCCTCATTTATACTCCTCTTCATCTTGTCGCTCTGTAGTCCTCATCCAAACCAACTAATCTCTTTGAACATATCATTCAGCTACTTTGTTACTTTATTTACTTGGGTCTTTATTGGTTAATGCCTAAAAAATCGTGCCACATATATGGTGGAGTTTTGACAAATTACTTGTAATGGAATCAAGCATCCTGTTTGCAACTCAAGGCTGACATGTTCAAGAAATAACAACTTGGTGCCCAGTTTCTCCTAGCTCTCACTGTTTTTCTTGCAAGTATTTATGTTGTCAATTCTAGCTTGGTCTTCTCCTTGTTCTCCTTGGTTGCTTTTTGTGAATACCCCATTTGTACTGCAGGTCAGGCTCTAACATGATTTTTACTTTTAGAGTGAAATATATGGATGTAATCTACTCACGTCACCAACAAATGAATTACAGGACAATAAATCCATCACCTATTTGCCCATTTCTTGTTAACTCAATTATTCGTCTTGATGTGTGACAAGGGCGGTAAATGATCCACCCAATAGGTTCCACAACTTCTCATTGTGCAAGACGTACAAATTAGTGTAGGCCTTTTCAAGGACTGTTGTCCCTTCTCGACTTCAGCCTTCCTCAATCTTTTTAAACAATTCAATGGACCCCTCAAAATTGTTTAATCATCATTTTTCTTCATTAATCTCAATCGGTAGGGGGTGTTGAGATAGAGTATAAAAGCTGGTTTGGCCTTCTAGAGGGGCAATAGGTGATTGGGTATATTTTTGTATGGCGCAGAAAATTTTAATTTTACTTAGTGGAATAACCAATCAACTTTACTGTAACGATTCTTCATCTTCAGTAAGTTTTCCAGTTTCTTACCAAAAGAATAATAATTTTAAATAATTCTAATTCCTACCTTAGCTGCTGGAAGTCTATATTCTTGATGTGGATATTTTGGTCTTCACTGCCCATTGAAGGTCAAGTTAGTCAAGTACTTATCCCAGTAATTTCTCATTTCAGAACTGATCTAGAAGACGAACTAAACAAATTACCTAAAACTTCATTTGTCTGTAACAGATACACTCCCAATTTGTCAGTCAATCTGTTTCTCATTTTACTTATATTCTTAAACATAGTAATAGGACCTCCTGCATTCGTAACTACAATTCTAGCTCAAATTGGGTTGTACTTTTTCTCTCATAAAAAATTGCACTGAACTCTTAACAGGTAACACGGCTTCCTTCAAAGTAAAGTACTCTTAGATCCAAGTTCAAGTAAAAATCCCAGATATCGTCAGCTCTAACAGTCTATTCTTGCTCAATACTTACACATAAACGCTCAAAATGAGATCCTGGTACCAGCAAGTTCAATGGATAATTTAACCAAACTTCAGCTCGATTTAAGAGAATATCAAACAATCTACATTCCTCACAATAATGGAACGGAGACCACTGATTCTGAAGAACCAATATAGATTCTAAACTAAGATCATATCAAATCAACAGCTCAGATTCTGTACAGTATCTACAATAATTACACAACATTTTGCATAAACTAAATATCCAATGCCATTATCATCAGGTAATTAACAAATATTAAACAACCAAACAATATTTATAATTTTTAAATTAAAGAAGTTTTTTTAAAAAAAAAAATACCTCGTGTTCTCTAACAAGAGTCTGGCGATCCCAAACAACCAAAGTAACAGAAACAAACAAGATCAAAAGCATAGCCAAACGCTTCGGTCTCTTCAGATAATACGCCGGATTACAGTATCTCAATTTGCCACTTGACGATGATGATGATGATGATCTATTCCTCGCCATCTGATTGATTAAATTAGATCTCACAACAAAAGCTGAACTCCTAAATCAATTATTTAATTTAATTTATTTTTAATTTAATCCATTATAGATAAAGATTTGTTAAAACGGAAGCATTTGGGCGAACAAGCGAGGCTGATCTGAGAGAAGAACAGAAACGGGAACCGAAACGTTTCGTGACGATGTTTTTGCTCGAAAAACGTTTCGAGGATTTGATTGTTTATGTTTAAAATGTTGCTTGATGGGAGAGAGAGAGAGAGAGAGAGAGAGAGGGGTAGGCGAAGGAGCGTGTTTGTTAAGAGAAAGAAACAGGTGAAGAAAGCAACGAGGGAGAGTTTTACAAAGTGGTGTCTGATTGAAGACCGATTGACAGTTGACATGTCAGCAGAAGACCGAGTCGCAATTCTTGTTCTTCCTTTGTTTCTATTTCTGTGTCAATCAAGTCAATGGTTAATTTTCTCTCTTTTTTTGGGGGGGGGGATTTAATCATTTAAAAAGTTATTTTCATTATAATTTTCATAAAATGATACTTACACGCGTGTGTTTTACGTATCAGTAAGATTTTTTAATCAATCTCATTGTTATATTATGAATCTAATCTCATTGTTATATATTATGAATCTAAGAAATTTAGGGCCTATTCGATATTATTTTTTAATTACTATTTTTATAAAATAAAAATATTATTTTTAAATTTGACATGTGTTTGGTATATTTTTTAAATTAATTTTCAAAATGAGAAAATTAAAACATGCGCGACGGAATATTTTAAAAATTATTATTATAATAATTTTCATGAACTTAATTTTAAGTAACATATAATCATTTTTATTATTTAATTAGTTTGATTATTTTAATTTTAAGAATAAATTAGGTAATCTTGTTAATTTTTCTTTTAAAAAATGATCAACTCTACATATTTGATTTAACTAATACAGAAAAATATTAATATTATAATGTATAAAAAAAAAAGATTATTGTGAGAGAAAATAATTTTTTGGGCATAATAATAATAATAATAATAATGTTGTTGTTATTATTGATTTTTCTAAATAACAACAACACTAACAACGGTGTTATTATTGTTGTTGATGTTATTATTATTTTGAGAGATAGTAAAAGAGAATTGCTTATTTTTTTAGCTTAATACTATATTGAGAAAAAAGAAAAATTAAGAAAAATATTATTTTTTTAATTTTTTTTTTGTTAAAAGTGTAAAATAAATTTTATAATTTTAAAAAATATTTTCAAAAAAATAGAAAAATGAGATTTGAAAACAACATTGTTTGTACCTATTCAGAATTTGATGAAATGATTTGATGTTTTATGAAACTCACTTTGGTTAATGGCCTACAATGATGGCCCCGATGACATCTTTTTACGGTGGTTTTACCTAATTACATTCAATTTAAATTGAAGTAATTTTTTATCGTTAGAGCTAGGACATTCTTTTTATTATTTTATTGTTTTCTAGTTTAGAATTGATCAATTTTTTAAAAATTTGAAAATACATTTGGTTGCTTATTTTTTAAACAGTTTCTAGCAAATTAAAAAAATATATATATAATTGATTGCCTTTTGTTTGTTTGAAAATTGGAGACAACAAAAGGGAGAAAAGATTGTTTAATAAATTAAAGTGTTTTTAGAAGAGCAAAATATGAATGAATTTTTTGTAATAACTAACAAGAAATATAGAGAAAATCGTTTGTAATATCCAATTTTTTATAAATCAAAATAATAACTATATATGAAAGATGGACAACATAAACCAAATCCTTAAGAAATTCTATGTGAAAATTTAGAAGAAGTTGAAACGCAAAAAGTCTTAATCAATTAACAATAACTTAACGCTAATATTAATATCTTATTAAAAATAAAAAATAGTAAATAGAATAATGTAATATTGCATGCGATAAAGGTGTCTTAAAGATACTACATCTCACAATTTATAGCATGTATCATCAAATGATCGATAGTCGATAGAAGTTAAAAAAATTTAGTTGTGGGGTACAATTTTAATTTGAAAGGTCTTGCGATCACCAAAATCTTTGCTGGGCCCCGTTTAAATTGAGAACTTGTGGAGAATTTCTAAATTTCCTCAGTGAGAATTATCTCATTTCCATTAAAAACAAGAATTTCTCCAATTTTGAGGGCTACCAGCCGTGTTTTTCACTTTCACATTTTTGAAAAACAGAAAATGGTGATTCCGTACCAAAGGCAGCCTTTCAAAACGGTAAATTTACACAAAATTAATATTATTCTTCTGATTATAATTGATAAAAGAATTTAAAATTTCTCAAATTCTAGGCCGTAATTGTGATGCATGATTATTTAGAAGATTTTTTTTTGGGTTACAAAAAGTGTGGGATACTTTTGTAGGTCTTTGGTATTTAGTCTTGGCGATGGTTATTGGTTATGATGCTTTGAGTAAATGTCAAATTTTATTGGTTCGCCCGTGGTGCTACTGGTACGGCGTCCCTTAATTCATGTTTTTATCATCAAATTTCATTGAAGACCTTATACTTTTTTATTTATAAACTCTTGCAAATATTAAGATACTTTATGCTTACATTTATAATATACTATAGAATTTAGGTTTGCATTTGATACTAAATACCTGCACTGTATTATATTGCATTGTATTAATAGAATTTAAAAATTTAATAGCACACTATGTTTGGTGTAATATGAAATGTAAATTATATTTTATTGTTATTTGTTTATTTAGCATTATAAACAACAAATTACATATTTATTTATAATTAAGAACATATTTTTCACTAAAAAATTTATTTTATATTTTTAAATACAGTGTAAATTTGCAAAATAAAAAGAGTGTCAGATGCTATATGAAATTTTGACAATATGATAGAATGATTTAATCAATTAGACAAAAATTAGGGGATTTGTTGCAGCACAATCGTGGCTCAATTTTGATGATCTACGCTGTTTTAATTTTTAATTTTTCCTTTTCCTTCATCGCACTAGAAAAAATTCGGTTGGAGATCTAAAATTTGAATGATTTTTGCTTGAAACACAAGTCAGAATCTCATTCTTTACAATGATAAAAACTAACCACTGGAATTTGAATCTTGGAGAAATGAAAAGTTAAAAAAAAAATAATTTGAACAATATATCCTGCCGCAGAAACATTAAAAAATAATGATTAACATCTAAAAATTTTCTTTAGGAATATTCTATAGCTTTGTTGTTTAGCTAGAAGACTTTCGAGTTAATTACACAACGACGTTTTAAGCTACGTAGGGAAATAATAATTAAAAAAATTATGTAGTGTTTTTCTGAATGAAAACTATAAGTTGACGGTTTATTTTGTTTCTAATAACAAAGATTCAGAATTTGAATAAAATTAACATAGGAATTAGGATTAGACTCGGGCTATTTGAACCCATCATAATACTCAATAAACTCATTTACTAAATAAAGTCATCATTTAAAATTTAAAAATTTATTTTTTACTTAATAAAACCCATCTTTATAGTCAATATATCCTTATCTAGTTTTATTTTTCTTTTTTTGCAACTTCTGTCTCTCTATTTTCTCTTAGTATTCTGTTTTTGTTTTATAACTAAATCTTCCATCATTTTGGTTTGTTGTAGTGGCTGTTTTTCACTTTTTTCTTTTTTTTTAAAGAATATTGTTCGTTATTGAAGGCCTCTTCACTCTTCCTTTGCTCATCTTCTCTGTAACCTATTGTAGAGTTATACGAGTGCAAAATTATACATGCAAGCTTTCTTTTTATTATTTTTCACTCCTAACATATCCGCCTTCCAATTTTTATATGTATAATAAGTAATTATGAAAGCGAGAACAAAGGTGGCAGAGCAGAAAGGAGAGTGAATCCAGGGAGCGAAAGAACAACACGTTACCAGCAATTTTTGGCGGTAGGAAGTGGCTTTGTTGGTGCTGGCCATGAAACTACATCTATCATTATGAAAAATAAATGCAGAGATAAAAACTTTAATGAGAGAAATTAAAGACAATAAAGCTATACTGTTTAACTATAATGGTTATAATAATAATAATTTAAATCAAGGATATTTTGGTCACAACATTTTTTTTAAGAAGGGATTTAATCAGTAGTTTTGTGTAGCCTCACCATAAAAAGGATTGAAAATTGAGATGGTGAAAGTGGGAGAGACCGTGAGAGGATCAAACGGGTTGGGGCCTAGAATCTGGCATATTCGGGTACTTACCGAAATCAAACCCGACCCAGTTTGAGGCTTTAGCCATCGTGGCCCATTGACCCCGATAAGCCCAGTCTAACAGTAGGAACAATCCAACGGATGTTAAAAATTCAGTGCACTGATTAATAAAACAAAATAATCAATTAATTTAGATTAATAAAAAATTAAACAGATTTATTTAATAATTAAATAAATAAAATATCTCTTAAGATTGAGGGATGACAAACTCACCTCTCTGGTGGAGGAGGAAGAATTTTATGACTAGTAGAAGTAATATTATATATTATAAATCGTATACAAATTCCCCTAATAATTGCACGTAAGAAGGTCAAAGACAAAATCTTGACCAGAATGAGAAATTAAAGAAACAGCCGCCTATCTCTCGCCACCACCATTCAATCTCAATCATCCAAACTCTTTCTTCCTTCACCAGCGCTTAATCTTGGCCGTTGATGTCCCAGCTTCGCAGATCGCAATCCGACGGCCAGAAATTTCTCTGTTCTGATCTCTCTTTCTCCGGCGATTTAATTCAACGGCGGAATTCGCTTGTTCCAGTGTAGGGTATTCCTATTCCCGTTTTGATTCGTCGTACACTCGAATGGTACTTAAAATTCATTTTTATAATTCTTTTTTCTTTTTGTTTAATTACCCGTTTATTCAATTTAAATTCTAGCAGATAACAAGATGAAAAAAAAACAAATCTTTAAAAGATTATTTAGCTTAAATTAATCGGTATGGTTCCCGAGAAAGTTTAGGCAATTAGAAAGAGCGCCATTTACTCATTTATTTATCAATGTGCATCAATTTTGAATAAAATTCACTTTAAATAAATCGTCTACGCAAAAGCTAGTTTTAGGTTCTAAAGAGCGAAACTTTTGATTTGAAAAATTTTCTTTCATTTTCTCAGCAACCAAACAGAGGAATAAGCTGTGAATTTTGAAGTGGCTATGATTTGTTGATTACAATTATATGTTTTTGCTATTTTCTCAGCCACCGACCAGGTTTAATTTGCTTGATTCAAAAACTATAGCATTGCATAGACTTGAATGCAAGATCAGATTGTTTCTATGAACTGTATGAATTCATGATAGTGATGTTTAGTATTTTTGTACTTGTTCTCGCACGTGTGTATTTATTCATATATTTTAAGAGGGACGGCCTTTGAAATTTTGGTGTTTCATGTTTTAGTGTAGAAGAGAGGATGGATCATGGGAGCAATGCTCAAATGCAAATGAGTGATGAGCAGCATGCAATCCATCATGTGAATTATGTGCCAGAGCATGAACTGCATCAGATAAGCAATGGGGATGTGATGGATGATGAGCATGATGAGGGTAATGGTGTTGGAGAGAGTGAGGCAATGGAAGGGGATGCACCATCTGATCCCGGGAGTCTTTCTGATAATCGTGCCGTTGCTGAGATTGGGGACCAGCTAACACTGTCTTTCCAAGGGCAGGTTTATGTGTTTGATTCCGTTTCGCCCGAAAAGGTGATTTTTGGAACACTTGGAGCTAATATATTTTTAATACCCGTTACTCTGACTGCCTTGTTTGATTGTTGGGATTTTGTTTATGTAGCTTGCAGCGCATTGAAATTTTTTTCTTACAAAGTAGTTCGAATGTCTTGAACATAGTTTGCTAATATTGGTTTGTGTAAATGGGGATATTGCTGCGATGTTTGAAGTGGATATGATCTGTTTCATTTAACAATCTGCATCTTACATAAATACCATATAATCTTTCATAAAAAGTAAAGAAAGAAATTCTATATGCTTTAATGGACAAACTAATTTAAGTTGCTCACACATGGTGTCCCAACTCCTAATTCGCCAATGTATCTGTTTCTTAGTTTTGATTCTCAGAACTGTAACATGTATTTTCATTTCAAATTGACTTGCTGTAGGTGTCACGTATTAAAGGAATTCTTTACGAATGCCTTTATCATTAATTACAGTTTTCCATTATTTAAGGTCCTTTTACTAATGATATGAATGTCAAAGACTACACCAATCGAAGTAGAGTCCACATAATTCAATGTGAGGTTCTATAGTGCGAATTGGGTACCCATAGTGGTTAAATCAAGCCCTTCGTTTCTGAACTTGCTAGGTTATCATCAAATAAGTCTCTGTAACTAGATGTAAAGGTATGACAAGAGCTTTACCCAGCGGCTACTGAGAAGCAACAGAAGACTAGATCTCAAGGTTTCCCTTTCTTCTTGACTCTTTTAACTCTTGCATAGTTGCTTTGTCACATGCCTTGTTTCATTTAAAATCTCAAAGTGGCTCTATGACATTATATTCCTTACACATCTTACTGTGTATACACTTTTTTGCTGCACTTGTTTTCTGAAAATATAATGTGACAAAATTTCCTGTAGAGAGTTCTGGAATCTTATCTACACTCTTTTCATTATAGACTGGGTTATCTGTGATCCTGTTTTGGGCTTGTTGAATGAATGTTGTGGATATTGATTATCCTGTCCATGCTAATTTGATTAGTATGAGGCTCAGCGTCTTGTTTTCTTTAGTAAACACTTCTACAATGTTAGGTTTCTTATTATGCTGTTACATTTGGTGCTATACGGCAGCAAATTTTATTCTCTTGCCCAAAATGAAGCATTTATTTAAAATATGCCTTAATGTTGCTTTCAGATTTGGCTTCCTTTTCTCTTGGCAAATTGTCCATTTGTGGGCTATTCTTCTTCATGGATACCATCAGAGAGTAGTTTTTGTTTTGATCCTTCCTGGGCATCTTTTGTAGGTTCAAGCTGTACTATTATTATTGGGGGGGCGAGAAGTACCTCCAACCACACCTGCTATCCCAATAGCTAATAATCAAAACAACCGGGTATTTCAGTTGACCTGAGTTATTGATTGATTAATATTCTTTTTGTCTCTTGCTGTTATTTTTGCTAACCAATCATTGAACCAGGGACTACCTGGTACTCCACAACGGTTGAGTGTCCCACAGAGATTGGCCTCACTGATTAGATTTCGTGAAAAGCGAAAAGAACGCAATTTTGAGAAGAAAATTCGTTATACTGTCCGTAAAGAAGTAGCACTTCGGTATGGAATCTGCCCTTGTTATCACTCATAATTCTTTATATGAATGATTAAGTTATTATTTGTGCATTGCTTTATGTTGTTGGCTTCACCATTTATGCGGGTTTAAATGCATGCATTTGTTTGAAGGATATCGTATTATTAAGCTATTGTGTACCTGTATGTAGCCTGGCAATTGACACAGATTCCAGTAACATTGAACTCTTACATAATTGAGGGGGGATAAGTAATCTGTCTTTGGACAATTTTCATTTTGTTTCTTAGCTAGAAATTACTTTTGCCCTTTTCTCCCTCTTGGCTTCCCACTCCATAAAGAGATGGTTTGAAACTTCAAATTCTAGGTCCCTCTTAAAAGATGACAATTTATTGCCAGTCAAAGCAATTTGAAAGACAATAAAAGGTAAAGATTTATATTTGTGCCCCATTGCTGTGGCCCTCCAAAGGAAAACAAAGAGCCAGCAATAAAGTTGAACAGAATAATAATGAGCTTTGTATTTGCTGAGACTCCTCTCAATATAGGCATCCTCAGTCATGGCTGACTTAAGACATAAACAATTGTCTTTAAATCTTTTTTCTCAATATAGGCATTCCTATTACTTGTTATTATGATGTTGATTGCCTTGCTTACATGCTTGATGTGCATCATTCAATCCTTGGATTAAGTTTGAGGTAATCATTTTGGACAGAGGGGACGTATTGAAAGAACAGGAATTAGAATGTATTATTCTAGATATCATCCTCAATTTGCTTTCTCTATCTTTCTCTTTCTTCTACCTTTTCATTCCAAGCTAAGTATATTGTACTATACTTCTAGTCCTAGAAGGTAAAAGTAGGAAAAAAAGAAAAGAAAAGAAAAGAAAGAAAGTTCCTAAAGGGATCTGGTTTAACGAATTGTACCTCATATGTTTTGATAGCATTTTTTGAACTTTTCTTTAGTTGCTTCTCTGGATTTGATTTGAGAGGGGAAATTGAGAAGCCTTCAAATTTGATGAAATTTGTTGTGGATTGAATGATTGGTTAGTCCTTGGATGGAGAAGCCTTATGTGAGCATAACATTGTTCGGCCTTTGAATATTATAATAGAAATAATGTTATGCTCTGGTTTACTTTACCACACTGTTGCATTAAACAATGCTGGCTCTCTTTTGTTTGACCTGATGTTAATCTGGATTGTGAGCTTGGCATGTTATATTGTTATCTCAGCCAGTAGCATTGTGCCCTACAGCTTGTGCTCTAGGCAATTCCTTGACTCTGGAATCCCAGGCCAGTTATACAGTAGCATATTGTACTCAGAAATAGGAATGTTCATCCAATCTTCCCTTACTAAAATGTGATGTGTTGAACTGTTACTTGAAGCTGCAGTAGAATCAAAATTAGTTTAGCATATCTTCTTATGGAAGTGGTGAAAATATCACCTTGTAGATCAGGAAAATTTCCTTTAGAGTTTTATTTATGCTATTTTTTATGTTGGCCTGTGGAAAGTGGAATTCTAATGCTGTAATTCTGGAGTTCTTAATCACCACTTTTGTTGTTCTTTTAGGATGCAGCGAAACAAAGGTCAGTTTACTTCTGCAAAGTCCAATAACGATGATTCTGCATCAGCAGTTTCGAGCTGGGGGTCAAACCAGAGCTGGGCTGGGGATGTTAATGGATCCCAAAATCAAGACATTGTGTTAGTCAATATTATCTTCTCTGTATTTAGTAAAGCTAATCTGTATTTATTTTGTATGAGGGATTTCAAAAACTCCTTTAGTTATGTACATAAAATTTAGTTTTCTATTGACTTAGTAATAATTGAGACCAAGTATAATTCAATTCGTAGCTTTAATAGATATCATGGAAACTTAATGCTCTCATTGACATAGGAGCATGTTCTGTTGAATGTTGGTCCCCACATTTATGTAATGCAGGTGGTTGCATAGCATTAAAAAAATCATCTATCATAACTTGTTCACACTTATCAACTCTGTGAAATTATGATTTCTAATGTTCCCTTGAATATGTCAGTTGCCGGCACTGCGGTATCAGTGAGAAGTCAACACCAATGATGCGACGTGGACCTGAAGGACCAAGGACCCTTTGCAATGCCTGTGGGCTTATGTGGGCAAACAAGGTAAGGTTTGAGAACTTGTATGTGTATCATATGGCTGCAATATATCTACACTGTACTTGCATGGTTGCAGCAAGTGCCATAGCTAATTTAACTCGAAAATTGTTATATTATTTAGCATTCAATGTAAAGGAACCATTATGAAGGAAATAGATCAAAATGACCTTCATCCTCATGGGAGATGGTTGCACATTATGGTTCAAGAGATTTGATTTGTAGTTCTGTACCAGCATATTGATTTCCTTCTTTATTCAAAATATTTATGGATGATTCCCTCATCAACATTTATACAATAACTTTGCTGTTTATGTGGATGTTCTTGTATATGCTTTGACATTTCTGCCAATAGCTTTTTTGTTCTCTGTTGATGGATGAACATGAATAAGCAAGGAAGCAAGTGCACAATGAGATGTCTCTGTTTAGTTAACTAGAAGGATAATGAAAACTTTGTGGGGGTAATTCTAAGAATCCTGTTGCACTGTCCTTTTTAGTTAAAACCATGTCTTGGTTTATTTGGAGAGCATGCCCAGAATCTAGAAAATTTTGACCCTGCCTGTTTTCTGTATTGTGTATAATGGATATGTAATTTGAAACCTCTGAACCTTAGGGAACTTTAAGAGATCTCTCCAAGGCAGCACCCCAAGCTGGACAGACTTCTTCCTTAAACAAGAATGAGGAGGTGAGCAACCCACAAATGAGTACTACTTGCGAATGTATTTGTTTCCTTTTGGGTTTAAAATTTAGTATTTTCTACTGTAGACTTTTGATGTACATTTTAATTGGCATGAGTTGCAGAATGGAAATTTAAAGGCTGAGCAAGTCGTTAGAGCTGTGGGAAATATTAACGGCTCCACATGATAAGCCATTTTGGCTGGGGCTCTGTGTCAAACTTGAGCGAGGAATAATAGTGTTGGTTGCACAGCAGGGCAAGCAAGTTTCACATGCTAACATGGATATCAGCAGCTTATCCTTTAATGGACAAACAGGTATCTTGATGGATGGACATGGCGGAAAGCTGTATCATTCTGCACGTTCCTATAATCCATCGCTGCTTGTACTTGGTTTGAATAGAATAATTTTATCTGTAAAATTTGTCTTGGTAGGGAGTGATGGATACTTTAGAGGAACTGTTCTTTTTATTTAAAAAACTTTTAAGAGACATGCTTTTATTTAGAGAAATTGTTGTTTTGAACTTGGAAGCTGCCAAGACAAAACAGATGCTTTGTTGTGCATTATTGTTCATTCTTACCAGTGATTAGAGGATAGAAAAAGGAAGTTTCTTTCATTTGATTTTTTTTTTAATTTTATTTTACATATGTATTTATTTATGCCAGTGCTTAAGGCTCCTCAAAGATTTTGAAACATGAAATTGGTTAAGAATTCTCTTTAACTGGAGGAAAATTATCAATAATTGGCGGACGTTTGACTATTTTGAAAACTTATGGGTGTTTTTTGATATACACCAAACAATTGAGGCCCCTGACGATTAACCTTTTAAATTTGAGTAGTTTGTTTATTTATTTTTTCTTTGGTAAAAAGATTTTAAAACCGGATGGGGAAGGATAATCCTCATTTTAATAGTTACTAAAACCATATAATTTAATTATGACAGGGAAAATAGCAAAAAAAAAAGTAAATTAGTTTTGGTGATGCAATTTAATTATAAAATTTTTCGTAATTATTCTCAAAGCATATAGGAATAAAAAAAATTAGGGAAAATAATTTTTTTAAAAAAAATTAAACAGCTAATGTGAAGCCAAAATATTAGAAGGTAAATGTTTTGTAATCTCGTTATTTGGTTTTTCGAAATTAAAATATAATTTATAGTTTGGATGAATTATTGGGAAATAATCTGATCGAAATAGTAAAATTTATTCTCTCGTTATTATTTTTTGTTCAATATGCGCTGGTAATCTGATCGAAGGAGTTTGTATTGTGAAAATTTTTATGAAATATCTGCCTCTTTTTAGCAGTAAAAATTGAATTTAAATTTTTTTTATTGTACGGTGTGTGGATGAGTGCATTCATCAAATAGTAATAAAATTATAACTAATGTAAGATACCTTACATTAGTTGTAAAGTAGCAGCTCCCTTAAATCAATTATATCATATCATTATGTCATATTAATTTATATAAAAATAATTTACACAAAGGTATAAAAAATTATTCATTAAGTAATTACAGTACAATTGATTTGTACGAATTTTTTTGTTGCACAATATAAATACTGTCGTGGCTACGTTGCATGCAAATGTGTGTAACATATGCGAAATGATGAGCGTTGGATTTTGATTTTGAAATCGAACGGATGCGGATAAATATTGTTGCACAATATTTTGTGAAAAAAAGGATTGTGTTTGGAAGACTTTAAAAGTGATTTTAAGAGCTTAAAAGTTAATTTTAATTTTTGGTAATTCATTTTTTAAAACCACTTATGACTTTTGAAAATTTTGTTAAAAATATTTATTTTAGTATCAATTATTATGCATATAAAACAAAAAGATAGTTTATATACAAGTTTATAAATATGTAAATAAATTGTATGTAATATTATGTTTTTTTTAGTCATTTACATTTTTAGGGTAGTTTAACAGTAAGATTTATTAAATACATATGATTAATTTTAAAACTCACTATACTTTTAAAAATAAATTTTATGAGATACTAAATTGATTCTCTTCGCAGCTAATTATTTTTATAGTATAATCAACAATAATTATTTTAAAAATTACAATATTACTAGACTAGTTCTTAATATGTAATTTTTTACAAAATAATCGGATAATTCTTTGTAAAAGATGGTTTCTAAAATATTTTATAATTTTTCAGTTGTATTATCTAAAATATCTTGTACAAACTTTTTTTTTTCATTCAAACACTCCATACGATTTAAGTCAAAAACATACATCAATGACATATATATGGATCTATTTTATTTGCTTAATCATTAACAATCAAATGTACCTTAATTGGAATATGACATTAATATGTTCTCTATATAGTATTTACATAACCAAATTTTTTTTTTACCATTTTCTTTATACGATTTCATGAACCTTCATTGATCAAACTCTATCAAAATAAATCAAATTCGTACTATGTAACATCTTCCTTAAATTCTATTTCAATCAACTATATATAGATGTTTTATTGCCCATAAATTTCTTAGTAAATATTATGACTCAAGGCAATTGCATTGCAGTTGTAAATTATTGGGTAGAAATTTAGTTGCAATAGATTACGTAATATTTGGTGTCTCATTAAATAACGATCGGATTAAATAACTTATCTTTAACAAATATTTACCACTCAAACCTGTTCACCGAACAAATCTTAGCAAATGAGCGAGTTTTTATCCGATTGTTCCTACCATACACGGCAACTTCAGAATGCGTTTCTTGTCGAATCAATTTCGATTACTTAGCAAGGGCCGTCATTTAAATAAAATAAATGTTTAATTTCCTCTTAAGTCCGTATCTACTCATTTTCAACAAATTAAAGCTACAACACGCGGGTCTTTGATACCACAAAGTCTCTCTCCTTGAGTTTTCCTCTGAAAGCAAAAAGGATGAGAGTGAGTAGTGGGTCTTTTATGACTCATTGAGTCACCCGTAAGAGGGTGGTTTCAGTTAGTTATTAGGGCAATAGTTCCCTTTGCTCAAAGTTTTCAGTTTTCAAGCTGCTCAACTTTTATAGCTCTCTGATTTATTTTTGTTGTGCTTAAATACTATCAAAGTAAAATAGATACAGAGGAGCTAATCAGGAAATGTAGATCTATCATATTAACGGAGGAAGCTGAAGGGAAAGTATTATTCAAAAACAAGATGAAAAAGAAAGGAGAAAAGATCGTTGCAGGATGTTTGATTGGCAAAGTACTTCTCAATAGAGGAGTAAATACCGAAGGTCTCAAAATAACTATGAAGCAAGTTTGGAGAACAATGCGAGAGGTGAAGATAGAAAGTCTTGGGGATAACATCTTCATGTTTAAGTTCAGTTCGGAAGAGGACAAAAGATGAATAATGGCTGGGGGACCATGGCATTTCAATAGAGCACTCATAGTACTTAAGGAACCATCTAGAATCGGGGACATCAACAGAACAAGATTTCACTCATGCATCATTTTAGGTTCAAATCCTCAACGTACCTATAACGTGCATGGATAAGGAGACCATTACTGAGTTAGGGGAAGCGATAGGCACAGTGGAGGAAGTAACAATGGATGCAGTAGGAGAATGTGTGTGGAACATTGCTCAGTTAAGGATAAATGTGGATGTTACCAAGCCTTTGAAGAAAATAATAGTTCTGATAGAAGAAAATGTCGAGGAAGAAGAACCTAGAAAGCGCGAGGAAATGGATAGGGAAAAAGGGATAGCAAAGGTTACAGAGAAAGCAGTAAACGGGGTGCATATGCTGGTGGTGTATGAAAGGTTGCCGGATTTCTGCTTCTGTTGTGGAATTATTGGCCATCAATTTAGAGAGTGTGCTAAGTACAAAAACCAACCTCAAGATCAATTGGAGTTTGGTCCCCATCTCAAAGCCATAACATTAGATGAGAAGGGGAAACAGGACAGAGAAAGGAATCGATGGAGATCTGGAAACACCAAGGGTAACGGGAAAGTCTCAATTTGAACAGCCATGGAAAACAATCAGACAGTGGCAGCAATAGAGAATCAGGAATTAAGTCCTCCAAACCCAGAAAAAGAAATGACTTGGATTCAGTCGGATGGAGGGGTAAATCGAGTAGGTAGATCCAATGAGAAAGAGAGGGCAGTCGATACTCATTTAAGGCAAACAGCTCTTAATCCAAAAAAGCTAGAAAGCTGCACAATGCAGCAGGAACTAACAAAAGGTGTCACATCTCCTAGAAAGTTGAGCGACAAATAAGGCAACGCAAAAGAGGGAAACAAAAAGCGGGAAACCGAAAGTTTGAGTGAAAAGATGGAAAGGTCAAGGAGAACAGAAACAAAAGAAACATGAAGCTGTTGGAATGCAAAAGAAAAGGAGTTGGGCCTAGATGAGATCAACAAGTTGGCCCAAAAACAAACAATTCAAGAGGTAGCTGAAATAAACAACTGGGATAGTAAGCTTGTATGTTTAAAGCCCAAGGTTCGAAAATGGAAACTACAAGCTCGAGGGGTGGAAAATAAAAATAATCCGCAAGAGAAGTTGGCAAAGGCGAAGAGATCAGTTAGTGAGCTAAAACTGGAGAGTCCAAGCACAAAAAAGAAGAAGAGCAGCAGCTCACTCGAAAAGGAGATGGCGCAAAGAAGCCATTATTTACCAATGACTAGTGTGAACGGGAAATATTAGACAAGGGACACAGTAATGGCAAAGGAGGATGAACAAGGGCAAGGGAACCAATCGGCGGTGGCTGGAATCCAGCACCACTGACAACTATGAAGGTCATAAGTTGGAACATTTGGGGTTTGGGGAAGGACCGAACGTTTCGGGAAGCTCAAGACCTTTTCCAAGAGGTTAGACCTCATATTGTATTTTTTTGTGAAACAAAAATGTTGTTAAGGCAAATGGAAGTTAGAAGGCAAAAATTGAACTTTGATAATTGTTTTGTCGTGGAAAGAAGGGGGATCAGTGGGGGGTTGGCTTTGTTATGGTCTTTGGAAATCAGGTTAGAGGTGCAGTCATATAGTAAGCATCATATTGATGTTGTGATCCATAATGAGAATGAGAGTCTTTGGAGGTGCACAGGCATATACGGGCATCCGGAATCAGAGCAAAACACCATACTTGGACACTTTTACGGAGGCTTGCGAGTATGTCCACATTACCTTGGCTATGTTTCGGGGATTTTAATGAAATCCTAAACTTGAATGAGAAAGTTGAGGGAAATGAGAAGAACTCAAGTAGGGTGCATGAGTTTAGATAAGCTATCAGGGACTGTAGGCTGAGAGATATGGGGTTAAATGGTTACTCGTTCACTTGGTCAAATAGAAGATCTGGCCCCAATTTGATTGAGGAGAGGTTAGATAGATTCCTTTGTAATTAGAATTGGTGTAGCTTATATAAAGAATCAGTAGGCTAGAATATAATCTCTTGGAGCTAGGATCACAACCCTATCTTGATGGAGATAATCGGCAAAGATCAGAGTAAAAGACACAAGAGGAGAACATTTCAAAGAGTACAATATGAAGACATGTGGAGTGTGTATGCGAAATGCAGAGAGATAGTACAACAAGAGTGGCAAGAAAAGAGCAGATAGAATGAAGAGAATTTGGTTGAGTTATTTAAAAAGAAAGCTAAAGAATCACTGGGAGAGCTTCAGCTATGGAGTAAAGAGGAATTTCGAGGTAGTCAGAAGAAACTGAAGCATCTTAAGAACAAGCTGAAATCAATCCGGAAAGAGTTTAGTCATTATGAGAGAGAAGATAAGTTAAGGGAAACTAAGAGGCAGATCAATAACATTCTAACAAATGAGGAAATCTTTTGGAAGCAAAGGTTAAGAGCAGATTGGTTGAAAGAAGGAGATAGAAATACAAAATTCTTTTATTCCAAGGCTTCGACAAGAAAAAAAAAGAACAGAATTTGGGGCATGTTAGATGAGAACAGGGAATGGATAGAGGAAAGTGATGCAGTTAAGAAGATTATTTGTGAACATTTTACAAATCTATTCACAACAACCGATCCTAAAGCATACCCAAATAGATGAAACTATTTCAGATATGCCGGCTAAGGTGAATAGAGAGATGAACGCCCAGCTTGATGCTCATTTCAGTGAAGAAAAAATCTCAGAAGCTTTGGCTCAGATGTGTCCCACCAAAGCGCTTGGCCCAGATGGATTGTTTGCTGCTTTCTTTCAAAAGCACTGGAGCTCAGTAAAAGAAAAAGTAGTAACCACTTGCCTGCATATACTTAACAAGAAAGGTAACCTAGCTCCTCTCAACCATACCTATATTGCTTTAATCCCAAAAGTCATGAAACCTAGATCAGTGAGTGATTTTCGACCAATAAGCCTCTGTAATGTTATCTATAGAATGATAGCAAAATCAATGGCTAATAGGTTGAAGCTCATCTTAGACAAAATAATAGCTTCTAATCAAAGTGCTTTCATTCCGAATAGACTTATTACAGACAACATAATCATTGGTTATGAATGTCTTAATAAGATAAGGCAGTGTAGGGGAAAAAAGAAATGGTTGGTTGCTTTAAAATTGGACATTAGCAAAGCATATGATTGGGTGCAGTGAAACTTTTTAAGGAGTGCTATGCAGAAACTAGGTTTCTCTCCAAATTGGATTAAGCTAACAATGAATTGTATTACTACTACTTCTTTCTCTGTGTTGATTAATAGGGTACCAAAGGGTCAAATTCAACCTTAAAGGGGGTTAAGGCAGAGTTGTCATTTATCTCCATACTTATTCCTATTATGTGCAAAAGTTTTCTCTAATATGCTTGCACAGGCTGAAAGAAATCAGTAGATTCATGGGCTGAAGTTTAACAACAACCTGTTAATTTTGCATTTACTATTTGCGTATGACAGTTTGGTTTTCGTAAGAGCAATAAATGAAGACTGCAGAAACTTGAAAAGCATCTTTGATCGTTACGCTTCAGCTTCAGGCCAGATTTTTAACTATGAGAAGTCCTCCATGCTTTTCAGTAGTAATATTCAAGCGAGTCTGGTGGATCTAATCAAGGGTATTGTTTAATTCAAGGTAGTCTCAAAACATGAAAAATACCTAGGATTACCATCTATGGTGGGAAGGAGAAAAATCGGCTTTTTCTATAAGATAAAATTGAGAGTCCTGAACAAGCTATCCAGTTGGCAAAGCAAGTTGTTCTCAAGTGGGGGGAGGGAAATGTTAATAAAGACAGTGGCTCAAGCAGTTCCAGCATATGTAATGAGTGTTTTTAAGCTTCCGGTTAGCATTTGTGAAGACATTTAAAAGGCAATTGCAAATTTCTAGTGGGGATAAAAAACCGACCGTAGGGGTATTCATTAGACCAAATAGGAGAAACTTTGCCAAGCAAAGATACAATAAGGAATGGGATTTCGTGACGTCTTAAGCTTCAACCAAGCCTTGATTGCGAAGTAAGGATGGAGAGTTATTCGGTATCCGGATTCTTTAATGGCAAGAGTGCTGAAGGCAAAGTATTTTAAGAATACCAACTTCATGGAGGCAAAGCTGGGCTCAAATCCATCTTTTGTCTGGAGGAGCATTTTATAGGGTAGGCAGATCTTACAAAGAGGATTAAGATGGAGAATAGGATCTGGAACTTAGGTGTATATATATAAAAGTAACTAGCTCCCAAGATCAGAAGCTTTTAAACATTTTTCACCCCCAACAATGGATTCTCAAGCAGTAGTAGCTGAGCTTATCAATGATAATCAATGCTGAAAAATCTAATGCTGTAAAAAGGAAGAGATTTTTCAGCATTTCTTGAAAGAGGATGCAACATGATCATCCAAACTAAGCTTTCAAGGACCCCTCAACCAGACAAGCATCTTTGGCATTATGATAAATATGGGTGATATTCGGTTCGAAGTGGATACCAAATTGCCCTTAAGCAAAAGTTCCCAGACAACCCTTGTAGCTCAGTCAGCAAGCAAAATCAGTGGAATGTTATTTGGGCTACAGAGCTACCAGAAAAAATAATGGTATTCATGTGGAAAGCGGTAAAAAACCTATTGCCAACAAATTGGAATCTTTGGAGAAGGAAGGTTGTTTAGAGCCCTTTATGCTAAAGATGTGAATTGAAAGGTGAAAATGTCTTCCATGCTCTAATAGATTGCAAAACAGCCCAAAAAGTGTGGAAGCATACTGTGTTTGCAAAAGAGATTAAAATGATGGAATTCCAAGACATAATGACTGTGGTGTTGGATATGCAAAAGAAGAAGGCAATAAGGAGCTGGAATTGATGATTGTGCTTTGTTGGGCGATTTGGTATGCCATGAACCTTTTCATTTTTGAGAAAAAGAGAGAGGATTTTCAAGCTTCAATTGCTAGAGCTAAGGCAAGCCTGGAATCTTACAGAAGAATCAAAATATCAAGTACAAAAGCTGTGCAATCTAAGAAAGTGAATAGACACCAGGTCTGGACCCCTACTCCTAGTGGCTGGTTCAAAATTAATGTAGATGTAACAGTGAATTTTAAGAATCAAATGGTAGGGTTAGGTGTGATAGTTAGAAACTCAATCGGGGAGATGGTAGCTGTTGCAGTTCAAAGATCTATCTTTCAAATCAGCAGTACTCATTTGGAAGCAGAAGCTGTTAGCTTAGGAATCAACATTGCTCTAAAGGAAGGATTCAAACCATTGGTGTGGGAATCGGACTCGCAACAAGTGGTTGATCTAATTCTGAGCAGGAAAGAGAGCATACTATAAACCTCTTGGATAATTTCGGATATTCAAGACAGCATTCAGAGATTGAGTCAATTTTCAATTCATCATGTCCCAAGCGAATGTAATGTGTTAGCCCATTGTTTAGCAAAAAAAGCTTTAGATTTTGAGTCTCCTATATTCTGGAAGGGATATTTCTTGCCTCAAATTATAGGTGTCTTCTCTAGTTTCAATAAATGAAAGCTATATTTTCATTTCAAAAAAAAAAAAAAAGCTACAACACGCAATACTGGTGGCGAGAGCTGACGAAAGTCAAACTCCTTTTTCCTTTTCAAATGACGAGTATAAAATGGTATATGTTTTCAGTAAGCTTTTAATTGTCCAATAAATAAGATGGGGCTCTTCCCACCTTAAAAATTACTTTAAATATTTAATTATTTTGTATACTCATCTATTAAATTTAAAAATTTAAATTTTACTTTGTACAATTATTAAAATATTAAAAATATTCTAACTTAAACTATTTAAATTAATCAAGTCAAGTTGTAAATAAATTCTTTAATACAGTTGTAGTTATTAGTTTTGTTTACTAAAGAATACTTTTAGTATTGATTTTTACATTTCTTTGCTTGCATGCAATAAAGATTGCAGGGGTTAAAGAAAAGGCCCAATTGACAGAAGAAGTTAGAAGAAGTAGGAGATGCTTCTACAGTACTTGATTGGGCTTCAATTTTTGCTTCCTCTCCCTCTTCCGATCTTCTTCTTCTTCTTTTTTGTTTTTTTTATTTAAATCAAAAGGCAGATATATGAACATCTTGATGATAATTTAATTTAATTTAGTATTTTGAAAATTTAAAACGGTCTCACAAATCTTGTAGTTAAAATATTTTAAAATATTGATTTACTTATTGTTCAAATAATTTTTGTTCAAGATGTTAGAAATAAAATTTTTAATGTTCAAAGCAAAAGAATTATTGATTGAATGATGAATGCTCAAAGTAATTATATGATGTTAAGTCATAATAAATTGTACTCAATAGTAATCCTTACAACTAATATTTTTATAATATATTATTTTATTAAAAATTAATTGTTCAAAATAGATTTTAGAGTGTAAATAGTCCCACTCAATAAATAATTAAAAAAATTTACATCTTGTATTGTGTGGTTTAATCATTAAACAAGCCATTGACTAAAAATGATTAGAGAATTTATGTGTGTTTTATAAATGCATAATCAAATTGTGTGAGTACTGCATGAAATCGCCTACCAAACCTCTATTCACATTACCAGCGAGTAATAATTTTACAATAATATAATACTTTATTTTATTAAAATAATAGATAATTTAAAAGATAAAAAGATTTCAATATACTGTAGAAGAAATGTGTGTGTGTGTGTTTTTTTTTAACTATATTATAGTATGTATGTTTTTATCTTTCAACTTGTCTCTTATTATTTTTTTTAAAATAAAAGATTTCCTTATTGTAAAATTACATTACGGTGGAGAATTCTTTATACTAACTTGAAAAAACATCCACTAGCTAAATAGATTTCAAGCATCGTTTGATATTTTGCTGTTATCGCTTGTTGATGCAAATTTGTACTCAAAGAATAGTAACAATTTTCTATCACTGAATTTCTTCTATATTAAGCTTTGTGGCCCATTTTCTCCTTGAGCGAAGGTATTTGGTCATATGTCTTGTTATGGTTAATTGTTTTTCAAAAGAAATATTATCAAAGGGTGTTGAGGTTGCTGGTGATAACTTTTTAACGCTCAAGTTAACCTTTTGTACTCAATTTATATATAGAGACAGAGTTTAGAGGGAAATGGACAACATTTTTACACTCATTCTAAGTCTTACCTCCAAATGCGATGCTTCAAATGGAGGAGATATCATGACATATGACATTGCTATTGTGAGTGTTATGCCCTAGATACCTAAGTCACCATTTGTAAAGAATAGACGTAAGTCATTTTTTGTCGTGTTACGCGCTTAGAATTCTATCGAAGTCTCGCTTTTTGGCCGTTTTACTAATACATTTTTTCTAAGTACCTAAGTTACCCTTACAAAGAATGCACTTAGATCATCTTTAGTAAAGTTACGCTCTAATCATTTTATTGAAGGCTCATCTTTTAGGTGCTTTATTTAGAAAAAAAATTTTAAGCACCTAGATTCCTTTTTGTAAAGAACTCACCTAGTTTTTTTAGTTGGTAGAAGTTTACCTTGGGCATTTTGTCCATACCTCCCCTTAGGCGCTTGACTTAGATTATGTTGTAAGTAACTAGGCCAGTTTCTAGAGAAATGACTTTGGTCTTTTTATAGATTAATGCCACTGGGCATTTTATCAATACATGTCATTAGGCATTGATATATGCTTATATGCATTTTGTTAAGACACATCCTTCGACATTTTATCAATACATGCCCGTAGACTTTTCATCGAGACACACCTTTAGGAATTTTGGTCAATGAAGTTGCTTATTGGCCACTGGTAGGGTTGCAATCAAGCATCACAGTGAGGATAATGAATTCCCTGGGTTGTTAGATGACTTTACCTTTCAAATTGGGATAAAAGATTTGAGTTTTACTAGAGGTCGGGAATATGTAAGGAGATTGTCAATTCACAACCCTGCTCAAACCATGTCCCTTCCTGCATCCTTTTAACTTTCATAATTAGCCACAAGATTGGATTATTTGTAATTTAATCACTCATGATGAAGATAAACCACTTTGACATTCTGTTAGTTGCTAGTAGACAGTGCAACTGTTGATGCAAATTTTTGCTCAATGAACAGTAACTAATTTTTGTTATAGAATTTCTTCTATATCAAGCTTTGTGCCCATTTTCTCCTTGAGACAAGGCTCTTCGATCATGTGTCTTATTGTGGTTAATTGTTTTGCAAAAGAAACAATTGTCAAAGGGTGCTTGAAGTTGCCGATGATAACCTTTCAACACTCAAGTTAGCCTTTTATACTCAATTTCCAGAAATAGAGAGTTTAAACGGAAGTGGGCAACATTTTTGTACTTATTTATGTCTTACCTCTAATTGTAGGAGACTTTAGCCTTTATGTAGACATCTTGAAGCATTGCGGTGAAGGAATTATCAGACATGTCATTGGCATTACTTTTATGAGAAGTGTGTCACAAAGTGTATGCATGATAAAACCTATCAATATGTGTCAATACTTGTTCATGACAAGTATTCTTAGTATACTTGTCATGATATTTGACTACTTTAATGGGCTTGGGCTTGACTTTGGCCCTTATATTAGTTCCTTTTTAAGAAAATTAGTTTAGCAACATATTGCCAATAAGCGAACATTTTCTAAGTTTTTACCCGTAGGCACTTAGAGTATTTTCCAAGTAGTTGGCTTAGTTCATTCATGTAGAGAATAGCTGTAAGACCTTTTTTTAACAAAATTTACTCATTGGTGTATTCGTAAAATTTTACCCATAGGTAATTTCCTTAAAATGTTTGCCAAAAGGCTTTACGTAAAATGTTTGTTTGTCCGTAGTCATTCTGTAGAATATTCATTTGCTCGTAGACTTATTTCGTAAAATATATGCTTGCAATAAAGTCATTTCATGGATTTATTTTTGGCTAGTAGATTCAGTTCGTAGAAAGTTTATTTGGCTATTAGGCTTTTTCCGTTGAATGTTTATTTACTATAGGCTCACTTTGTAGGACATTTGTTTGCCTATGGATTCTTTATGTAAAGTATTTTCTATGTATCTAAGTCATTCTTGTAGAGAATAGACATAAATCATTTTTACGGAATCATATACATGAATATGCCTACCTTATTTGTGTGCAATCAAATACTTACGTAATTTATTTAGAATTTTTTTAAATTCTTAACTTATTCTCGTAAGGAATAGGCCTAGGTTATTTCTATGCAGTCAAACACTTAGGTATTTTGTCGATTTTTACCCTTAGGTTATTTCTATAGAAAAGCTTTTTAATTACCTAAGTCATACTTATTAAATATGAACTAAAATTATTTCATGCATAAAACTTCTACTGGGCCTATTTTTTTCTGGTCGACTTTTAGCCTTTTGTAATTTAACATAACAAGCCTTGAAGCCACATTAGCTACGAAATGGAAGTACGGATTGCCAAGAGAGTACACAACCATTTGAATCGTTGTAGATTTGACAGATGCGGACAATGTCAACGTAGCAGCTATGAAGTATTTGGTGAACACAGACAACTTTGCTTCAATTGCACCGCTGTTCAAACAACAATACAAACAGAGCCTATATCACCAAATTCCAAAGGGTTTTTGTTTTTATATTCCTCAAAACCCCTTTTTCTCTCCTTAAACTCGATAACTTCCTTACGAGAGAATCTCCATGGACCCATCCTGTGCTCTATCAATGGTGGCGATCATTTGCTCCTCGTTCAGAGCGGTCAAAAAACATTTTGAAATAATATAGTTTACAACAATTTATCATACAATATGCATTTTACATTCTATTTAGAGAGGCATATTCTATGAAGCTCTCAGAACAACTACATGCTTTTAAATTAGACTTTTGCATGAAAATTTCATCGAAAAGAACTCAAAATATACAACTTTAAATTGACTGTGTATCAACTTTTTATCCAGGAACAAAGTAGCCAATCTATAATTATTATTGCTTAAAAAACCAGATTTTTTCTTAATTCTCACAGGTACAAGAGAAAAAAACCAAAAAAAATAACAGATGGCATTGAATTGCAGCATACAAGAGAATTGGCAAGTAGAAAAAAGAAAAGGAGCCAACGAGTTGTAGCAAAATCACATGGTGACTGAGTGATTTTACTTTTTTACCAATTTACAACACAAAACATTCGGCAGAATTTTAATAAATTCAAGTTTATTCCACACAGAACAGAAGTAACATGCAATATAGGAGGAGGGAACAAGGCACAGAAATGTGTGCATGTTTGCATACGAGATAAAATGCAATAAAAAAAAAAGCATAAAAAACCTCAAAGTGTGCATGTAGTTGAGCATGCACCTTCATAGAATCAATCAAATAGATACTGAAAAGGTCTAATTCCATAGCTTAACAGATTTTAAAGGAAAAACTGCCCTCATCAAGGATTGATCTTCTGCCTAAATGTTCAAAGTTCAATATAATGCTGGTGTTCATGGAATTCGTATTCTCATGGAAACTTGGCAGAACAAAAGTGGTCTAGGGTATTTAACCAATTTGCAAATATTTGTACACACTTCAAAAGGACACAATAAATTATAATTCTTATTTACAGAAGAACAAGAGTACACGCACATAAAACAAAATTTAAGAAGGCTACCATACAATATACAGCTAGTTCTATTGACCATTTCTGTTTATCTACTTGAACAAAAACTGACCTTCTGCGAGTTCTGTCAGGATGTCACTCCGCAAAGGATGAAGGCATGGATAAGGCTTTGTGCAGCTCGCATTTGATCTGATGTCCCAGAGACCGTCACAACGCCTTCGGTAGCCCCAGGTTTTGGGTCATTAACAACTACATTTGCACCTGAGATCTGACACATAGTTGCCTGGTCATAGTGAGCATTAATGGATTGTAGATTTTTTAGCAACTTGACAGATAGAAATCAACTGCATTAAGATATCTACCCACCTGCCGGATGTGACCCAGGTTACTGTTATTCTCTCCATAAACATGGGCCATGTATTGTTGGGGGATCACAACCTCAATGGTGCTGTTTGTCAATATAGCGGCATGATTTCCACTGCACACAAAATAATGACCAATCATATCATTTACTTTTAAATCAAATCAAGAAAACTTTGTTCTCCTTATATTTATTCATGCACCACATATAAGAATAAAAGAAGCTAAAGATTGGCAACTTTCTGAAATTCATTGATGAGAGCATAGGATTAAAATCTGGTGACAGAAAGCATGTGATGCCAAGAAGAAAAATAGGTATAAAATGACAACATTCTGAATTCAGTGATGCAGGAATCCTTAATAGGCTAGAAGGTAGACATGGCGTGTGATGATCCCTTCACTACAATGTATCTAGTACTCATGATATCAAGCCAATTGATCCGAAAATGACCACAACATAGAGCTCTAAACCTGTTAGAGAAAGAGATACCTTTCAACAGGCCCATTTCTTGAGGTGAAGCCAGAACCAGCATCAATTCCCCTAGGATTCCCACCACCAACTCCCTGTCACAAAAAAAGATCTAGGTCAATTATGATTTTATTTATCTTTGATAAAAGAAATAAAACAAAAGAAACATTATCAATTATGTTAAGTGACGCATTCGTTAAGCTCAAACAATAAGCACACCTTTTGAAGTACCAGGCACTAACCTGAGGGGTCCAAGATCTCGGAGATGGAGGCTGATCAAATGTAGGACCATGCCCAGGTCTCTCACTGCTGTAAGGAAAGGGGATTCGATCTGAATTAGGTGGGACCATGGGGTCCATACCATGTGAAAATGCTGGCTGATGATCAAAAGGTTGTGATGGACCCATACCACGGTCCATACTGTGGAAAGGGCCAACAGATGAAGGATATGAACCTGGGGAGGCTGGGTTATGTCTCGGCCTAAATGGTGGGGGAGGCATTTCTGGAAAAGGAGGCAAGTAGGGGTGGCCATTGTTTGGACAGGGTCGTTTCATAGGGAATATAGTCTCCCGTAGTCTGCTTGTAATGTGAAATAAAGCATCCTGTACAGAATGATAGTTGCCAATAACCTGCAAGAGAGTGCCAATCCTTTAATATCTCCTAATAGTGCTTCTTTAGACAGTAAGAGAGCACACTCCACCTGGAGGTTTATAAAGATTACAAAAACTATTTGCAAGTTATATTTTGAGTCAGAAGAAGTAATCTGGCAGGAAAAATGAAGATAAAAAGGCAAAAAGCATTAGTAGGCCTAAGTCAATCCATCATTGATCCAAAGTTATGGTGTCATTGACAAAAAGGGCCTCAAACAAGGATTATATACACTCATTATATCATCTTTGCTGTCTTGCACAGGCAAGACACTAGGCAGATGATTCTAAATTACTAGCATTAGATTTATGGTGCAATTACTTCCAATGAATCGGAATGGACAGGAATCGAATGAACAGGAATCGGAATGAGCTATAATCCCATTGATCTGTTTCCTTTGTATTGTAATTGGAATGGATTGTTATAAGATACCAGAATGCCCTTAGTAAAATTGTATATTTTCCTCTAGCAAAACAAATAAGTAAACATTTCTAAGGGAAATATATGGATGTTTATTATAATATTGAGCGTAAGACTATAATTTTTGGCATAAACTAGTTTCTGCTGTTGTTATTATTATTATTATTACTCCTCCTCCTCCTCCTCCTCCTCCTCCTCCTCTAATAATAATATTATATTTTTCTAATATTTAAATAGGGTAAAAAAGGAATATTTAATTTTCTTTACGGTAAAGTGTCAATTTGTTCCCTGTTCCCATTCCCCCATTTTCATTCCCACCTCCCCAAGAGAAAGGGATTCCCATTCCTCATATCCAAATTTGTGGGCCTCACCTAAAATCCATTCCCATTCCCTAATGTTTTTAGCAAGCAAACACGATAAAAAAATAACGATTCCCCAATCAAAGAACTAAACACATCCTAATATTCTTTTTAGGAGAATGATATGCTGAGAAAGTAAGTTCAGGTCGGATGATTTTCAGCCAAGCATTGATTCACTCCAAAATTTATTCCCAAACCAACCCATTGAGCATCATTCTCCAAACACACCAAAAACAAAATGGTAGCAATACCAAATCGAAGGCACCAATGTCAAAATACGTGTCAAGGAGAATCCAGAAATTTCTATCTATTCTCCATGCAAAACAATAGATAAATAAATAAAGCTGAATGTGACTTTTTTATTTTGAAGAGATGAATTGAAATAAACATATTCCAAATCCATTACTAAACCCTGGATCCATCCACCAACTCAAACATCAAGCAGGCATTCACGTAGAGTAAGCATGTACCAAGGCAGAAAAAGACAAAGAAAAGCTATTAAAGACTTAAACAGATCAATACAACTAGCAGAAAAGATGGTTCGTGCCTGGACTAATTGGTCACCTGAACAATTTCATCATGCGGAGAACCACACCTTGGAGCTTGGTCTTTTGGAAATACACGTATACTAGCACCAGTAGCTCTCCTCATCTCACTAACAATATGGCCTCCTCTACCCAGTAAACAACCTATCTGCTGTGAGTGTACAAGAAGCCGAGCAACTACTGCTTGACCAGGTTCAAATCCGATCTCTGCAATTCTTGAATGCACACGCATAACAGCATCCTGAGCAGGTGAGTGCCTCATCTCTGAATTCTGCAGTGGGTCCAACCAAATAGAAAATGTTAAAAGGAAAGCAATATTGATACTTGCATAAATTCAAATCAAATTACTTAAGGTATAAATCCTATAAAATTTCAATGACGACTTTTCCCATCGACATTGTAATATATGAGAAAGTATTGGATTATTTCTTTTCCCTTGTAACTTCAAATAAAGAAGAGGAGACATGCTCCATGGACACTGCATATAAACACTATCTAGAACTCATTAAAAAGTAATGTAGGTGTGATCTGTTGGATGATAGCTCCACAACTTCTGGTCCCATCCTACCACATATAATTCAATGGCATGTTTATATTATTACTAGCCCTGTAAACAGAGTAGCACCAAAGAGGCAACTATTGAAGTGTTCAACAAAGCAAGAACAGTTGGAATAAGTCAATTTAGCAGACTTATCATTCTGACACAGGGAAAAACATTCTCAGTAAATTAACCTATATAACGTCCAGAATTCCAAATTTCAAACATAAAGGCTCCCTAATTACCCCATATGCAAGAAAATTGCAGCTCTCCACAAAGTCCTAAAGGAGTATAATCAAATACAGTTAAGTTTCATGCCTCTCGTGCAGATATCACAACGATCCGCTCTTCTGAATCAGGCACAATATCTGCAATCTTGATTGATGCGCCAGTTTCATTTTGAAAAGTCCGTACTATAGATCCACCTTTCCCTATCAAACTACCAACTTTATCAAGATGGCATAACAACTTAAAAACAATTTCCTCTTCGTAAAACATTCTGTTACGACCTCCAACAGTCTCGTGCCCTGGACCCGAAGGATAGCCCCTTGAATGATAACCAGGTGCATAGCCTCTCTGATGAAATGGTTCAGCAGCCGGAGGGTAAGGATTTCCTTGAACCACCATTCCTGAAGATTTTGTTACATTAGCTTTGAGTACATCGACTCTTCTGCTATCTTGAACAATATTTGAAACCGACAATAGTGCTTTCTTTACAGCTGGAAAGCTTCCTGTTATCTGCAAATTAGAATCCAACACAATCCATTAGAGAAAGTAACTGTTACACAATGAATACTTCTGTCACTTGATGAACATGAAAAGTCCAAAACACATGTTAAGCATATGTTTGTAATTATTGTGCTTCTACTAAACTTTGAAAGCACGACAACCAAAGTGTTTGGCAAACACTCAACGTTTACACAGACGCTAAGATTCACAACCCACGCACTCACTTACGTTTGACAACTTAGTGATTGCATTCCACATAAGCCATGCATAATAGCACCTCAATGCCACGCTCACCCTCAACGTAGCAATTCCTTAAGCATAGTTTCGTTTTTCCTTTTTGGTTTGTTATTCACATTTTCAATTTGAATGCAAATTCTTGTCAATAACTCCACATATAATAAAAACTCACATAATTTTTTCCTGTACAAAATGATGTTGCACATAAAATCAGTAGCTAAATGAAAATAGATTTTGTGAAGTGATATAATACGATGCCACATGGGTATTTCAATGCATGACTTTAGAAAAAAAAAATCGAATTTTTCAATAACCTGAATCAACAAATCATCGGCAGCAAAAATCTGATCTTTAGCTAAAACCCTAACATTAGCTCCGCTCTCACTTTCAATCTTCTCAAAAACCTTACTTAATCCTTTTCCAATCAGCATCTTACACGTCACTTCTCTATCTCCCACCACCTCCGCTTGCTCTCCCGCTGCTTCGCGCCTCACCATCGTCTCGTACACCCTCACCAGCGCCTTCTGTTCCGCCGTCCACGTCTCCTCCTCTTCTTTCCTCACATTGTGATTGTTATCTCTATTGGCAGCGGCAGAGGAGGAGTCGGATGTGATTTGGATTACGCACTCTTCGGAGGAGAGGTCGTCGAGGAAGCGAATTTTGGCTCCGGAGGCGGACTCGAGGTGTCTGATGGTGGATTCCGATCTGCCGAACGCGACGGGGCAAACGAGACGGAGTTCGGTGCGGCCGCTCTCCATGTTTTTGCAGAAAACACTTCGGTGGTTATTCCATATTTAATATTTTCACCGGAGTTTTTTTTTCAACAGTTTAAAAACCTATCACCTATAAAAGAAAGAACCCTAGTAGACCCCAAAATTTTGAATTATTTACTGGAAGGTCCCATTATTTCAAGAATATTCATCTAGACTCCTTTTTAATTTTTATATGCTGTTTGGATTCAAAAATTTTCTTTTTTAGTTGTGCGCTAATTCGTTCAGCTATTAAAATTTTTTGGAGCAGTCCCAGCTTTAAATCTCATTTTAGATTAGCAATTAGCGATAACTAGTAAAACTTCTAGAAGCAGGTCAATTTCACTAACATTAGCGATTAGAGTTGGAGACCGAAATGTAGTTAGGATTTATGCGTTTGAAACATAAGATATAGTCAAAATTTAAATAAAAATATCTATACGTGAGATATTTCTTCTTGTGTTTTCGACGAATTTTCATATTATTTAAAAAAGATAAAACGATGGTTTTATTGTCAATACTGACGAATGCATCCACTCATTGCTTGGTAACTGAAATTTCCCATGAAACAAGAGAAAAAGAGAGAGCTGAAACAATTCAAGAAAAATCCTAGGAGAAGGCGAGCGCTAGAGAGAATGAAACTGATCCCAGAAAAGGGAAAAGAACAGGAAAAAAAAAAGCGACTTTTAACATTAAAAATATAAGTGATAAATGAAATAGCAAGTGAGAAATGTCTAATACACAACTCAATAATACTTTTTACAACTTCCTTATTAGCATGAACGTTACTTTTATTAATTGATATTTTGACATATCTCATAACAATTACGAATGTTTCATTGTATTTAATACTATTTTTTTTTAATTTTGAAGCTATGTTTAATATAATAAAACTGCCGGATTTGTGTTTTAAAGTTTTAGGGTTTTGATCGATTCTACACAAAGGAATTTTTTTCTTTTTAAAGAAGAACCACAGATCATTAACAATTTCTAAAATCAATCTAGCTATGGCACTAACATTGCATTTACTTCTCATGAATTAGAATAGGTAGGGATCGCAATAATCTAGAATCCAAGTGTGCTGGAATAGCCATGGAGAATGGTAACTAAATAAGTTATTTACTTGAATTATAAAAATTAAAATTAAAATAAGTTGTATTTTCATTAATGCATTTACTTTTTTTAATAATAAGGAAGAATTATTACAAGTTACCAAAATGCCCTTAGTTAAATTATATATTTTTCACTAATAAAATAAATAAGCAAACATTTTTAAGGGAAATACATGCATGTACATTATAATATTTAGCACAATAATATAATTGTTACAATAAACTACTACTAACAATAATACTAATAGAAATAATTATTTTTTTTATTTTTTTTACAATAATTATCATAGTAATGGAATTATTACTATTATTACTATTACTACATGAATATTGAGATTAATATTATTATTATTTCATATTTAAATAGGGTAAGAAAAGAAGTGCTTAATTTTCTTTATAGGTAAATATATTATTTTATTTCCTTATTATTCCCTATTTTATTTATGTCCCTATTAGAATGAAATTTTCATTTTTTATTCCCAAATTTATAAGCCCCACCAAAACACATTCTAATTCCTTAATGTTTGTATCAAGTAGACACAATTATTTCCTGACTAACTTCCGATTTGAGAAGAGGATGCACGCTAGGGGTGGGCATGGGTTGGTTTGGGTTGAGTTTTAAGTTAATCCAAATCAAACTATAAAATTTTGGGTCCAATCCAAACTAACCCAAATATTTTCAACCCAACCCAAACCAATCCATTTGGGTTTGGTTTGAATTTTATAATCAAAATATTTTTTTAACTTTAATAAATTCAATTATATCAAAATTACAATAATTATTAATTATTATTAATAATTTAATAATTAATAATTATTAAATTAACATTAAAATATGAAAAAATATAGTGGATAAAAATTATAAATAATAAATTTTACAATAACTTTGTCCTTAAATATTAACTATATTACAACACAAATTCTAACGTAACTAATTTGTAAGCATATCAAAGTTTCCACCATCTTTGGATTTAAAGAACTACGAAATAAATCGATAATGCAACAAATGATTACTTAATGTACGAGTCCTAATTTTAGTCTCATGTTTATTCTTACAAACATAATCATTAAATTTTAAGTTTCAAACTAGCAATCTATAAATAAAATTAATTGAAAAAAATCAAATAGTAGATAGTATGATTCAATCATCACATCATCATCATCAAACGTGAAAATAATTATGGCATAATGACTTATAAACTCTATTTAAAGAAGATATTATTATGTATTTATGTTGTAGGATAAATGATTTGTATCACAATAAATGTATAGTATAATATGTTCTATTTATCGATAAATGCTATAAGATTAGCTCATAAACTATCGATTTTAAAAAAAAAATCATCACGAAACATGTAATAATAAATAATTAATAATAGATATCACATAATTTAATCACCAAGCAACAGCTCCAAGTAATTAAATTCACTAATTCCAAGAATACCCATTGAGCAAATCACTTAAATTAATTCCAAGCATAATTTAATCACAAAGCAAACAACTCCAAGTAATATCAAAGCATGATGAATTGTAGAGTTATCAAATTTTATTTATTTTGTTTAATTTATTTTCTGCTAACATGTCATTTTGAGTTTTGGAAATTTATCCATAACCCATGGGTAAACCATACCCAAACCACTATGAAATGGTTTCTTATATAAAAAACCAAATTTAACCCATTTTCATAATTTATCCAACCCAAACCATTTTATTTGGTTTGAATTTGATTAAACCCATGGGTTGTGGGTTTATGCCCACCCCTAGATGCACCTTAAGTTCATATATTGAGAATTGATGAAGAATGAAAAACTTAAAAGATTCTAAATTTTGCGGAAAAAAGCACCGTACGTACTTTTATTGAATGACTGAGTTTTAAAGAAAATTTGACACCATACTTTTATTGAATCGCACACAATTAAATGAGCATGAGGTGCATGGGATTGTTAAGATTTAATTAAAGAAGCCGATACAATAGTTAAAAATTGTAAAAGTCCCAATATTTGACTACTTACAATCAAAACCTGCAATATCTCATTTTATATCATTTTGGTTTATCTAAGTGTTTTTTTCTTTTCTTTTTCCTTTTTTTTTTTGTAAGAAACTAAGCCTTTCATCATTCATTCAACACTTTCACATACATCTCGTACCTTTGCTGGTATTATTTCTAATCAAATAGCAGATGCATTTCCTCCTAAAACAAATTTAGCTAAGGAATGGGCACAAGCATTACAGAATCTAAGAACATATTGAACTCTAACATTTTAGAAGTCCATTTTTTGGTTTTGGATTGATGAAATTATCCAAAAACTATTTCACCGCCCTCTGTGTTATTTACTTACTCAAACATTTCTTGGCAATCTGTCTCGATAATCAATAAAGATAAAGCTACCTCCCCCCTTTATGGCTTCAAGTTCTGTTAAATTGACATTTCTCTTTAGTTGAGTTCGTTGATACCAATAGCTACCACTCTGCCATTTAAGTCTTTTATAACAACTCCTAAACTTGTCATTTGGTCCTTTCTGCTAATGGTTACATCAGCATTGATTTTGAAGGCATTTCTAGGAGGGGGGATCCACTTTTACTGCATCTGATTTTTTACTTTAGCAATGTCTAGTGGTCCTATTTTTCTCACTCTTTAATATGCTTCTAATTCTAATTTTACCTTAGTTGTTGAGATACTTGGGTTTAAAGCTGGCAAAATTTAACATGACACAATTACCCTATTGAAACAAGAAAACTTTGGGTGAAAACCATCACCCATAACCTACGAATATTCATATTGTATCACTAAGAATCAATAAGAAAAACTTACGGAAGCGTACCTAAATCCATAATGCTTAATTCCTCTCTAAGATTGTGTGGTTGACATTCTAGATCTATACGTTCTCCTAGAAAATCCTTTAAGTTTCTCCACGTTCTCTTTCTGAAGATATGATGTCAGAAAGAATGACAAAACTATGTTTGACCTGGGGACGATGACCCATATATAAACAACTATTTCCTATTGTCATAGATATTTATAATTTTACTCATCATATAATTAGAATACTATTGGATCTATACACATTAAAGATCCACACTCTGTTAGATACATTAAAACCCATAATATCAAAAAACCATAATAGATTACTTTTAATTAGACTTAACCATATATAACAGTCCGTAACACATAATTATTCACATATAAGCCCAACATTAAATTAAGGATCCAACAATACTAGATTAAAAATCCAATAATCTCTCACTTGGGCTATATGTGTAACCTTATGGTTATTTTTTGCAAAAATAACCATATGAGCTCAACCTTACTGTCATTACCAAAATGTATTTATTACCAATCCGATCCATCAACCATACCAACATAAGATGAAAACAACCTTCATTACATTTATCGTAACAAAACTTATCAATGATCACTATGTCAATACAATTAAATGACATGAATCATGATGTGGATGTGTGTGGATGGAAATTTTATGCAATGTAATCTTAACATGCCTATTTCCAACTAATTTATCTTAAATCTTATTGAGATCAAACTATACTAAAATCAGAGTGTGAATAAACTAAAACTTTATTTCTACAGAAAATAACTTTAAATATCCAGAAACTGAAATAACTAAGAATGTTTATATTATAAAAATATCTAAAATCACAAACTCCTACTAAAATTGAATATCCTTAAATAACATGACACTCATATGAGCAATGTGCTCATAAAACATCTTGGGTAGCAATCCCTTAATAAATGGATCCGCAATCACGAAGTTTGTGCCAATGTGTTTTATAGCTAATTGTCCACTCTGAACTCTTTTTTGAAAACTAAGAACTTGATGTCTATATACTTTGACTTCATCGACTCTTGTTTTTATTGGAATACAGCACTGCTAACTTATTGTCACAAAATAACTTAAATGGTTTATCAACACCATCTATTATACACATCCCTGTGACAAAATTCTACAGCCGTATTTCGTGATTAAATGCCTCATAACATGCTATGAACTCTGCTGCCATCGTGGAAAAGGTTATAAGAGACTGTTTAACACTCTTCTAAGAGACGGCACCCTCAGTTAGTAGATAGATGTAATTCGAAATGGATTTCATACTATCTTGGCATCCAGCAAAATCGGAGTTAGTATACTCAACGATCTCAAGCTTATCCGACCTTTTATATGTGAGCATATAGTCTTTTGTTCTCTATAGGTACCTCAAGACTTATTTGGCTATTTTCCAATGGTCTACTCTTGGATTACTTAAATATCTGTCTAACATCCCAATAACATACGCTATATCTGGTCGCGTACAAACCTAAGTGATGATAATTAGTTATGGTTATTTGTTAAGTAATGATAATCTTTATATACTTGATATAATTGGTTTATTTAATGAATCTCTGTAATTAAGTATTTGAGGTTTAAAGAGAAAATTAACCAATGAGACTTTAGCTATGTTATGGCATAAGAGATTGGGTCATATCTTCAGACAGAGAATACAGATACTTATGTTAGGCGTAATTCTCGACTCCTTAGATTTCACAGATTTTGACATTTGTATTAACTGTATCAAGGAGAAATAAACCAATAAAAGGAGATTTCAAGTCAACAAGACTTTGGATGTCTTAGAACTCAGATATACGGACATTTGTGAGTCATTCTCTGTACCTGCTTACAATGGTCAACAATATTTTATGACATTTATAGACGATTTTTCTAGATATGGTTACATATATCTTCTCCATGAAAAGGCACAGTCCTTGAATATTTTAAAAAATTTTAAAGCTAAAGTTGAGCATTAACTCAGCAAAAGAATCAAAAGCATCATATCTGACTGTGGTGGAGAATACTATGGTAAATATGACAGTTCAAGTGAACAACATTCAGGGTCATTTGTTAAATTCCTAGAGGAATACGGTATCGTCCCACAATACATTATGTTAGGTTTGCACATTATGAATAATATTGCTAAAAGACGAAATAAAACACTTAAGGACATGATGAGGAGTATGATTTGTCATTCTATCTTACTAGAATCACTTTAGGAGAAATACTTACGACTGTAAGGTATATCCTTAATAAGTTTCTAACTAAAACAACTGGCAAAACCTCTTATGAGCTTTGAAAGGTAAGAAGCCTAGTCTAAAGCACTTGTATATTTGTGGATGTCCAGCTGAGGTAAGGCCTTATAGGCATAATGAGAAAAAGTTGGACTCAAGGACGGTGAGTTGCTATTTTATTGGATATTTAAAACAATCTATGAGGTACAAGTTTTACAGTCCCATGACTAAGTCAATTTTTTAGTCGAGAAATGCTCGGTTCTTAGAGGATGTCGAGTTTGCGATGGTAGATAAAGTTAGAGACTTTATCTTTAAAGAGAAATATGTTGATATTCTTATAGGTGTTATTGGCATTAATCAGAGTCTCATTCTTAACGTTTTTCAAGACACAACAAATCAAGATAATGTTGGAAAACCTTTTATACAAGAAATTGTTCCAAAATAGCAAACTCTACCACCTCAAAAGCCCATGCTATTTAGGAGATCCACTAGAGAAAGGAGAATTGCAGTGCCAGATGACTACATTGTATTTCTCTAAGAACATGAGGTAGACATAAGCATGATGGAAGATGATCCAATCAATTTCTGTCAAGCCATGGAAAGTTCTAACTCTTAGAAGTGGATTGATGCCATGAATGAGGAAATGAAGTCCATGAAAGACAATAATGTATAGGATCTTATTTTATTGCTAGAAAGTACGAAACTTATTAGTTGCAAATGGATATTTAAAACTAAAAGAGATTCGAAAGGTAATGTAGAGAGGTACAAGGCTCGTTTAGTCGTAAAGAGCTTTATATAGAAAGAAGGCATCGACTATAAAGAAACTTTCTCTCTAGTTTCTTCAAAAGACTATTTCAGGATTATAATGGCATTAGTGGTTTATTTTGATCTTGAGTTACATTAAATGGATGTAAAAAAAACGTTTATCAATGGTGACATTGATGAGACAATCTATATGGTACTGCTAGAAAACTTTATGTTAGGAGACTCAAAAAATATGGTTTGCAAACTTAAGAAATCTATTTATCAGCTCAAGCAAGCATCTCAACAATAGTATTTTAAGTTTCATGAACTGATCATTTCATTTAATTTCGAAATAAATTTAGCCAACGATTATATATCCCATAAGTTTTGTGGGAGCAAGTATATTTTTCTAGTTTTATATATCAATAACATTTTGCTTACCAGCAACGATATAGACTTATTATATGACACCAAGAGATTTCTAGCTAAGAATTTTAAGACTAAAGATCTTGGTGACGTCTCTTTTGTATTAGGTATACAGATACACCAATATTGCTCTTGGGGTATTCTAGGATTATTATAAAAGGGATATTTTGAAACAGTTCTCGAGAGATATGACATGCAAGATTGCAAGCCAGGTAATACCTTTATTGCTAAAAAAGACAACTTTAGTCTCAATCAATGTCCTAAGAATGATTTTGAGAAAAAAGAAGCACAGAAGATTTCTTATACATCAACAGTAGGAAGTCTAATGTATGCTTAGGTTTGTATGTGAACGGATATAGCTAACATTACTAAGATGTTGGGTAGATGTCTAAGTAATCTATGAGTAAATCATTGGAAAATAGCCAAATGAGTCTTTCGGTACCTACAAAGAACAAAAAACTACATACTCATATATCGAAAGTCGGATCAACTTAAGATCGTTGGGTAAATTGACTTTGATTTAACTGGATGCCAAAATAGTATGAAATTCACTTCGGATTACATCTATCTGTTAGCTAAGGGTGTTGTCTCTTGGAAGAGTGCTAAACAATCTCTTATAGCCTTTTCCACGATGGTAGCAGAGTTCATAATATGCTAAGAGGCATCCAATCACGGAATATGGCTGTAAAATTTAGTCACAAGACTACATATAGTAGATAGTGTTCATAGGCCACTTAAGTTATTTTGTGACAATAAGTCAACAGTGTTGTATTCCGACAACAATAAAAGCTCGATAAAGTCGAAATATATAGACATCAAGTTCTTAGTTGTTAAAAAAAGAGTTCAGAGTGGACAGTTATCTATAAAGCAAATTGGCACATACTCCATGATTGAGGATTCACTTATTAAGGGATTGCCACCTAAGATATTTCATGAGTACATTACTCGTATGAGTGTCATATCATTTAAAGATATTTAGTTTTAGTGGGAGTTTGTAATTGTTGCTCTTATATTACAAACATTTTCAATTATTTCAGTTTTTGGATATTTAAGGTAATTTTTTGCAGAGATAAAGTTTTTTGTTTACTTATACTAATTTTAGTATGGTTAAAATAAGATTTTAAGGTAAATCAGTTGGAAATAGGCATGTTAAGATTACATTGCATGAAATTTCTATACTAAACATCCACATTATGATCCACGTTATTCAATTGTACTGGCATATTAATTATTAAAGGTCGAGTTACGATAGTTGTGACGAAAGCCGCTTTGATCTTATATTGGTATGGTTGATGGACAGATTTATTATAGATACATTTCGATAATGACAGAAAAGGTTAAGCTCATACAGTTATTTCTGCAAAGTATAATTATAATATTGCACATATAGCCCAAGTGAGAGATTGTTGGATTTTTTAATCTAACATTATTGGATCCTTAATCTAATGCTGGGTTTATATGTGAATAATTATGTGTTACAGACTATCATATAAGGTTAAGCCCAATTAAAAAATTGATTTATTAAGATTTTCGGTATTATGGGTTTTCATATATCTAATAAGGTGTGGACTTTTAATGTATAGAGACCCAATAGTATTTTAATTCTATAATTGGCAGAATTATGAATACTTAATGACAACAGGAAATAGTTGTCTATATAAGTGGTAGGGTTCTCAGATCACGCGTATCTTTCTATTCTTTCTGACATCCTATCATCAAAGAGAGAGCGCAGAGAATATTAAAGTATTCTCTAAGAGAATGTATAGATCTAGAAGATCAACCACACAACTTCAAAGAACAATTAAGTATTATGGATTCAAATACGCTTCCGTATAATTTGTTATTGATTCTTAGTGATACAACATGAATATTCTTAAGTTATAGGTAATGATTTTCACCAAATGTTTTCTTGCCTCAACAATATTCATTATAATAAAAAGGTCGTGTTTGTGTCTTGAAGTGTTAGGGTTTAGATCGATTCTAATTCCTTTTTTTTTTAAATAAAAGGATCAATAATTGATTTGGCTAAAACAATAAGTTAAGAAATTGAGAATTGATAAACAATGAAAAATTTAGAAAAGATAATGAATTTTGAAGAGAAATTAAAACTATACATTTTTTAAATCATACAAAGACAAGTACAAAGACATAGGCCCTGGATTATAAATTGGCAGTAGAAACATTTTGAACAAGGTCTGTTTAATCATGTTATATGTATTTGTGTGATCATTATATGAATTTACAAAAAATATAAATACAAGTTATCTTATGATTTAATAAATTGAGTTTGTATTGATAGATAAAGTTAGGCCCTCTTTTTTTGTTTAGATTGTAGTAAATTCATTGAGTGATTTTTCTTAATTGTGTATAAATTTATTGATGTAGTTTGGTTATGTTGAATTGAATCATATATGAGACTTAATTAACTTAGAAATGACTATTAGACTTATTAAATCTCATAGGCATTAATTTTATTATAATTTCAATCTTGAATTAATAATAGTTTTATATTATGATTATTATTCCATTTGAGTTACGAATGGGTATGGCATACATTTGAAGTTAAGATTAACCAATATCTTTGTAGGGAAATTATGAGCAATGAAATTATAGATTAATAATATAGAATTTAAAAAACACATCTCGCGATAAATTTTTAGTACTTAATCATAGAATTCTCTCGTCAAAGCATGTCAACGTAATTAGTAGGTAGAAATGATCAGTGGAGAAAACTAGTGAGTGTTGAGAAACAAGAAGCAATTAAATTGATTGAACAATTGAGATATCAATTTTATTAACGATGTGATACAAAAAATTATTCAATAATTCAATGAATGTGACATTGATTGAATTATTATTCGAGAACACTATTCTAGATAGCATACAATTATTTAAGTCAATCACAATCTTTTAATAGAGTAGATTTAAAATTAAATAATTTGGTTAGTTAATTACAAGCCCCATTATTGTGGCGATTATTGCATGTATCCGAATGATCCCCAGTTTAGTCACTTAATTGATTGCATCGCTACTGGACTGATAAGTAAGATAGTTAGCTATTTATGTTAAAAGCCTAAAATGGTTATATGGCAAAAGGTTCTATTTAAAATGCTTGTGTATAAGGAGCCTAATGATATTTTATAATGTGGGCCCTACAACAAGCATAAGTGACGTGAAACTTTCGACTTAACCTTATCTTTAAATTTAAATCAATTTTTTTTATCTAATAGATTTAAAAAAGAGATAAGATAAGGAGCTTAGGGTTTCCATAAAAAAATATAAAAAGGCTTACTTTTCTATAAGAGAACAAAAGAGTCATAATATACAGAATAGAGAAAAAGAAAATTTTCTCTCTAACTTTGACGCAAAAAGGTTTCTATTACTAGTTGCTTTAAATAGTGATAATCGCCCCCACGCGTCAAATGTAAATCATAACTTGGAAAACTATTGTTGATGGATCATGATCTAACAATATTGGTGATGATAGATCGTGACTTGAGAGCTTAAATCAATACAGTCAAAAAGCAAAAATATGACTTATAGATTATGGTAATTCTATAAATTATATAAGAAATGCGATCCAAATATTTCCGCCACAAAATTCTGATTTTTAACCAACTCTTTTAACCTAATCTTTATTATAAAATGGGTTGTTGCACTCGAAATGCCAACCTAAAGAAACGTTAATTTGTTGATCCCCGAATCTTTTTAATATCATCAACAACTGCATACACAAATAGAAAACACGAAATTATTCAATATTCGACTATTCTATATATCAATGCCTTTGAATGCTTCCAATATCTGGTGTTACATCATTTTGGATCACCAAGCAAGTTGGTTTGGAATTAATTAACTTAAACAAATTTAAAATATTTGTGATATTTCATTGATTTATGTATTGGAAAATTATCAATCATGTTAATCTTATAATAATGATTTTGATGATAATAAAAATTATATGTTCATGATTAAAGTGTTGGGGCTATTAAAAAGAATTTTCTAAAACAATACACTTGTTTTAAATTCAAAAATGATGAAACTGGAAATTAACGGTTAACCGTTTACTGGAAAACGGTGAACCGATAATTTACAGTGATGATGAACATTTCACATGTTCGAAAATAACGGTGAACCGTTTATTTAAAACGGCTAACCGATACATTCCAAAGTAAAAAAAATGTTTTAGCCTTGAACCGATTAGCCCAAACGGTTAGCAAAGTTTTGTGTCACAGCTGAAATTAACGGTGAACCGTTAATTAAAACGCTAACCGAACAATTCCAAAGAGTAAAAATGTTTTAGCCTTGAACCGTTTATTTAAAACGCGGCTAACCGATAACTTCCAAAGAGTAGAAGTTCTCTACTCTTGAACCGTTTATCAAAAACGGAGAGCCGAGTTCATTTTGCAGTTCTTTGGAAAAAGCGGTGATCCGATAAAGTTAACGGCAAACCGCTTTTTTGAAGTCAAAGGATAACGGCTAGTTGGAAATTCAAAACGGCTAAACCGATAGAGACAAACGGCGATCCGATTATTCTCGAAAGTCAATAACGGCTAGTTTTTTACTCCAACTATAAAAAGGCTCAATCAAATTCAAACAATAGTGATCCAACATTTGATATTTGAGCTTACTAAGAAACAATCTTCTTTGAGCTTGATTGTGTTTCATTTCATTCCCTCACACATTAAAATTTCAATTGTAATCATTTGGAGTGTGTGAGAGATTATTTGTTATTAAATCTCTATCATTGAGTGATTGTAAGTGTTGGGATACACTTGGGTTAAGAGATTGGGAATAATCTCTTTATTGTAAAGGTTCATTGACACCTTGGAAGTCAAGTGTAAGTGTTTTGCCTTGGAGGCTTGCAGATAGTGGAATCCTCAAGCCCGGTGTGCTTGGAGGCGTGGACGTAGGCACGGTTGGCGAACCACGTAAAAATTCTAGTGTTTGATTTCTCTTCCCTTATCCTTTTTAATTTGAGCATTGTTGAATTTATTACTTTTGATTTTGATTAAGACATTAGTTTTAATATTGTGCATTTTTATTGGCTTAGTTTTTAAAAACCCAATTCACCCCCTCTTGGGTAGCCTAAATAAATTTCAATTGGTATCGAGCAAGGTTCTCTTGTTAGGACTTAATCATCTGAGTAAACGATCCATGGCAACCCAATATGATTCTAGCTATAGAGAAGGACAGTCCACCACTAGGCCACCATTCTTTGATGGTAATGATTATCCTTATTGGAAAACTAGGATGAGAATTTACTTGCAAGCTTTAGATTACGAAATATGGGAAGTTGTATGTGATGGACCATTCATGCCGATAACTAAAAATGAAGAAGGAAAGATATTCCTAAACCTTCACGTGAATGGAATGATTTCGAAAAGAGAAAAGCTTCACTCAATTCTAAAGCTATGAATGCCTTATTTTGTGCTCCTAGATAAGAAAGAATTTCATGAGTCTCAAGTTGTTCTAATGCTTATGAAATTTGGAAGAAACTTGAAGTTGTTTATGAAGGAACAAACCAAGTCAAAGAATCTAAAATAAGTAGATACACTAGGCAATATGAATTGTTTCAAATGGAACAAAATGAAAGTGTCTACTCTATGTATACTAGATTTACGACATTATAAACACTCTGGGGCACTTGGTAAAACCTTTTCAAATAGCGAGAGGGTAAAGAAAATCATTAGGTCATTACCAAAAGAATGGAGACCTAAGAGAATCACATATTGAGGAAGCCAAAGATTTAAACATTTTGTCTATTGATGATCTAATTGGTTCACTTATCTCTTATGAAGAAGATTTAGCGGTGAGAAAGGAGATGAAGATAAGAAAAAGAAAAGCATTGCTTTGAAAGCATCAAAATCTGAAAGTGATGAGGAGAGCGAACTTGAAGATGAAGAAATGGCCATGATAGCTAGAAAATTCAGGAAGTTCTTCAAGAAAACCGTGATCGAAGAAAGTTCAAACTTTAAGAATCAAAGGAGAAGAAGGAAGCAATCATATGCTATGAATGCAAGCAGTTCTGGGTCATATAAAATCGGAATGTCCCCTTCTCAACAAATTCAAGAAAAAGCTATGTTGGCAACATGGGATGATAAGCGATGAAGAGTCAAGTGAGGATGAACAATCACAAGAAATATCAAACTTGGCACTTATGGCAATAGGAGAGGATGAGCTTGATGAGGTAAGTGATCTTCCATCCTATAATGAATTATATGATGCTTTTAATGAGTTGCGTAGTGATATGATGAAAATTGGAAAGAAAAATGCATGTCTTAAAAAGAATATATTAGAACTTTCAAATGAAAAGGATCTTTATGCAAAAATGTAATGATGTGTTAAATGATAAGATTAAAGAGTTAGAATTAGATAATGAAAGATTGCATGATAAATTCTTTTTTTAAAAGGTAAACAAAGTTCTTCATATGAACATGAAAAATTACATGTTGATAACTTAATCAAAGAAAATGAAGAACTTAAAAAGAAGAGCAATGAACTAAATGAGATTGTTTCTAAATTCACAAATGGGCAAAAGAACTTAGAAAAATTACTTGGTGCCCAAAAATGTTTGTTTGATAAAGGAGTGATTGGTTATAAACCTAATTTGAAACAAAAATACTACAAAAGCTACTTTGTTAAGGCTACTTCCACTAATAATCATAAAATTATTTGTCATTATTGCAATAGAGATGGTCACATGAAAAATAGATGTCCTATTAAGAGAAATGCTTATTATGAAGTTAAATTTATTTGGGTTTCAAAAGGAACCATTACTAACACTCAAGGACCCAAAAAGTTTTGGGTACCTAAAACTTAAGATATTCTCTCAGAATCAAAGAAGAAGGGAAAGAGAAATAAGTGGTATTTGGACAATGGATGCTCGAGACATATGACCCGTGACTATTCATGGTTCTCAAGCTTTACCAAAATCGAAAATGGAGGGGATGTATCTTTTGGAGATAATTCAAAAGGAAAAATAATTGGTATTGGCAATGTCGGTAAATTTCCCTCAACTCTCATTGAGAATGTATGTTTAGTTGAAAATCTAAAACATAACTTGCTTAGTATAAGTCAATTGTGTGACAAAGGTTATAAAGTTATTTTTGATAAAACAAATTGTGTTATTGAAAATGCAAGTGATGGTAAAATTGTTTTTGTTGGAAAGAGGTGTGTTAATGTTTATACCATTGATATAGATTGTGCATCTACTCTTGATAAATGTTTCTCCGCATTGCATAATGATAGTTGGTTATGGCATAGAAGACTAGGACATGCAAGCATGGATCTAATTTCAAAGATTTCCAAAAATGATTTAGTTAAAGGTCTTCCGAAAATTGGTTTTGAAAAAGATAAAATTTGTGAAGCATGTCAATTTGGAAAACAAATCAAAACTTCTTTCAAAAACAAAAATCATATTTCTACTTCAAAACCACTTCAACTTCTTCACTTGGATTTATTTGGACCTTCTAGATATGCTAGTTTAAATGGAAAATATTATGCATTTGTAATTGTGGATGATTATTCAAGGTATACATGGGTATTATTCTTAGCTTAATAAGGATGATGCATTTGATGCATTTAAAGTCTTTTGTAAAAGGTTCAAAATGAAAAAGGCTATTTCATTACTTGCATTAGAAGTGATCATGGTGGAGAATTTGAAAATCATGCATTTGAAAGTTTTTGTAATGATTTCGTATTATACATCAATTTTCATCACCAGGACTCCTCAACAAAATGGAGTTGTTGAGAGAAAGAATAGGTCTATTCAAGAAATGGCTAGGACCATGTTAAATGAGAATGCATTACCAAAATATTTTTGGGTAGGCCGTAAATACCGCGTCTTGCTATGTTTTAAACCGTGTTTTAATTAGACCACTTCTTAATAAAACTTCCTATGAGCTTTGGAAAGATAGAAAACCTAACATTGGTTATTTCAAGATTTTTGGATGCAAATGTTTCATATTGAATACAAAAGACAATCTTGGTAAATTTGATCCAAAATCGGATGTTGGCATTTTTCTTGGATATTCAACTTCTAGCAAAGCTTATAGAGTTTACAATAAAAGAACCTTGGTTGTTGAAGAATCCATGCATGTTACATTTGATGAATCTAACCCATCCTCGATGGAGAAAGTTTTTAATGATGCGGATGAAGAAGTACCACAAGGAGAAAATTTGAATGCTAAACAAGATTCTTCATCTAGCGAGAATCAAGAGAAGCAACATGAAGAGCAAAACAATGTGGAGCAAAATGAAGGTAACTCTCAAACACTCCCCAAGGAGTGGAGGTATGTATCTTCTCACCCTAAAGACTTGATTTTAGGAGAACCTTCACGAGATATAACTACTAGATCATCACTTAGAAACACATGTGCACATACCGCATTTATATCTCAAATTGAACCAAAATCCTTTGGATGGATGCGAAAACGATGAATCTTGGATTATGGCAATGCAAGAGGAGTTAAATCAATTTGAGAGAAACAATGTATGGGAATTAGTTCCTAAACTGGAACATCAATCCATTATAGGCACTAAATGGATATTTAGGAATAAAATGGATGAATCGGGTGTGGTTGTAAGGAATAAAGCTAGGTTAGTGGCTCAAGGTTACAATCAAGAAGAAGGAATCGATTTTGATGAAACTTTTGCACCCGTAGCAAGATTAGAATCTATTAGAATGCTTTTAGCATTTTGCATGTTATAAGAATTTTATTTTGTATCAAATGGATGTCAAAAGTGCATTTTTAAATGGTTACATTATGGAAGAAGTGTATGTGAAACAACCCCCTGGTTTTGAAAATGAAAAATTTTCAAATCATGTTTACAAGTTGTCAAAAGCATTGTATGGATTAAAACAAGCACCTAGAGCTTGGTATGATGAACTTAGTAAATTTCTTTTGGAAAATGGCTTTTCAATGGGTAAAGCGGATACTACACTTTTTATCAAGCATAAGAATCAAGATATACTTATTGTTCAAATTTATGTTGATGATATCATTTTTGGTTCTACTAATGAGTTTTTGTGTAAGGATTTTTCATCTTGTATGAGCAAAGAATTCGAGATGAGTATGATGGGAGAATCAAGTACTTCCTGGACTACAAATAAGACAAAACGAAGAAGGAATCTTCATCAATTAAGCCAAATATTTGAAAGATTTACTCAAGCGATTCGGACTTGAAGATGGCAAGATTAAAAGTACTCCAATGAGCTCAACAATTAAGCTTGACAAAGATGAAAAAGGTAAAGATGTTGATGTCAAAGCATATCGAGGTATGATCGGATCCTTACTTTATTTAACTGCCAAGTGGACCCGATATTGTATTCGATGTATGTTTGTGTGCAAGATTTCAATCATGTCCTAAAGAATCTCACTTGCTTGTCAAAAGAATTTTTCAATATTTGAAAGGCGAACCGTAGATCTTGGCCTTTGGTATCCTGGGAACTCATTTAGACTTGATTTGTTATTCGGATGCCGATTTTCTTTGGTATAAGATTGATAGGAAGAGTACTAGTGGAACTTGTTTCTTTCTAGGTCACTCTCTTGTCTCGTGGTTTAGTAAGAAACAAAACTCTATCGGTTCTTTTTTCAACCACCGAGGCCGAGTATATTGCAGTAGGTAGTTGTTGTCGCAATCACTTTGGATGAAACAAACCCTTAGAGACTTTGGTATTAATCTTGATCATATACCTATCATGTGTGACAACACAAGTGCCATAAACCTTTCAAAGAATCCCATTCAACATTCTAGACAAAGCATATAGAGATAAGACATCATTTCTTAAGAGATCATGTTCAAAAGGGAGATATTTCATTACATTTTATCTCTACGGAAAAACAACTTGCTGATATCTTTACTAAACCTCTTAAATAAGATCATTTTTCAAAGATTAGGCATGAGCTTGGAATGATAAATGTCTCATAATGATTCTTTGCCTTTCTATAGTATGATGATTGTTTTTGGATGTGTTTAAAATTGTGTATTCATGCATTATATTGGCCTTACAAGACATTTTTGATCAATTAAATGATTTAGAAATGTATTGAATGTTGGCCGTAGAATAAAACTTATGTCTTGAAATCAAAGTCAAGAAAACGGATTACCGTTTATTGTTCAAACGGCTCACCGCTTAATTCCGAAACACTAATTTTTTTTTTGGATATTAGCGGCTAACAACCGCTTATTACTAACGGTTAACCGATTATGTTTTCTAGCTCGACGCTTATCGGTAAACCGATATTTTTAAAACGGCTCGCCGTTTCGTGGATATAAAATCGGTCCTTTCTTCTTCTTCGTTTCCGCTTACCCCCTCACCGTTTTCTCTTACCAAAGAAACCCTAAGCTCTCTCTCTCTAAAATTTCTGGTTTCTCTTGCTTTATTTCTTGCCAAAACACGATCATAGAAACATTCCTTATCATTATTAGACCAGCTTTTAACCATTCAAATCATAAAATTTCTGCCAAATCCCGAAATCCCAAATTGAAACCCTAAGCGAACCGAGCAAATTTCGATTTTTGACTCATTTGTTGACAATTTCCTACCAAATTGAGCCTCCGTAAACCTTTCTCTACTCTTTTTCATTCACTTTATTGGTCCATTTTGCTTCATTTTCATCTTTTTGACAAAATCCCACATTCTCAAAGCTCCATTAATGGCCGAATCCTCTGAACCCAAGCGGAAGAGGAAAGTCGTCCCAAAGAGCAACCCCATACCTCCTAAAGAGACAACCGAGTTCCAAAGAATCCATTTTCCAACATGACTCCACTGGTAAAACGATTTGAAACCCGATTCATGGGTCGTAAGGTAATCGACTCTTACTTTGTGGATTTAGATGATTTTGAGAGTTGGTTGTTTGTGGAAAAAGTGTTAAGCGATGTTGTTGCCATGGGCTTCGGCATTAGACTTAGACGAGAGGATTTATCCTAACCTAGTTCGTGTTTTTATTCGAACATGGAATTGTCGGAGAAAGAGTAGATCGAATAGTTACTGTGTTGGGGTGTTCCTATTGATTTTGATGTTTTTGATTTAAACACCATTTTAGGACTCGCCACTTCTGGACATAATATATACACTTCGAGGAAGGAATTATCCTTTGCCGATTTTAACCATATTCGAGGGTTAGGAACATTTGTAGACGTCGGGATCTTACTAATGAGATATGCACCCTTCCATTTAGAGCCCAAACTTTTACCGCTGCAGTTCGGATTCTACACACCATTTTGCAAAAGATATTATTACCCCTGGAAGGAAGGGACACTCGGATGAGGTTACTAGGTTGGATGTCGGGATTCTTGATAGTCTTCTTAGTGGACGCCGTATTAACCTTGGGTATATTATTTTGCGCCATATGTTGAATACCCTGCCGTTACACATAGGCTACTTCCGTGCGGTAACATTATCTCTAAGCTTTTGCGACACTTTCGCATACCTCTTGAGACTCCATGTATGTTGAGACCAAGAAGATTGGGAAAGAGGCTATTTCAAATGATTGGTTTTTCTCGGAAGAGTCGATTGGATAAAAACGCCTAATGCGAAAAACCAAGACACCTCGTAGCTCAGGAAGATGCCCGTTCCTCAACGACATCTTTACCTCGATCACCGCCGACTTTCGACTCGGCGCTCGTCCTCCGCCTCCGTCGCGGATCGCCTCTCGGCCTCCAAAGAGAATCGATTACGAGGCACATGAGACGGAGATCGCTCGACCATCTACTTCAAATTTTTCTCCATCTCACATCGATCATCTTCTTCACGACTCGTTAGCGATATTCGCACACTTTCTCGAGCGGCAAGCAGCAGCCTTCAGATCGGTTTGCATCCTTCCAAAGGCGGCCAGATCTTGGATGGGCAAAGAACGCATTTTTTTTCTCGCTCTCGCCATTCCTCCTTCCTCCTCTACTACTCCTCCTCCCCCCTCCTCCGCAATAGCTTTTTAGTGTTTCGAACATATTTCGCACAAACATTCCATGTGTTATGCATTATTTATGTATGCTATCGGATGCTTTTATTATATATGGATGCTTGTTTTCTCATTTTGATCTTGATCCTATTGCTTGGTTCAAATGGTTGTATCCTATTTTTGATTTGTTTGGTGTATATTTTTGGGAATGATTAAAATACGGGGAGATCTTTGTCAAATTTAAATTTTTACTTGTCAAAACGTGGCTGTTTTCCTTTTTTTTTTTCTTTTTTTTTGATCTTTGAAGGGGAGAATAGTTTCGATTATATTTCAAAAGGAAGTTAACAAAAATTTTGTTTATTTTTCAAGGAGCTTATTTTCGTGGGGAGTTAAAACAAATATTTTTTTTTCCTTCACATATAAAATTTGTCATCATCAAAAAGGGAGATTGTTAATCTTATAATAATGATTTTGATGATAACAAAAATTATATGTTCATGATTAAAGTGTTGGGGCTATTAAAAGAATTTTCTAAAACAATACACTTGTTTTAAATTCAAAAATGATGAAATCGAAATTAACAAATCATTTTTTTTGGAAAACGGTGAACCGATAATTTACTGATGATGAACATTTCACATGTTCGGAAAATAACGGTGAACCGTTTATTTAAAACGGCTAACCGATACATTCCAATAAGTAAAAAATGTTTTAGCCTTGAACCGATTAGCCCAAACGGTTAGAAAGTTTTGTGTCACGGCTTTTCTCTGAAATTAACGGTGAACCGTTAATTAAAACGGCTAACCGAACAATTCCGGTGAGTAAAAATGTTTTAGCCTTGAACCGTTTATTTAAAACGGCTAACCGATAACTTCCGGTGGTAGAAGTTCTCTACTCTTGAACCGCTTTATCAAAAACGGAGAGCAGTTGCTTTTGCGGAGTTCTTTGGAAAGAAACGCGGTGATCCGATAAAGTTAACGGCAAACCGTTTATTTGAAGTCAAAGGATAACGGCTAGTTGGAAATTCAAAACGGCTAACCGATAGAGACAAACGGCGATTCGATTATTCTCAGAAAGTCAATAACGGCTAGTTTTCAGCTCCAACTATAAAAAGGCTCAATCAAATTCAAACAATAGTGATCCAACATTTGATATTTGAGCTTACTACATCGAAAACAATCTTCTTTGAGCTTCAATTGTGTTTCATTTCATTCCTCACACATTAAAATTTCAATTGTAATCATTTGGAGTGTGTGAGAGATTATTTGTTATTAAATCTCTATCATTGAGTGATTGTAAGTGTTGGGATACACTTGGGTTAAGAGATTGGGAATAATCTCTTTATTGTAAAGGTTCATTGACACCTTGGAAGTCAAGTGTAAGTGTTTGAAGCCTTGGAGGCTTGCATAGTGGAATCCTCAAGCCCGGTGTGCTTGGAGGCGTGGACGTAGGCACGGTTGGCCGAACCACGTAAAAATTCTAGTGTTTGATTTCTCTTCCCTTATCCTTTTTAATTTGAGCATTGTTGAATTTATTACTTTTGATTTTGATTAAGACATTAGTTTTAATATTGTGCATTTTTATTGGCTTAGTTTTTAAAACCCAATTCACCCCCCCTCTTGGGTAGCCTAAATAGAATTTCAAATCATACATCTTAATTTTACTTATAAAAAATACAACAAAAGTTTGAATTTGTTCAATTATTTACTCTAAGTTCAAATTTTTATTAATCGTCTACCAAAATATTAATGGCCATTCATAATTGTTGATATTGCAAGGGTAATTTAGACATTTAATACACTAAATAATAGAAAATTATCGATCATACACCTTAAATTTATCTTGTTATAAAAGGTACTGCAAAACTTTGAATTTGTTTAATTTTTCATCCTACGTTTTCAATTTATATCAACCGTCTACCAAAATATTATCTATCATTTATAGTTGATGATATAACAAGGGCAGTTTAGACATTTAACAGGTTAAATAAAAATAAAATACTGGTTTAAAATATAAAAATAAAAAACTAATTTCTATAACCAATTTTCAATTAAATTCACTTAAACAATCTAATTTCTTCTTAATTGAAAAAAAAAAATCTAATTTTTCATCTCAATTTATCTTCACAAAATTTTCATAATGAAACTCAAATCCTTAAATTACCCTAAACCCTAGTTCATAAACAGTCAATCAAACCTAGTTTGCAATGTCATAGCCACCATTGTTGTTGATTGTTGCTATAGCTTCCGTCAACCTCGTGGATAATTGCAGCGACTACAAGAAACCTCAATGACTAGTCATTATGGCCCAATGTTCATTTTTATCTATTATCACAGATGGTTGAAGGATTTAGTGATGAAGGATTTAATTTAGATTTTGTGTTGATATTATGAACCCTAAAAATTTATAGATAGAGAAAATAAGGAAGAAGACAGTAAGATATATATATTTTTTTTTTTGGTTTTGTGTGGTTGATGAAGGAATTGATACAAATTCTGGTTAACGATTAAAACCGTTGGTGGATTTTGTTTTGAAACAAAGAGTTTTCTAGGTTTACCAGGTTTTGTCCTCTACTAGTAAATACTATTCTACTCTCTATAAGAAGGCTATATATTCTAGTTTATATTAATTATTTCAATTAGAAAATATTTTGTGTATGTATTGCGCAATGTCATCTACCATATGTACGCATATGAGGAATTCTAAAATACGTCAGGGGTAATACAACAAATGAATGCGTGTATGACATATGTAATTAAATTTAATATAATCATCACTTGCATGGTGATTTTTTAAAATAAATACAAACATGTCATAAAATTATTTGTTTATTGTATTATTGACATGATACATCTAATGTATTTTAGAATTTCTCTTAAGCACATAAAAAATATCATTGGCTTGCCAAGTCACTTTTTGGTTAGCCTCCAATGCATGGTGTGCAAAGTCACCAGGGTAAAATGATCATTTTATTGAAAATTATGATTAGTGATAGGATCCCAATATTGGAATCCCAATTTGTATCTCAATAGCACATTTACTAGTTATAATATGCATTATCTAATAAATAAGTGACACATTTAGTTGGCATTGTCTTTATTAATTACGGATGTTAGTTGGTTCAAAATTAAAATTTTTGAAGGAGGTTTGAGCATTGAATCTCACTTATGGTGCATTTGCTAAACGAGAATTGCAATGGGCTAGAATCCAAATGAACTGGAATCGGAATAAGAAATGATAATTAGAATAAATTGTTTACTTTAACTATAGGAATTAGAATTGTAATAAGCTCTGCTATTGTTGATGTGTTTACTTTATCTTACAATTGAAATCGAAATGAATTAAATAGTTTAAAATTACTCAGAAATCCTTAATTAACTATTTTCATTATTATTATTTTATAATTTAAAATTCTTGTGATTATTATTATTAAAAAATTATTATTATTATTATTATTATTATTATTTGAAATGGATTATTATTATTATTATTATTATTATTATTATTAACAATAATAATCCATTTCAAATAATAATAATAATAATCAAATCATCATAAACAGCGTCGGAGAGGAGAAAATCATCATCGGCACCATCATCATCAGAACCGGCATCATCACCATTGTCAGAATCATCATCAATTTGACATTGGAACTGGCATCATTGTTGTCGGCATCATCATTAGATCAGATCGCAACATCTCCTGGTGGTTATTCAACTTTCGCGACATGACCGACAGTTGCTACCTACGACTGCCGCTGCCTGTGACACTACGACCGACAACCAGCTGCTACTCTACAGGCGACGACTGGTGACGACAAGGGAGCTTTGGCAATTATATATATGTATTAGCTATTTATATTGTCAAATGAGGGTATTTTTCATAATATTATAATTTTAATAAGGATACAATTGTTAATCTCGAAAGTGAAAGAGTGATTCTCAAACTCCCTTTAAAATCAGTCTCTTATTATTTATTCTCAATTTAAGGTAAGTCCTATGATTTTAATTTTGATTATTTTTCTTATTTTATAAGGTAATATTATTATTGATTCTGATTCTCCAACTTGAGAAATAAATAAATCATTAGAGTAATGGTTAGAGACAACTAGTAAAACTTATAAGAGTACGTTAATTGGACGTTTGAATTTCACTAAGATTAGTGATTAGCGTTGGGGACTAGAATGTGGCTAGGAAATAAGCATATGAGGCAGTTTTTGAAACACAATTCAGATTCAAAATTTTAATAAAAATAAATTAGCGAAATACATCTAGTTATGAATTTTTTTACTAATTTCCATGTTTTAAAATTGATATGTGATGGTTTTATTATCTTCAGTGTTATTGAATGCATCTGCATATTTGTTTGTACTTGAAATCTCGTATTGAAAAATAGAAAACGAGAGAGTTTAAAACAATGCAAGAAAGGTCCTCGGAGAGCGAGAGCTACGGAGAATGAAACTGATCCAAGAAAGGAGAAAAGAATACGAAAAAGAAATGGATTTTTAATGTTAAAACATAAGTGATAAGTGAAATGGGGAGTTTGACAAGGGGAAATTTTGAAAGTTTATTAAAGATCGCAAGGCTGTTTTAATGTTTATACATCAAAATAATATGTGATTCGTAAAATAAATGATAAGAAGAAAAATAGGCGCAATCATAATAGGCAAATATAACAGACAAAGCTTGCACAGCTTCTATTTGTGTGGCTTCTGTATTCTGTTCTTTCTGAACGAATTGATGATTACAAATATTTGGTTGCTACTGAATGGATTGGTGCATTTTAGCAACTTTGAGCGGTAGAACAATTCCTGAGTTTGCATTACAACACACTTACTGAATGGATTGGTGGGAAATTCACAAGCCAATGGTACCTTTTGCAACGCACTTAAAGTCATTAGTATGATATTTTTACTGTATTTAATACTATTAATTTTAAATTTCGAATTTGTATTCAATAGAGTAATTAAAAGGGTCGGGTTTGTGTTTTAAGGTGTTAGGCTTTTTTATCAAGTCTAATCAATTTGGCTAAAACACTAAGGTATAGGGATGATAATGGGTATCACCTGCAATGGGTTTGTCATTACCAAACCCATACGCACGTAAATTTAAATTGCGGGCTTTAATTTTTTTAAGAAAACCACTAGTTGCGAGTTTTGACAATTACTAAATCTGCAACCGTATCCCACAGATTTTTTGTGAGTTTCCACATTTGAAATCGCAAATGTTCAATATGTAAATTATAATAATAACATAAAATTCTACGTAACATACTCAATTTTAAATTTAACCAATATAAATGAAAAATTAAAATTTCAACATCAATCCAACATAATTGTTATTTTTGGATATAACTTGTGGTTTTTTTTTTATGAATATGTGTCTTTTATATTTAATCTAAACAAAAATACTTTTGAAATACTAATCTAAAGAGCAAAATTATAATAATGAAATAATTCATGTATTAAGTTAAAGAAAATTCAATCAAAATTATAATAATTATATAACTATATTTTTAGATTTAAATATTTTTTTAATTAAAATTAAATTAAAAATTAATTTAAAAAAGCTACGAGATTAAGGATACTCATGCGGGTATCCATCAGATTTTTTACTAATATCAAATCCACAAGCAACCTAGCACAAGTCTCAATTTATAAAACTAAACCTACTCGCAACTTGCAAAATTACCTGTAGTAGGCAGGCTTTGGCAGGCGGGTTTAGGCGGGTTTGCAAGTACTATTAGCATCCCTACTAAGTTAACTTTTTTTTGGGAGGGGGGGGGGAGTGTGAATAAGTTTGAATTTGGTTAAAGTTTGAATTGATCTAAATATAAATATATGAAAAATACACTTGTGTTTCTTTTTTTTTTAACATTTGAATATATGTAGCATTTTGTTTGATTCTATAAATAAAAAAAAAATCCTTAAACATGGTTATTTAATGTTTATGTCCTTATAAACATAGTATTTACTTCTTAATCAATAGAGATATTTTATATTTTAAGAAATAAGTATATTTAACAAAGATATTTTTATGATAGTTTAGGAAATAACATTATAGTATTTACTTTTTTTTCATTAAGATAAAAGTTACAAAAAATTATTTTCTATATAAATACCTGAAAATAAGATATAAATTACAAAAAAATTAAAAAATATAAAATTAATAATACTTTCAACTTCAAACGTTCAAGAAACAAGTCCTAAGTTAAGAGATTGAGACTTGATCAACAATGAAAAGCTTAGACAAGATTCTGAATTTTGAAGAAAAACTAACATTTTATATTTAATGGCTAAATTTTGAAGAAAAATCAACACTATTTTCTATAATCACACTGTGAAAAGTGCATTGACATAGGCGCTGGATTATAAACTTGTAGCAGAAACAAGAATCGCAGAAATTGATCAGGCAATAAAAACTCTATTTGACTATTTGAAAATTTGAAAATTTAAATGGGGCTGTGCATGCTATTAACATGCCATCCTAAAGCAAGGTTAACCTGTTTATCATCGACGAGCTCCCTCACATTTAGAAAATATGAAACTATTTATGTGGTTCCGCTAACGTACAGCTTATTTAAGTTACATTCATAACAAATTGATACTTGTCTTTATTATAAATTTTTCTTTTATTTAAATATCCGTTCATTTCTTCAATCAAGTCCTTATATCCGTTCAATTTATGATAAGATTCTCGTATGGGAGCATATCTGCATGTGTAATAATTATTCTTCTATTTCAGACACTTTTTATGAAAAACAAAATACCTTTATCAATTATTTATGTTTACCAACTCTTATATCTTATTTTATTACTTTTCATTAGAGGTGGCCAATGGGTCGGACAGCATGAGGCCTGGCACAGGCACGACACGTATTCAAACACAGCACGACATGATACGAGCATATTTCGGTAGAGCACGAAGCACGGCACGGCACGGCACGGCACTCATGTAGACTAGGTCGAGCTTAGAATTTTAAACATACTGGCCTTAAAAGTATGGCACAATTAAAGACGGACCAAAGCACGGCACGTGGAAAAGCAATAAGTATATTTTATAAATAACTTGAAATTAAATCTTTTAATATATTTTATTAACTCAAGTTTTTTAAATTTATTTAATTCTTAGTTTTCAAAAAAATTATAATTAATTTATATTTATAATTTATTAAATAAATAATTGATATCATGATTTTAATAAATAAAATTATAAATATCATGATTTTACAAATATGCATTAATGTTATTATGAACTATGATATGTGACTCTATACAATTAAATTAACCCTTAAGAAAAATTTATTATTATTGTTGTTGTTAAGTAGTATAAAAGAATTCTAATATGGTAGAGTCAAACTTAATAATTAATATTACATTAAATTATTATTATTAATTTGTTATTAATGACTATGGACTTGAGTTTTGAATTTTTGATTTTATTAAATTTAAATAAAGGCACATGGATCCAAAAATGTATATAAACTTAAAAAAAATACCAACAACTTGGTATGTGCTCTTAAAAAAGAAAAAAAAAATTAGTGAACTTTTTTTCTTAGGCACAACATGGCACGACTTATGGAACGACATGTGTGGACACAACATGTGGCCTAAGAAAAAAAAATTAGGCACGGTGCAGTATGGCACAAAACACATAGTGAGCATAGCATGACATGAGGAAGAGCATGCTTGGGCTTTCTTTTGATGGGCCGGGCTGGCACGGCATGGCCTGTTGGCCACGTCTACTTTTCATAACTCTATACAAATGTTTGCTATAGAATTTGTGTATATTTTATTATAATATAATTTATAAGATAAACCTCTATTCAGCTCTGACTATAACTAAAATGACAATTTTTTGTTTACTCCTAAAAAATATGAAAATATTAATTTACTCTCATTTTGATTAATTTTTTTATTTACTTATTAATAAATGAGAGTAAATTAATATTTTCATAATAGGGGATACATTGAAGATTATCATTCCTAGTAGAGGGTAAATTAAAATTTACTTAATTATTTTAAATTGTCATTAAAATTTTACATTCCAATCTGGATTAGATTTGCAGGGGGAGCAATGTCCTTATTCGGATTAGACTCTGTTGGAAGAGGCACATCCTTAGTTGGATCAATTTGTTCGAGATTGAATGCATCCATTAGCATGAGATTCTTCATATATTTTTAAAATCAAAATAAGATGCATAGGAAATGATAATTTCACTAAAAAAGAACTTTATTTATTTCAGAATTAAAATTTTTGCAAAGAAAGTTTGAATATGAGAGTCGTGGAGATGAGAATATTGATGATGGTGCGTACCTTGGATGGAAAAATGGATTGATAATATATAGAGATACGTTAGAAGAAAAAAATTATTTTATATCTCAAAAGAAATGAAGACTTAAGTTTTAACATATATTTAAAATTTATAAATTTTTATGAATATGATAATCATTTACAATCTTATAAAAATATAGTAAAAAGTTTAAAAAATTTTAATAAATGCAGAACAGCTGGATGAAGAAACCATCTACCAGCTCAAAATTAACACCCCACGATACGAGGACTCAACACAAGAAATGTGAAAAATAAAAGGACACTGGGTCCCGCTATTATTAGGGTTGGCGGAACCCTAATTTAATACTGAAAAATAAAAGCACACAGGGTTGCTATCAATTTCTGCAGTGTAGGTTCATAGGTGGGGAAGAAAATGGGCACGAATATCGCGGTCAACTCGGATGGGAAATAACCATTTTATCCCGCAACTTTATGTTTATGGCCCCCAAAAATTTTCACCCCTTTCACTTCTGGAACCTGTGCTTTCTGGCACATGCACAGTACTTGGACGCTACTTACAGTGAATTTTAGAATTGCAGCGACATGGTGCTCTTTGATAATTCAAAAATCCAATATCATTTATAGAGAATTACAGAATTGTGGTACGTCATAATTTGCTGATGTAGTGGGGGGCCAAAATTCTTGTACATGTGATTAAGCTATTTATGTATAATTAAGTGATTAGCAAGCACGCACTAGTTGGGGGTATTTGTGTCCATGAAAATTTACAGCTGGTTGTTGATATTATGCTGTGGGTGTGTAGTGTTTTCATGGATCTGACCATTCAAATTAAAAAATGAGGATTACAGAACTTGAAGAGTTCTTTATGGTCACCGGTGGGGGTATAATAGATTGTCAACACAACGGGACCCATAATGATAATAACAATAAATAATAAATAATTTTTTAATTTTTTTGTTATTTGGTTCGTCAGCTTTTGGGTCGAAAAGGTAATTTTGTCTCTACATTAATTATTGGGCTCTATATATCCTAGTGTTTTAACTAAAAAAATAATTCTGCACATCGTCAATGATTACACTTGTAAATCTAAGGGGTTAGAATTCCATATTGAATTTATTTTTTATTAAGTAAAAAATTAATGTTATATTTTATTTTATTTTATTTTTTTATCGAGCTATCATTGATTTAATATTTTGAATCTTCATGCACAGTTAAGGTACAAAATTTTTATTCTAAATAATATATTATCAATATCAATTTATCACTGAGATAATAAATGATAAGGTTTAATATTAATTACGTTATTACTGGGTTGAAATACAAATTTTATATGACTGTGTGAACGTATCACTATATTCTTGATATTTAAAATATTAATCAAGGTAACATATGTAGCATATTTTTATTTCAGTATTGCCCTTCTCTAAATATAACCCTCACCAAATTAGCTTAATTCTTCTCGTTGTACTCATTGTTTCTCTTCCTCTTTTCGTCAACGACAATGGGTAACTTAATCTCAACCTTCTTACCAACAGACTTACTTGATCGAACTTTACACCGCGTTGGCGAACAAGCAAATTATGTATGGGGTCTCAAAAAAAATCTTGAGGGCTTGGAGACTGAATTGGGCAAATTGACTCGAACAAGGGACGATCTGATGAACAAGGCTGAGGTTGCTGAACAACCACCTCGAACCAGAAGAACGAACCGGGTCGCAGGGTGGCTTGAAGATGTGCAAAAGCTGGAAACTGAATTTACGGAGCTGCAAAAAGTTAGAGCTCAAGAAATGGATAGATTGTGCCTTGGAGGCCTCTGTTCCAAAAACTTGGTTTCAAGCTACAATTTCGGGAGAAAAGTGGTCGAGTTGACGGATCGAGTGACCAATTTAAAGAAAGATGGAGAAGAACTGGAAGTCCTTGTTGAGATAACAACTTCTGCCATCAACAAGATAATTTTGATGTTGTTATCTGGGCGGCTGTGTCAACACTTCAAGACGACCTCGGAAGAAGGATTGGCTTGTCAGAAGACAAAAACTGGAAGGAAAAAGGTCTTCAAGACAAGGCTGTGGACATCTCTAGCATTTTAAGCCGAAAGAAATTTGTGTTGCTGTTGGATGATATATGGGAGCCCATTGATTTAACAGAATTGGGTGTTCCTCTTCAAAAACTAAATGGTGGGTCCAGAGTAGTCTTGACAACTCGTTTTGCTGGTGTTTGCGATCAAATGGACGCTAAAAAATTGGAAGTTTTGTGTTTGGCACACGGTGAAGCCTGGAAATTATTTCAGGAGATGGTCGAAAGATCCACTCTTGACAGTGATACCGGTATTCCAGAGCTAGCCGAAACCTTGGCAAGAGAGTGTGGTGGGCTGCCGCTAGCGCTTAAAACAGTGGGTCGAGCCATGAAAAGCCAAACGAAGGTTGGAGATTGGAAACGTGCGATTAAGAAAATGAGAATGTCAGCTTCTAAATTTTCAGGTATGGAAGAAAAGGTGTTTTCGCGTTTAAAGTTCAGCTATGATAGTTTGTCCCAGGATGAACTTCGTTCCTGTCTCCTGTATTGTTGTTTATATCCTGAGGACTGCAAAATTCGTAAAAGGGATTTGATAGATTATTGGATTAGTGAAGGATTTGTGTGTGATTTTGATGATGGATGCGATTTTATTAATGACCTTCTTCGTGCTTGTCTATTGGAGGAAGAAGGCGAAGATCATGTCCAAATGCACGATATGATTCGTGAGATGTCATTATGGATAGCATGCACGATAGAGAAGGAGAAGGAGAACTTCCTGGTTCGAGCTGGAGTTAAATTGACCGAAGCACCAAAAGTTGAAGAATGGGAAGGTGCCAAACGGATATCTTTGATGAAAAATGGAATTGAAAGCCTATCGGGAATTCCCACGTGTCCACGTCTCGTAACTTTACTTCTGAATGGAAATAGTATTAAGGAGGTCACTGATGGCTTCTTTCAATCTATGTCTTCTCTTAGAGTATTAAGTCTAAGTGGAAATATTTTCTAAGTAAACTACCTTCAGGGATTTCAAGTTTGGTTTCATTACATCATCTTGATCTATCATCGACTCGCATAACTGGGTTGCCGCAAGAGCTGAAGGCGTTGGAGAAGTTGAGATATTTGAACTTGGAGCGTACATATGAGTTGTCTATAATTCCACATCACTTAATATCTGGCTTTTCAAAGTTGGAGGTACTCAGGCTGCTTTGGTGCGGTGGTATGGGTGTAATAGAAGAACAAGGTAGCGTTCTATGTGATGATGCTGAACCTTTGATGAGGGAATTGGCGGGTTTGGAGCATTTGAATGTTTTAAGCTGGTCCTGCCGAAGTTCTCTTGCTGTCCAAAAGTTTTTTAAATATCCAAAGCTGGTGAGCATCACTCAATCTGCAGGGTTTCACCGCTGTGAAAGTCCACCGTTCAATGTCTTACACCTAGCATACATGGAGAATCTTCAGCGGTTAGAAATTCAATATAGTAATTTGGAAGAAATAGAGATTGACAGCAAAGAAGAGGTCGAAAAACTTTTTCAAAGTGGCTTCCGCAGTCTCAACACAGTTGTCGTACGTGATTGCGAAAAAGCGAAGGACTTAACGTGGCTTGTTTTTGTTCAAAACCTCAAGGAGCTGTTTGTAGTTTCTTGTACAGAAATGGAAGAAATAATCAGTGTTGATAAATTGAGTGATATTTCAGAGATAATCGAATCGGAACACAACTTTTTCGCACAACTCGAAACTCTGTTCATATGGCGTGGAAGCAATTTGAAGAGCGTTTACCCGCATCCCCTGCCTTTTCCAAAGCTGAAGAGAATTGATGTATATGAATGCCCAAAGCTGAAGAAGCTCCCACTCAATTCCAGCAGCGCCAAGGAACGTCGACTTGTCATCGATGGATCGAAAAAATGGTGGGAAGAGCTGCAATGGGAGGATCAAGCCACCCAAAATGCTTTCTCCTCCAATGTCGAACTTCGGGAGGATAAAGTTGCTTAATATGTATTTTTTTATCTTTTTTTTTTTTTCTCTTTTCATTTTCATTAGATTTAAGGACTCGCTTGTGTGAAATGGATTGAGAACCGCGTGTCCTTTATACCGCCACTCCAAATGTTTATTTTCCCCTCATGCTCCTTGGAAGCCAGAAGAATTAAGCCTTACAGAGTCATGATGCTCGTTGATAATTCAAAAATCCGATATTATTTATAGAGAATTGCAGAATTGTGGTATGCGATAATTTGCTGATGCAATAAGGGGCTGAAATTCTTATAAATGTGATTACGCTGTAAATGTATGATTAAGTAATTGGCAAGCACCAGCTGGGGGTATTTGTGTCCACGGAAATTTACAGCTAGTTGTTGCTAGTATACTGTGGGTGTGTAGTGTAATCATGGATCTGACCATTCAAATTAAAAAATGGGGGTCCCGCGAACATACAGAATTGGTAATCCTTACATACGTAAATATGCTGTCATACGAGAATCTTATCTTAAATTGAACGGATATAAGGACTTGATTGAAGAAATAAATAGATATTTAAATAAAAGAAAAATATATAATAAAGACAAGTATCAATTTGTTAACAATGTAACTTACTAAATTAAGTGGACCCATATATATACATATAACAAAATCAATGGTCGAAGGGACCCAGAGAAAGTATGAAAGATGCAAATAAAAATGGTATTTAGTGGGAAACCTTATCTTATAAATAAATAATGTAACAAACATTCAATATATATATATACACCATTGATTTTAAAATTTCTTAAATTCAATAGATGAAAATAATTTTAACTTAAAATAAAGTACTGGTGTAATAGTAATTTACAGAAAATTTTATTTTTAATCACATATTTATTTATTTATTAAAATAAGTCATCATTAATTTTATATAATCAAATGGTTTTGTCATCCATCTCTTCTACATCTATTTTTAAAACTATATAAAAGTTTTACTATATTTTTATAAAGATCTAAATAATTATTATATTCATAACAATTTATAAATTTTGAATATATTTTTATATCTACATTTATAATTTCTTATCTCTCTTAAGACATAGATTATATTTTTCCTCTAACACACACATATTCAATCTATTTTCTCACCTAATACATACCATCAATGTTGTCACATAAATTTTGTAATCTAAATTTAGTATCCTAAATTATAAGAGATATTACTTGTGCTAAATATCTTATAAATTTAATGAATTATTAAAAATATGGTATAATGAATAAATTATCAAAACCTCTAATAATTTCATAAACCATAAAAACGAATAAGTTAACACTTTCTAGTTATAGGCAAAGAGGATTTTCTATAGACGATTTCAATCCTCTGATCTGATTAATGATTCAAACATAAGGGGAAACAATCAATTAATTTGAATGTCACTATATTTATTAAATAAATTAGGAAACCCAAATTTATATATAAATGATATAGAAAGTGTAAATAAAATATTTGAAATTAATAATTTCAATGAAGAATATATAAAATAAATTAAAAAGTTAAGAGATTAAATGAGTAAAGAATTTAATAAAGTTAAACAATTAAAAAAAAAAACTTCAACATTGAACATCATGATATATTAAAGTAAAAGATCATTGATATAATGAATAAAAACTCAATAGATATAAGATCAAATAAGTTAGAGATTCAATTAGATAAAATAAAAAAATAATAATTATTGAGCAATTTAGTACTAAATTCGCTATAAATATAAATATAAAACTTCAAAAAGAATTAAAGTTCTAGCAGTATTATTACCTAGCTTGGCCTGGGGTTTAAAGCAAAATTTAAAAATTTATTAACTTTTTTAATAATTATTTTTTTTTTAAGGATTTAAAAATTCTTAACTGTAAGATACAGCTAATGTAATATGGCTTTGCCCATATTTAGAAATACCCTAATAATTTTCAACTATTTTCTAAACTTATTGACAATATCATATTATTTGCTAGAAAAAATATTCATCAACTACCTAATGTTTGTTATTTTACCAAAAATATATCAAAATTTTTTTTTTTTGTGTAGCTTTTCACCTGAAGTTTATGAAGTGTACTACCTTTTAATTTTTTTCTATTAACACTGCTATAGGATTTAACAAATTATTAAAGAAATAATTGTTTTATCCTTAAATATATAAAAAAAAATATTTTATTGGTCATTATTTTGAATAATTTTAGAATGTATTGTTATTTTAAATTGATGAAAACAAACCATAAATTTTAAATTCCTCATATAAAAAAAGTGATATAATTTTTAAAACTATACAAACAAGCAACTTTTTCATTGACTATGACTTATGAGCACGAGTAAAAAGACAAATCGTAAAAAAGCACACGTGTAATAATAAGAAGTCGGTAATAAAAAAATTAATGACCGATTATTTCTCTTTTTCATTTTCTTTTTATTTTTCTTTCCTCTTTGTTTCTTCTTATTCTAAATTTTCTGTCTCTTCTTCTTCTTTTTCATGTGTTATCTTCTTCTTTATTTTTACTTCATTTTCTTTTTAATTTTTCTTTCCTCTTCCAGATCGTTTCTTCTTATTCTAAATTTTCTTTGTTTCTTCTTCTTTGTCTTTTTCATTTGTTATCTTCTTCTTCGTTTTTCCTTCATTTTCTTTTTTATTTTTCTTTCCTCTTCTAGATCGTTTCTTCTTCTTCTTCTTATAAATTTTCTTTGTTTCTGCTTCTCCATCTTTTTTATTTGTTCTCCTTTTCTTCGTTTTTCCTTCCTTTTCTTTTTATTTCTTCTTCTTCTTCTTCTTCGTGGTATCGATCTTTTCTTTGCCATCATCTTTTTAATTTGTTGTATCTTCTTTGTGGTATCGATATGCCTTTAATTCTTTCTAAGGTCTCGTGTTCTTGTCTTGGGTTTCATTAATTATATAGCTTTTTTTTTTCGATTTGGTGAATGTGTTTCTTTGTTGTTTAACTTTATGATAGAATAAAATAATTTTTAAACTTGTTAGATTCATGTATCTCAAATTAATCCACACAAAAATTAAAAAAATTAAAATCTATTAAGAGTGTTTATTCAAGTTGCTAGATGGTGGGTTTGATGGCCAAATGAATAGGTTTATTTTGTTGATTGGTTGAAGAAGATGGTGATGGATAAGAATTTTCTAGTGATGAAAATGAGTTACAAATTAGTTAGGATGCTTATTTTAGTGATTTTATATATTTAAATTAACAAGTTTAATGAGTTTTTATATCTAATTTTGTAGTCATTATTAGTTCTAACAACTACAAAATAAAATGTTTTTTTGTCATGTAACTATGATTAAATAATCTTTTTTCATTCAAAAGCAAAATAATCGTTTTGTCAATATTCTAGTAAATCATCTGACGGTGTTAGTTGAAAAGAAGAAAAATGTTAAACTTTGTAAACATCATATCAATAGTTATGAAAGAAAAAAGTTTTAGTGTATTTTTTATATAGTGCAAAAAATTAAGTGGTCAATGAATATTTATCATATTAAATATGGTGATGATATATTCACCCTATAGTTTTTATAAACTCATCCCATTAAATACAGAAAATGCACATTATTTTTAGAAAATTTTACATAAGGAAGAATTTTAGAGAATTAATTAATTAAATTATCTTAATTTACTTTTTTGTGATATATATATTTTTATTATATTTGATTACAAAGATCGCTTTGACATGAGTTTGAATTAACTATTCTACCCTTACAAAATAAAACTAATGAGAATTTACTTAACTTTTAATAGTTTTTTAATTGTATACCAAATTTATTGTTTTTAATATGTTTTTTAAAATATGATTATTAAATTTTAATTAAACTAATATATAGTCTTTATGGTATAATACACATGTAAATTATTGACTGTTAAGTTTATGTCATTTACATGTAAAGGTTGTGAAAATAATAATTAAATTTCACTCATCTAAAAATATTAGATATCAGTCACAAATTAAATGCTAAAATTTTTAGATGAAATAACTCATGTTTATTAGGAGAATATAGTTGTTTTATATCATAATAATAATAAAAAGTAAAATAAAACTTATACTCAATTTTATTATTAAATATAATAAAAGAAACCTAAAAAAATTAATAAAAAGATGTAATTGATTAACTATACAATACTTATATTGATTTGTATTTTTTAAAATATTGTGAACTCAGTATAATTATTTTCTAGAAATGAGTTGAATTTATAGAAATGGTGGGCGGAAATTCCCCAAGCCTGTTAAATATCTGCCACTCTATACCAACGGGTAAGTAAGGCCTAGTTTGGTCTTTTTATAATTTAATTGCACTACAGTGCATGGTGTTTAGCAAAAATTAAGAAAACCAAATATTTCTAAATTTTGACAATTTAAGTCCTCTCTCTCTCTATATATATATATTAGATGTAGTTAACCATTAAGGAAATTTTAATAGAATGTAGCATGATCATTTTTACCCCTATGAAATTTTTTTTAACTATTTATTCTCTAACTTTGCTATCTTTTATTTATTTAATAAAAAATATTCATATAAATTCAAAAAAAAATATATTCCCAAGAAAAGGTATGGATCAAGAATTTCTGAAGAACATGAATGCCAGGTTTATAAATAATAGAATTTTAAGAACTTTAAGTATTATATTTAGTGGTATCTATCAAGAAATAATAATATTTTAAATCAAACCACAACAAAGACAGGTAGGATTATTGTTAATGAAAAAAATCTATTTCTAGAATATGATGGTTTTTATTAAAAATTATTTTATAAGGTTCAAGTTTATGTAAAGAAGATATAAAAACATAGAAGTTGAAATTCATATAAAAAAGAGGAGGCACAAAATTTGGTTATTGTACAGAACAATAATATTATAATAAAATATTTAATTAAAAATAATTTAGAGATCACAAGACATAATCATTAATAATATTATTAGAAACATTAAATTTAGGCATAGACATGTTCATTTTGGTCATACACTGTTATTGTTGACAATGTTATACAAAGTTTATATTTTTATCCTATCTATCCGAAATAATGTGGCATTCATCAATTACATGATTAGATAATACAATAATACAATTAATTTACTTAAATCTTGAAAGAATTAACAATATGACACTTCACATGCCACATTAGTTGTCATAAAATTTGTATATAACTTTAGATATCTATCATTCTTCTATTTTGATTACATATTATATTTTTTTTAACTGATATATTCAAGTAATTTGTATATTAAATAGATATTATGTAATAAAAAATGTCCTATAATCTTGGGATTATTAATTTGTTTTTTCACGTGGATTTATCTTACATAAGATATATAATAAAACTATAATCTTCTCTTCTCTTTCATCAAGCCTAAAGCAAAACCCGATTACAATCACCACTGCAATCAAACAAATGCAAAATATGCACATCTTTATTTTGCAACACGTCTTGATTTTGCAAAGATTATTTTAGATGCTGACAACAATCGAAGTATTCAAATTTATTTTCCAATTTGGTCTTTATCTTCTAGGTAAATTGAGGCTTCAATTATGGATCTAAAAATTGATTATTTTTTGGTTGGTCTGGTTTTAGGGAATTGAAAATTCACATTTATTGTTCAATCGATAAGTGAATCTGCATGCTTTTCCCCAGTCAAATTTCAATTATTTTGCTTACCTTTCCAACTTTATAGTGGCATTCCTTCCACTTTTATATTATCAATATATATTGTTTGGTCTTGTTGGTGGGCCCCTTTTTTTTTCTCCCCTGACAACAAATTTCTTTTATTTTAGAAATTCTTGTTATTGATTGGCCACTGCTTTATTTTCTTTATTTTATTTTTAATTACAAAATTACAAACCTTATGATGAATAGACACGAACGAAAGACAAATACTGTTCCTACTTGCAAACAAGTTTTGCAAACAAGTTTTGCAAACAGAAATTGGCTATTTGTATTATGATAGTTGTTGTCCTACTCCATGTAATAGCAAGCTTTCATGAAAAATATGTGCTCAAGAATCGCACTTTTGCTAAGCATCAAACTCGTTTTCAAACTCTAGATAACATGATAGGTAATGGTGATATAGAATGTGCGAATCAACTTAGGATGGATCGAAGAGCTTTTAGGCTATTATGTGAACCACTTTATAGTTGTACATTCTTATATACTTGCACATCATGTAAAAATTCAAACAATTAATAATTACTTCAAGCGTTCTAGAGAAACAATTACTATTCTTTAATTCTATTCTTAATGGAGTTTTGCAACTACAACAATCTTGCTAAATTCTCCATTATTTGTGCCTAATGTTGCACAAATGGTAGATGGAAATTGTTCAAGGTATGTTATACGTAAGTTTTAAGATGTCATTTATAATTACAATGTGACATTATGTACTACTGTTATTGAACCTAATAATTTTTGTTGATATAAAACTATTTGGAAGCATTAGATGGAACCTACATCAAGGTTTGAGTGCTCAAAGTTGATAAACCAAGATATAGAACGAGAAAAGGTAAAATTACAGCAAATGTCTTAGGGGTTTATTTACAAGATATGATGTTTTTATTTGTATTACGAGCGTGGGAAGGTTCAGCTTCTGATTTTATAATACTTAGAGATACGGTATCTAGGGAAAATGGATTAAAAGTTTCAACTAGTAAGAGTAGATGTAGAATACTCAGCCCTAAACTAAGTTTTTCTTAATTGTATTTCACCTTCTCAATGTTTAGGTTGTTATTATATTGTGGATATTGGTTACACAAATGGTGAAGGAATTTTAGCACCATATAGAGGAATAAGATATCATTATCAGAGTAGAGAGATAAAGGTGTACTCCTCTTAATTATCAAGAGTATTTTAATAAAGAAATGTAATAGAACTATGTTTTGGACTTCTTGAGATGCGTTGGGCAATCTTACGAAGTCCATCTTTCTATTCTTAAAAAATACAATGTAGAATAATAACTACTTGCTGCCTTTTACATAATCTTAATAGAAAAAAAAAATGTCAGCTGATCCAATAGAGAGTGAGATAGATGATTTTGACCTTAGTAGCAATTTGGAGGACTATGAAATCATTAGTCTAGTTTCATCATCTGAGCAATAGACTACATGGAGGGATGATATGGTACTACAAATGTTTAATGATTGGAGGCAAAATCGAGGAAATTGAACTTTGTATTTTGTTCTTATGTAATGTCATGTGATTTACACTTTTATGTTTTATAAAAATGAGTTATTTTATTTTTCTATTGCCTATTTTTCCATTGTCCTCATTTATTGCCATTATTTTATATCTTATTTCATTAAGGATGCATGTTTTCTCTTTAATACATGCATTATTATTCTTATATAGGGTGGATGGTGTAACAACTAATCAAAATAATGAGAAGGACCAAAAAGGGACGAGACGTGCATGGACAAAAGAAGATGAGGAAGATTTGCTGAATATATTGGAGGAAATGGCACCACACAGATTTTGTGTTGATTACGGGCATATAAAACCAAGCGCTAACAGGCATATTGAAGAACAATTGGCGAAGTTACTCCTTAATGCCGGCCTAAAAGCTAGCCCACACATGGAGTCAAAAAGAAAAAAAATTGAAGAACAGCTATGGAATAGTGATCAAAGAAAGTGTGTTGAAGTTGATAGTGATGACGCAGGGCAATTCTATGTTCAGGTGATTTTTTTTGTTTTTTTGGTAGTGGTCTTTAATAATAAATTCTCATGAAAGTAGGAAATATTAATATGTTTTTAATTGACCGAATTCTAGTTGTTTTTTCCCCCTCATTTTAGCTCCATAAGAATGTTGATTGAAGGGTGGAGGAACAAACCATTTCCATTTTATAAGAGGCTTGTATATACTTTTTGAATAGATCGTACTACTGAGAGAGGAGCAAAAATTCCTGATTGACATAATAGAGAATAAAAATGAAAATAATCTTGAAACTGAGTTTGAGGTTGGACCAAGTTCAAACAAAATCATCTAAAAGGAAAAGGGCTATATTAACTGATCTATTGTTGGAAGTTTGGAAAAATTTGCATACATATTTGAAGATGTGATGGAAAAGTCAAGTCAAAGTGTGGTAACCTTGTTGGTGTGCGGTTAAAGGAAACTATCAATTCGCAACTCGTTGCTAACATCCAAAAATTTTCACTTTATCAAAGATTTACGGTGCAAAAGACGGGGAAACAACTAGAACATGCAAAAAATATTTAGAACAATGCAAAATGATGAAGAAAGAAAGATGTTTCTTGAAGAGCTTATCTTAGCCGGGTACGATGATTGATAAGGGTGGTATTTTGGGATCCTTTTTGTACAAAAAAAAAAAAAGTAACCGTACACGGTGTTGGTGAATGGCGAGTCTATAAAGTTGATGATGAAATTTTTTTTGTAACTAATCATACGAATTAGATTTCGTTGTGGGTAATTATAAACTACTTGTTACAAATGGTACCCACCATCTTTTTGTACGTATCTAACCACATGTTAGATAAGCTTAATGATGAACGTGTATAAATGTATCAATACTTTATAAATAGTTGTTTAGTTGTTGTCTTATGTAATTAAATTTATTATATGAGAAACTATATCTTATTTGGATTGAATTGTTGCTCTATAGTTTGACGGAATTTATATTTTTCGGTAATTGGTTGTATATTAACATGCGTAATATTATTGAATTAGGTGTTGTTTTCTTTTTTCTTTTTTTTTCCCTATTAAATTGATGTCATTTATGATGGACGGCAAATTTTGTTCAAAAGTAGGGATGGCGAGAAACCTCCTCTGGTGACCTAACTCGCATCATGAGACCTTGAGCATGCGCTAAAAATTAAAAAACCATTGTGAATGGGCGTGCTCAAGGACTTATGGAAAAGGGCCGGGCTTTTATAATTTATAAATTTTAAAAAAATCAAAATAAAAAAAAATGCCAGATTTTACAAATCACAAGAATCCCTTTAATTAAAGGAGCAACAGCCGACGCCAAGCATTGCTTATAGCAACAACCGAACCGACGCCCAACAGCGGTCAAGCAGCCATCACCGATCGATCCAATCATCTTCACGTGAGTTGCTGCTTGTCAGAGGAATGCAAACCTCACTGCCATTGTAATACATCTTTATCTCCACCAGCGCGACTACATTGAAGTCTGCAGAACAAAACGAGACGCGATGGACGAAGAACAAGTAGATGCTTCACGTCGTAGACTTGCAGCACCATAATGCAGAACTTTGTTTATAAAACTGACTCAACTCTCTGTGGACTTGAAAAGGAAAATCCAAACAAAAATAATTTTGTTCATAAAGAGCAAGCCTACTTGTTGTACTGCGTCTGGAGAAGCCTTTCAGATCCAAAGCGACCTTCAGTCAACTTCGCTCTAGGTAAACTTAGGCGGTTGTCAGGGGCTGCCATTCTAAAACCAATATTAGTTATTTAATTTATTATTATTTTATAATTATTGTTTTAAATAAACTGTTAGATTCTTATAAAGTCTATTTAATGTAATACTTAATAATTTTAATTCTTTTAGTTTGGATCCTGCAAAATCTCTATTTTATTATTAAAATTAATATGTTATAATTAAAAAGTTTTATATTCATTTTAAACCTCTATAAAAATCTCATATTTTGTTATTTATCCATTAAATTTTTCCTCCATCAACCAAGACACGATATGCTCTTTGTGCTTGAGAGAGAGAGAGAACCTGATTCCTCTACTTTTGGCCCAAGAAAAAAAAAATGTAATAGTTTTCTCTATTCTTCATGTTTATTGGTCATTGTTCAAATCCTCAAACAATTAATATAAAAATAAATTTATTTATGATTTCATCTCAAATTTTAAATTTTATTTTTTTATTATTATCTTAATTAGTTATGTTATTTATCTGTTCTTATTTCTTTTCAATATGTTATTTTGTTCATCTACTAGTATTTTTTTTTTTGGGTGTGTGTGCATGCTTGTTTTATCTATTTTGAAAGAAAATTGTATCAAATTTTTTTTTAAAAAAAAATAAAAGAATAGAATCCAATTGATGATACCGAATGTGCCCATATGCATTGGCCGTAAATCTGATCCAATAGAAGCACGAGCTTATTGAATGTATGGAACAAAAGGGTAATGCACAAACTTGTCTTACCATTAGGATCTGAATATTCAAGCACTAATTTAAGTATTTTGTGAATTTGACTATTAGTCTATCATGCATTAAATAATTATCTTTAATTTAAGTTTTGTTGTTTTATCTTTTACTTTGTTAAAAGTTTATTTAAAAATTAATAGAAGCTTAGTTTTGGTCCAAGCCCATGAAAGTCAGACCAGAGCCTGGCCCATTTAAGTTTGAACTAATTGTTTGAGGGCGCAGTCGTATTACAATGCCATCGGCTTACTCCTAGATTCAAAAAGATCCGGGCCCATGAAAATATTTTACCGTTCCTATTCAAAAGCTATTGTCCAAATCTAAGCGTGATTAATTTCACTTAATTTTCGTACTAATTATTATTATTTTTGCTGCCCAAAATGCCAGACATAGTGGACAACACTCTTACGATCATATCCAATGTTGCACCAAACAGGAAACCACACTATATTTAATCTAATACAGTCCAATATAAATTAAACTAATTAATCTTAAAAGTTAATCTAATCCAAATATGTCTTCCAAACATGGCCTATATAGGGTCCAACTACAAAACCTGTAGTCTGTCTTTTTTCCGGAACCATTCGTTAGATACGTTAGGTTTGAGAAATGCCAAATATTGACTCCCATTTTATTCGGTTACTGATCATCTGCATCTAGAATTGGGGCATTAAGGAAAAACTACAATATTTTTTATTAATCAGGAAATTGATTCACCTATTTTACTCTCACCTAATTAAGCTCTTTACTGTAGGGACTGTGTTTAAGCTTTTAACCTACTCCATCAATGATATTCTATATCTGCCGTCCTTTTTTGGTTATAAAATTTTGCACTAAATGCTGCCTTAAATTGCACATTGTAGTCGTTTTCTTTAATTCACCTCCGCACATTTTCTATGGGTGGCCACGATCTATAAACTCTCTTTCTATTAAGTTTTAAATTCCGTACTGATTGTGAATAAACCACAGATCAGTCACCTTTCTTGCGCGGCGGGACCAGTGCTTGCAGGGATGCCATTTTCAGTTTTCACACAATTATTGATAGAAGGCTTTGACCGCTTAGTTGTAACTTTTGTTCAGACATTTGATTGACCTGCTCAATCCCGAACCATCACGTAGTTTTAACTGCTACCATAGAATTTCACTAAAATCCTATCCAACGGTAGTTTCCGTACACGACAAACAAGGGGGCTTTGTAACCCCGATGAAATATAGTGGTGTTTCATATATTACTGAGTAAATTAAAGTCAGGGGTAAGATAAAAAAAATATATATAATAAAATATCTTTTGTTCAGTATTATATTGAATTTTTTTTTATCTTTTATTTATTTATATTTTAATATGGTCAGAAATCTCTAATTATAAACTCACCCTATATAGATAGATATATACACATAAAAATAGCTCATCTTGTGATCTAATTATTGGTGTAATTGTGACTAAAATCATCATAAAACTTGCATATAGTTTGTAATCACAAAGGAAAGTTGAAATAATGCATGCAATTACTCACTCGACAAAATTATTCACTTTCGGAAATATCACAAATTAATATCTAATGAATTACTGTAGATGCAGTTCTTCACACTTCAACAAATAAACACAAAAAAGTATGATAAATATCTTTATTACTTAATTTATCAGAAATATCATCAGTTATGATTGTGAAGCATGCATCCCTTTATTTTTGTGATTTTATCTTAACCGTTATTCCATTTAAATAAATTAATGAAAACAAGAAACACAGAGAAGGAATTTTTTTTTTTCCTGTTAATACGTTATATTTATGATTTTTGGTACTTGTATATTATATATGCATGCTTCCATCTCCAGGTTTGTGTTTTTGTTTTTTATTTTTTTTCCTTATAATTTTTTCCCCTCAATAAGAAAGTAAACCTTTCAATAAAAGGATCAAAACAATCAATAATACACTATCACAAAAAAAAAAGAATATAAGGTTGTAATATGCTTAAGCATAACACATGAGATGATGTAAGACTCGAGCTCACTTCTCTATAGATTTTTCCTTTTTAATCAAAAGGAAAAATAATTTTACATATTAGGTTGACATTGAAGAAATTTTACGAGTTTAGCCTATTCTGCCCAACTTAGAATTGTAAAATGAAACCACAGTCCCATTGAAAAAGAAAAACACTGTTATAAGCACACATCAAAATCAGATTCACAAGATTTTACAGTAACCAATATATATTTATATCAATTGGCCATTTATTTCTCATTTTTTTTAAATTATGAATAATGGTAAAATCACAACATTTGAATCTCAATTTGTGTCCCAACTGATATAGTATTCATCTATTGGTTAGTATCATAGTAAATTTATTAGTTATGATACACATCATTCAATAAATAAGTAAAGCACCTAATTGGAATACAAATTAGGATCTAAATATTGAGATTCGTAGCATTGCCGTAAAAATATTATCACCTAACCAACTAAGTTTCAGTGGAAGTAAAGGTTTTCTCTATGTAATAATTAGGGTAAAGGTTTTATAGACCTAATAAATAGGGTGCTCAATGGTTCGAATTCATTGGATTTCTTCAAATCAAACTCTAATACATCGAGCAATTTGGAATTGTGGTGGCTGTTTAAATAAGCTCTTCTGTTGTGCGAATGAAATAATTTGCTAATTAAAAAAGCAGTTTGGTGTTTGATAAATTATATTGTTATGATTGTTATGTGTTTAAAAAGTAGTGTATATGCATTTAGTAAATTTTTTTACGAAAGTATTATTTTATTATATAATGATCAGAATGAATATAATTTTAAATCACCTTTTATTTTTTAAAGTATGTTTAATAATATTTAGGCATGCCTTTTTCTTTTTAAAATATATGAAATTATAAAGTGAAAAAAAAAACTCAATTATATAAAATCTAATGAACTTTATAATCTGTTACATAAAATATGATAAAAATTCATACTAATATATAATCCAAATAAAATAAAAAAAAAGGTAATATGTACTACGCTCATATTAAGCTTATTGTAATAAACACCTTGTGTATATATATATATAAATATATAATTGAATGTTAAAATCAATGATCATGAAATTGATTTTAAAAGTCATAGTTAAATTTCATGTCAAATTGTTCATAGTCAAAAGAAAATTTATGTAATCAAATGCGAGTCTTATTAAGTCTTATAATAGAAAATTAAAGTAAAATATGAAAAATATAAATTTAATGGATCAAAACTCTATAATTGTAAGGGTAATTTGATTATACTAGTAATATGATATCTAATGACTTAATATTAGGTGTATAGAAAAATAGGACATAATTATCTTTTTGTTAAAATATTAAGGTTACACTAAGAATTTTAAAAAAGAGCGGTGACTTATTTGATAATTTGCTTATGAAAAGCAATTATCTAACTGCTTTGCTATCAAAATGGAAAAAATTATAAAATAAGCATATTTATAGAGTTTACCAAGCACTATTTTTGTTAAAATTATGAAATAAACAACTTATTAGATTTCAACCTCAATCTCAAATAGGATCATCATATATTGGATTTTATATTTTGGGATCCAATCCGATCCAATCACGGATTGAAAATCAAATATATTTCAAACAAATAAAAGTTAGTCCCCAATGACGTAGCTGAGTTGGTTGGCAATGCAATCTGTCGCCCCTCACTTGTGTGAACTCAAGTTTGAGTCAGGTTCGAGTCTTGGAGGTGGGGAGGGGGGTAAAAATTGATTTGAGCTTGCCCACCCACTTTTCTTTTTAAAAAAAAAAGAAAAAAAAATATTAAAAGTTAAATTCAATTCAATATCAATTTGATTAAAATAAAATTTTGCATTCAATTATTTTTCATAATTTCTAATTATTAACAATAAATTGATTGAATTGAATTGGATCTTCAACTCTCCTAATAAATAATAATAGACATAGCGATCTTTACAAAGATCCTCACGAAATTTTTTACGGATTTACTTTGCCTATTTATTCTATTTTCTCAACGAGTATTGCAGAGAAGATTTTTCAATAAATGGAAAGTGCTTTTATTATTATAAGGAAAGTGGCTGTAGTATTCTTGTTTTAGAGAAAGTGGTTATAATATTCTTCTTTTAGAATCCTTATTTTTTCAATGTAGGAACATATCATCATCGGCAGTGACCATTTATCCCAAAAGAAAAAGCAAAAAATTTGGCAGCAGCTCAGATCTTCAACACAGTGGCTAATTATGCTCTCATTAGACATTCCCTCCGGGTGCTATTTTGCATCATTTTCATTTTGATTAATTCATGTAATTAAAATTCATCACTCAATTTAATTTATTATCTATTCTTTTAATATATCTCCGGATTTATTTGCTATCAAATGTTTTGGGTATGTGTTTTTTCTTTTTTTAATGCATATGTGCGAGCTTTTGGAGATTTCTGTCCTTAAGATTTATTAATTTTGGTTTTAAACTCAACCAGACTTCAATTATTTTTAACTTTAAAAATAAAAAATGGAACTTGCGATATCATGCCGTGTCTCTTTTTCCTCCTTGTACATTGTCATTTTCTCTTCTCAACGTTTAGGAAATAGAATGATATCCAAATTTTATATTAAATAATTTTTTTTTTAATTTCATATATTACATTTTGTTAAATGTAACTGTAAATTGTAAAGCTGAATATTATTAAAGCTTCAATATTATTACTAGGACAACAATAAAAGAGAAGAAGTCTAGGGAGCAGCGATGCACATACTTACGGAGATTTTAAAATTTTTTATCTGACGTTACGTGGCATTCATTAGATGTCTTAATTTGTCCACTGCATTTTATAAAATTCTTTAAAAGTCTTGAGAGTTATGATACGAAAGATTTTGAGAAACGTAACATGAAACACAACGGATACATGAATTAAAGCGTACATCGTTTTTATAGCCGCAGGGCCGGCGGCGGCGGCGGCGGTTAACGTGTTGCCGAATTGCTTCGGAAGCTGTATAACTGTTCAAGAATGCAACACAGATTGTATTGCCAAGAATTTTAAAAGTGGTGCCTGCGTTGGCCGCGGCTCTGATTATGCCTGTTGCTGTCTTAATAATTAGGAACTTGAATGAACCCTTAAGCGTTGCTCCGGAGGACTTGTGTTTGCTTCCTCATTTTCTTTGTCGCGTATGGAATAAGATGGAGGTGGAAGTTACTGTTAACTTCAACAATACGGTGCTTTGCTGCAATTGCGATCACAAAATTTTTAAGAATTTAATTTGTTATTTTTATTTAATTACTTCCAGCATCGTACGTTATTATATCACTACCAAATATTTCGTCAGTTCAATTAGTCAGGTCAGGACTCAACATTACTTTATTACACACCATTTTTTACGCTATGAAAAATATGACTCAATTGACAATTAAAAAATTAAAAAATAAAAATGAGATTGATATTTTTATCTCGGTCATTATTTTTGGTTTTCGTTTAACTAATAAAAAGCAATTTAAGTGATGTTTATTTTTTCTTTTACTGAATACTGAATAGATGTAAGCGTGACTTAATTTTAAATAAAATAAATTTATATACATAAATTGTTTTTAAAAGTTTAGAACCTTTTAAATGAACATTGATAATGCAATTGGAATATGGCCGAATTTACCTCTAAATATTTTTTTCGAAAGAAAAATTAATCTTTGCAAAAAAAAAAAAACTCTTATACTTTCAACTTTGGACTTTAAAAAGGAGGGTGATCCGTCACTTCACTGATAATTTGGAGAAGGAAAGAAAAATATAAAGTCATACCAATACGTGGAAAATATATGAAGATAAGAGATATTTTCCTTTCTTTTTTTTTTGATAAGAAGATAAGAGATATTACACCATGGGGGAGAGAAAATAAAAAATCTTGTGGCTCCCATGGTTTCCTTGTTAATCATAAAAAACACCGAAAGCCCGCGGGTTCCGCGAAAAGGGGACCCACCAAATACAAAAAATAATTCCAATCACGCGATCCTTGTGCGGCGAGCCAGCGACCTCCCAGCGGCGGGTGCTACGTGGTCTACAGGATGCCGCCAGCTTCAGCCTCCTTGTGAGCGCCGCGTGTCGATCAGGCGTAGGCGCTGATTACTTTCCTTTCTTTCCTCTTTCTTATGTGGTGATTCCTTGGTTGATTCATTGTGTGGCTCAGAATTAAAGCAATAGTTAAATCTGTCCGTGGATATTTCGCCACGTCAATGGTTGCCATTTTGGTTGTTCCAACTGTAATGATGAGAGTTGTTTTGTGCTTACGAAGGTTCTGAAATTCTGATTCTCTCTTGTCGGAACCCGGTTTTTGAATTTTAAAAACGAAACAAGACAAGTGCGAAATAAACGTTGCAATTACTATAATGTCCTCTCCATCACTGAATTTACCAGTTAATAATCGCAATCAAATATTTTATATATTCCCAGTAAGTAGTAACATCTGCTTATTCGGTGAGGATGAATTTTGAAAGCTCAGGCTGTGTTTTTTAATTTTTTTTTTGAATTACAACTACCAACTGAAGAGGGTTTAGCTTCCTTAGTTATAGAATTATATTTTCAAACTATTAATCATTTACTTGAAAAAAAAATTTTAAAATTTAAAAAAATATTTGTGAATTGTTGATAACATTAAGCTTTAGCTATGGAATGTAGTTTTTATTGATTTACTTTAAATCAATACAATTCAATAACCTATGATTTCTCACGACTGATTATTTGATGCCAACAACCTAGTAAGTAGTTGTTGAAACCAACTATAAATATTAGGTTTAAAATGTTACTATAAATACAAATATTTTTTTTATTTATAATAAATAATTTCAATAGACCGAATAAAGATTATACCTAAAGGAACATTTATTTTGCTCTCAAGTGCTAAAGAAATTTTAAAACAAATAACATTTCAAGAATTATAATCGAAAATCATAACGTTCGTTTTGGAGCATTTAAGTGTCAGGAATGAAAAATGTTCAAAGCCGTATAAATATTTATTCTGTTGCTATGGCGTAGGGGTAAATTTGGAACCATGATGTTCCCATGAACCAGTTGTTGTATGTCCAGGAGACTCTGTGATGACACGGTTTTAAATTCGAAAGATAACGACGACGGGGTCAAATATTGCCACGTGTTGGTCTTCTGAGAGTCTTATCAAATTCTTGGTGGAGAATATGTATGAAATAAGTCATTCGCATCACCCAATTGCAGTTGGTGGCGGACGAAGATATTTTGTAAGGATTAGGCGGATTAGCCACAAATTTATGATTGTTTAATATGTGTGCCGCTCTAGTTCTAGATGTTCTACACTTGGACCCCTAACCTTCCTTCATTTGTACTCGCGGTCATTATTTTATCCCTTTTGTCATTTTAACCCCTCATATTTAAGTATTTACATTAATGTGTAATTTAAGTGAACAGACAGGCTGTGATGGTTGGATTAAAAGCTGAGAAATGTCTGGATAAATTCTTTATGCTACTTGTTATTAGTGAATTAATGCAATGTGAAAATATTGGCTAAATGAAAATATAAATTAATAAACATAAATTTTGTACGCCTTATTACATTTTTAGCTAATTAAAATTTTCATACTACATTAGTTTGTATATAGTATATAATAAGTATAAAAGTTTTTTATTTCTAATGTTATTCATAAATTATAATACTATCGAATTTAGATCATATTTTATTTGAAATGGTAAATATTTATTTAGTCTATATATTTTAACTTAAATTCCATTTAATTTTTATATTTTATAAAAAGACTGAAAATACTTTTGTAGTTAAATATATTACATTTTTTTCCCTTACTTTTGCAATAATACTCTTGCAATTATATTCTTGACATTCATTAATTTATATATAAAAATTTAATTAGTAAATTAACTAATAATTATTTATTAACAAATTAACCAATAAATATCAATATGAAAGAAGTAATATTTTTTTTATATCTTTGCAATAATTTTGTTAATAATTTATTTATAAATAAATTAATATCAGTCAACTTAAGGTAATATTTGATATCTTTGCAACAGTTTTTCTAATAGTTATTATATAAAAAATTGATTTACCAAATTAATCCTAAAAAATAAAATAATAACATAAAAATGTATAAAAAATTTTATGTTACTTTTAGGTTAAGCTGATAAATTAACTTTTTTTTTTATTAATATCCTCACAAAGATAAGAATATTGTTGCAAAGTTTTTATTATAAATAAAAAAATAAGGGTAGAAATGAAATATATTTAATAGGAAAAGTATCTTAATATATTTTTTAAAATATATGAACTAAACAAAACTTAAATTATAAGTATAAAAACTAAATAGATATTTATCCTGATTTGAAAAAAGGAAAACGTTTACCTTTATTAATTTTGTATTGATATGCCGACCATAATAATATTACGAGCGTGAGGGATTAAATACCCGAATTCTTCATTGTGGAACGGTAGCAATAAATTAAATTAAAATAAAATAATTCATTAATAGAGTAACCATGTTTTTATTATGATGCTCATAGTACTCTGACTTTTCATACGTTTATCTTTTTTAATTAAAAAAATCGGCGCCCTAAAATTTATTAATTTAATTAGGGTAACCTAATACATAAGCAAAATTGCTAATATACTATTGCATAACCACAAAATTAATATTTAATTGAAGATTTTTTAATCACAGTATTAATATTTAATAGAAGATCTTTTCCTCGTTGCTTCATTTTTTTATTTATTCAACTTCTTTCGGTAGTGCGGTCAATGATGACAACTTTGTTAATTTTTTTTTTTACAAATCCAAAGAAAATATCTAAAAACTTCGGAGACCAACTGTAAAAATATACAAAGAGAAGGGACTGCGCATGCAAAAAAGAAATCTGGACACAGGGACTTTTGAGTTGTTCGAGGTAAACGAGGATTATGTGGACAGGCGAAATGCATGAGAAAAAGAGGCTGAGCTAGCCAGAAATATTTTAAATCACACAACTTGCAAAAATATATATCCTTATTTATATTTTCATTTTCTTTGCAAATAAGTCCCTCTCTTAAAATTCTCATCAACCACAAAATACAAACCACGTAGCCTCAGCCCACCAACAGCAACACCGCCTTCATTACATTTTCTCTCCTTTTATTTCTCCCCAAATCCCTCTTCCACAAATCTTTTCCTCACATTTTATTGATTCTCGAAAACCATAAAGATTCTTATGGTCTCCCTTTGATCTCTCTCAACTCAAAAGCAAATAACACATACAATTTTCTTGATTTATTTGAATCTCATCTCATCAAAAGCAAGTATAATTTTAAATATTATATAATATGAAACGAGCTTGCGAGCTTTGCAGCCAAGAAGCGACCCTCCACTGCGCTTCCGATGAAGCCTTCCTTTGTTTCGACTGCGACGCTAGGGTTCATAAGGCCAACTTTCTCGTGGCTCGTCACCTTCGTCAGACTCTGTGCTCTCAGTGCAAATCTTTGACCGGAAAGTTCATCTCCGGTGAACGGTCATCGTCATCGCCGGAACCCATTTGCCCGTCTTGTTGTTCTTCTACTACTACGACGTCCTCTGATTGTATTTCTTCCACTGAAAGCTCCGCTCCGAAGAGAATGGGAAGAGAACGTAAAAGGGTTCGGGCATGCTCGAGTTCTGTGTCGGATATCTCCGGCGAAAAGGCGGAGGGCATTTTTGCGATTTGGTGTAGAAGGCTGGGGCTGAATGGCAATAATAATATTAATTGTAATTCGGTTGTTGTTGTCTCTTTGGCGAGTCAGGCGTTGGGGTTGTGTTTGGAGAGGTCGACGGCGTTGCCTTTACGGGCTTGCTTGGCGGCGTCCTTTTGGTTTGGGCTAAGAATGTGTGGGGACAAAACGGTCGCCACGTGGGCGAATCTGAGAAGGCTTGAGGCGATATCCGGAGTGCCGGCTAAGTTGATCGTGGCCGTTGAGGGGAAGCTCGCACGTGCGATGGCGGTGAGGAGCAGGAGATGCAGGCGGGACTTGGAGGAAGGATGGGCTGAGTGCAACGTATGAGTGGCACGTGCGAGTTGATGAGTTTCTTAGAAGTCTAAAATTAGGGCAAAGCCATTTTGAAAATTTATGTTTATTTAGTTTGTTTTTGTTCGTTTTAAAATTAGGATGGAAAATTTGATGGCTTGAGTGGATTTGGAAATTGGAAGAGTGATTGCTGATCTTAAAAAAAGAAAAAGAAAAAAAAAAGAGTGAAAATTGCATATATACTGACTAATGTACTAGATTTTAATAAATTATAGTGATAGATTGATTTATTGATCTTAAAAGTTTGATTTATGTGTTTTTAGATTCTTTTATGAAATCGACATGTCTGAAGAATAATCAAGGAGATATGAATTACATAAATAACTTTCTAAGATTATTTTCAAGAACAGTTTTAAAGAAACTTTGATAAAAATACATTTGTTTTAGATTTCTTTTACTTGGTATTTCTTGATCTCAAAAATCAAAGACTGTTATCAAATTATATATATCAAAGTGGCTGACGTTATATACGTCAAACATTTGAACCGAAAAAAAAAAAAATGCTCCTAGGTTTGATTAAAGTTATTTTTCAAGTAATTGTTGTCAGTTGGTCATTTTTAAGTGGGAATTAAAAAATTAATTTAAATTTCATCTATCTCTTCAATAATAAATTATTTTTTAAGTCAGTAAAAATTTATGTTTTAAAAAACAAAATCTATTGTTGCAATCGAGATAACGTCTGGGACAATGAATTCCTCCCCCCCCCCAATATTGATGATAAAATAGTGAGATTTTAAAGGAATCTTCCTGGGGAAGAAATCGGTTACTAATAATAATAATAATAATAATAACAACACCAACCGCAACGCAAGCAACTTCTGTAGCATACGTTTCTAATTTCTTTTTTCAAATTTTATTAATTACCTCGACGCAAAGGTCAAAATTAGGTAATATGCAATTTTCTATTTTTAAAATATTTTTTTTGTTAGATTTCTTTTAAAAGAAATAATCTCACATAGGTAATAAAATGCCAGTTAATAATCATATTATCATGAGCTAACTGCATTTTCAACTTCATTATGCAATTTTAAAAATCACAATCGATATTTGATGTAATACATATTTAATTTCTAATTATCACTGATATACACGTTATAGTAAGTTTACATTTCGTCACATATGAATGCACGACCCTTCATTGTCAACACAATGTTTAATATTCAAAATTCAAATAAACAATTCTTTGCTATTGCCCCGTTTCATCTTGGCACCTAGGTTTCCTTGGCAAATACAAAATAGCCGATCGACATGCATGTCTGAATTAGCCAGTGCACGAAACATGCTGGTCCATCATCTTTCAATTTTATTGGGATTTTAAAATCGGAGGACTTTGATTTATATCAATAAACAAGATAAAGTATCGTGCGACAACGTGACTGGTGTTCATTAGGTTAGTTTAAATTAATGAGAAATTACAATAGCTGCAACAAACGCGAGATATGAATCCGCAACTTGCATTCTAAATCACAGAATATTAATATATTATATTCAGAGGCTTGATATTTTCGCCACAATTTTGATTAAGACAATGCACCATCCAATATAATTGACCAATCGGTGACATGAATGAAGTTCCGAACTATGCATGTCTCCACAAACAACACAAACTATTTTTTTCCACTGTACGTGCGCCAGCTATTAATATATAATATAGAGCCTGCAGGGACGGCCTAGATAAAATCACCACCGGTATCAAAATAATAATTAAAGAAAAGGGCGATGATTACTGAGGTTGATATAAAATGATAAAATGTGAGGATCGAAAGTGTGCTTCTGAGATTTGAGAGCACGGTGGGTGGGGAAAAGCCGCTTGTGGCTGCGGTTTAAAGTAGGTTGAAGAATCAAATGGAGAGAGAAATAATAGCGAAAGCAGGGCTAAAATGATTGGCCGATCTGTGATTTTTTCTAGTGAAAAACATAATTTATTCTAGGGAGGGTATCGATTTTCTTCTTATTTAAATTAATATACATTGTTTATTTATTTATTTATTTATTATAATCATCAATAATTCTTTTAATATTATAAATTCACAATATTATCTTCAGTTTAAAAATATATTTTTATTCATATTGATTAGAAGAAAATATTCATAAAATAACAAACAAAGCGAGAACCTTGTTGTTAACTTTTTATTCAGTGAAACATATATTTGTTATTATTAGTGCTTTAAGTTTTTAGTTTAATTTCTACTTATATAATTTATTTAATTTATCATAAATATGAATAAGTGTATTTAAAAATAATAGTAATACCGTAAATTATATCATGGATATAATTTTAATTATTACGAAAATAATAAAAGATAAATAATACATATTAATTTTAATAAGAAGAAACTAGTAATCTCCCTTTGTTTTATTCAAACCATAAGCTTCCATTAAATTATTTTCATAACTGTTGGCTACAACATGTAGGTTATTTATTTAATTATTTTTTTTAAAAGGCGGCTATGTGTGAGATAGCTTGTTTTAACCGTAAATTTGTTTCTTATTTAAAAGCACACGAGTCATGATTAATTTTGGTGGGTTGTAGGGCTGCCGCACCACAAAATATATGTTTTTGGTTTTAAGGCGATATAGCAGGTAGGCAGGGCCCTTCTTCATTCATGATGTATATCCTTAGTTGGTTAGAAATTTGATCCGCAATCAATCTTGCAATGTTTGCAAAATTGAAAATCCGATCCAGGAGATTAATTAAATAATAATAATAAAAAAAAAGCCTTGGAGGTCATGATATCATTCTCTACTTGTAAAACCCAAGAGTAATAAAGTTTCATATTCTCACACATGCTTGATGACAAATGATTACTAGTCACTAGATTTAACAGTAAAATTGTTCGAACTTTGGTGGAAACTGAATAATATCATATTGAATAAGTGTGGAAGGTAAAAAATTATTAAAATCGAACCAATATGGTGATGTAGGCTCTAGTGACCATATTTTGGGTTCGAGATTGTTCGCATGGATGAGATACCTGATCTCCGAGAGATGGTGCACGTGGATGAGGTGCACGATCTCAAGAGTATGTTACTTAAGAAGGTAGATTTTAATAATAAAGTTATGGTTCTAGAAGAATGCCACATCGTCGGGTTGGAAAATATTATTGTGATATATATATTTACGAGTGATGATACAACCACAAATTCTTATATAAATTTATTTTATATAAATTGATTTGAAATTAATTTATTAGTTGAATAAAAATAAATTATGTGGATAAAAAAATATCTAATCTAATCAATTAAATCATGTCATATCAGTTTGTATAAGAATTTGGTGTTATATTATTATTCTATATTTATATGTCATTTGAGAATTCCATGATATCACTCTTTTTTGTTTGATTAAAGATAAATCATGTTGCGTTGATATTTAAAAGACATAAAATAACATTGATGTTAGACCCTGATATTTTGTGTATCGGACCTACCGTAATTTGTTTTAACAGAATCTCAAGTCAAATATCATTTTTTTTCAACACAAAACAAGCACGAGAACAGAATCACATGCGTATCATCAAATACAAAACATATGTAATATACTGTCAGTGCAGTTTGTCGTATTATTCAATGGGTCCAGATTGTTCTTTGACAACAAGCAAACCAGGCGCAACGTCATGACCCCCTTGGTTTCACCCGCTGCCTGATGATCGATCCAAAGTCCAAACGTTCTTGAAGCATTGTAGAATTCAAATGAGATTGTTCCCGCCCAAAATAATTCTTTGAGGCATTTCGTCGAACATTAAGGCAAAACTATCAAACACCTTCATATTTTAACTTTATATCGATGATTTCTTCTCCATGATCTCTGGTGCGAAAGAGATTGTGATGTCTGCTTCGAACTATAGATTGTATAGGCTTTTTAACTTGTGAATGTCTCGGATGTAGAAGTTGATTCTATGGACTTACGACAGCCAATACTTATGCATGGCCAAGCTGCTTAGATATTTCATAACAATCTCAAAAGCTACGTGGGAATAAACCAAGCCAATAGCAAAGAGCTGAAGAAGAATGAAGATAACAACTAGACCAATTATTGATGTTGGATCCAAGGAAGGTCCATTTACTGGCATTAGGATCTTGAGAATATTTGAATTAGATTCACTTCCAACTGCACGGTATCCAGAAATTGCAGCTGAATAGGAAGTAACAAGAATCACAGCGCAACACATTAGAAGGCCTTACCATCTTCCCGGTAGTGGGTGTGGCTAGCTAGAGTTGCCTCTGTTTCAGGCAGTGTCCCATTTCCAAAAACGGCGGCTATTATCACTAAAAAAACCTAGCCGATTTCGAAGATTCTAAGGAATTAATAGTCATCCGGAGGAGCATTTTGAAGATTCTAAGGAATTAATAGTCATCTAGAGGAGCATTCTTGGAGAGACCTGCATTAATATACAAGGACCAACTACAAGGAAAGTGCAGCCTGAGCTGAGATACATAAATATTTTTTTCCAAGCTTGAGGCTTTTATTATTACGATTACTTATGCTAGTGCCATTAGCTGATTAAATCTTTAATTTTCACCCTCAAGTATGTGTTCTCGGCACTAGCTTGACACACGTTTTGCACAAACTTGGCACAAGATATTTTTGAAGCGTCATTCTTGGCACAAGCTTTTATTCTAAAACTATGAATTTACGAATGACTTGGAGATATAGTAGAATAACAAGATTTACTTCTCTCTCAAAAAATGTTAAACCATATAAAGGACGTGTATGCTACACAATTACAAATCAAAATTAATTGCAAATTAGTACTGATCCAGTGATCCCTTTCTAGTTTCAACCATATACTTGTTCTTGGCATTGATTAATTTTCCCCCTTCCATCACTCACAAGCTCAGAAAGCAAAACCCTTAGCTTCATGCCATAAATCCCTGGCTTGACAGCATCAATATTATTTCCCCAAGCAGAACACAGCCCTTCCTCATTCTTTAAACGCTCTACATTCTTCTTCTTTCCTTGGACGGAGCACCATTGTCCCGGTACCACTCCATTACCAGAGCGATTTAGAACATGGTCATCAATCTTTTCTAGCACAGGATCGTCTTCTTCAAATGGTCTCGCAAATATTGTCGTCTTGTTACTAGTTACCATTTCTACGTAGTCCGGCAACTTCAGTGTCTGGGGCTCTACAAGTGCAGGGTTTTCCCATTTCATGAAGCTGAGGTCAGTGTTTATTGTGGAGTTTTGGAACTGAGGAGAGTTGCATATGATTGTGTGGAAGTATGATTCTAGAGGGTATGGTACATTTGTCAAGTACATTAGAAGTTTTCTTGGGAAGTTGTCCCATCCTTGTACGCAATACTCCAAGAAAGATCTTGAAAGAATCATCCATTGTGAGCCTTTTTGACAAACATTCAAGAATATGAAATGAAACATTAGAAACATTAAAAAAAAATGAAAAATAAAACACACACAAAGTGATGTCGAAAAAAATATAAACTAGGATCCTAGTGTCACGCCAAAAGAACTTCAAGTGGGAGTAGTTCTTTTGAAAAGGAACTGACCTCCAAAGATCTTGAAGGCATCTGGGTTTGTTCGAGTTTCCACTGCATATAAAATTGGAGTGTTCTTCTTATAATACAAATTTGGGTCTATAACTATTCTGTTAATCATTAGTCTCCTGCAACAAACCAGATTCTATATCACATTGGAAGGAAAAAAATGATAAAATTTCTAATCAAGAATATAGAATCTGAAATACCATTTAATTCATTTTTCTTTGTGCAATCCAGTGCTTTTAAAGCAACAATTGAACACCATAAACCTTCCATTTAGTGACGAAAAAATAAGTATTATCTATTATAATTTAGTTTGCTTACTCCTTCCACCCAGTGTTAGTAGTAAAATCAATAAAGTTGAGATCCCTTGGCAAGAAAGTGAAAGCATGAAGAACATCTGCAAATCGACAATCAAAAGTAACTTGTCTAATGTATATAAATTAACTTAGAATAGTCAAATAACTTGACAATATATCAAATTATTTATCCCACGGGCTGTCATTATAGATAATTGAAGGCAGAGCATCCAAATGATGTAAAATTTAGATTTAGATCCAATGCTTTATAGCAGCATGTAGTTAAGATTTAATTAGTTTTACATTTTTATTCAAAATCTACTAATTGTAATTTTCTAAAAAAATAGCAAAAAGCTCATCCCAAAATTTAGGAATTAGATCGCACCTAAGCTGAGAAATTGAAGCATAATTATTAAAAAAAAATAAAAATCAAGCACTAGTCATTTGAAAATTATATATGGATCAAACAAAAAATGAAATTAAAGTAGATCAAAATTTACCATCTTGGCTCATAAGCGGATAATCTGAAGAGCTTAAAGGGATGAACCAATCCCAAGTTGTACTAATTTTGAGAAGCAAAGCAGCAGCATGCAGTTTGGCAGCAAGTGCTGAGACTCCCATTTTATCAATGGCATAACTTGCTCCCACAACATCAACATTTCCAAAGGCTTTAAACACAATTTCTGATTGAACTTTCAGAGCCAACTCTGCCCTTTCAGACTCCGGCGCGCCAGCATCAAGCTGTAACAAGTACTGGTTTCTTGGATGATAGATTGCCTTCAATAGCCTCAACATTTTCTTGCTGTCACCATTGGTGCCACAAATCCAGTATGCTAAAACAGGAGGATAGTCAACACCTTTTGATATGTTTCTTCTTGGTTCTTGATTATGAGATTTCAATTTAATCCCAGAAGCAGAAATTTGATCAACTTGAACGTTTGATCTTGATAAAGTTGCCAACAAAATTATACTTGAAATGAAAGCTAGAATCCATAGTTGATGACCAGAAACCTTGTAAGAAATTTTGGACATCTTCATAATTTTGATCAATTCGGTTCCAATGATTTAAAAAAATAAATAAATAAATTGAATACAATGTAAAAAAAGTTGTTAACTACCAAACTATGCCTTTGAGAAAACTTCAAATGAAAGGGAAAAAAAATAATAATAATAATAGTCAGGAGCGGGTGAGTTTTCAAATCAAGATTTCAACCAAAGCAAGCAGGAGAAATTGTGTTCATGATGACAAATGGCATTTTGACAGAGACATTGTTAGGAGCTGCCTCTTTTCTAATGGTTTTGTGATGTTCGTTTATTACTTTTCTCTCTTTTTCTAGATTCATTTATTATTCATTTTTTTTTCCACCCCATGCATTGGGGTCATAGATGGACTTTTCATAATCGGCTATGATGACTTCTTAAATTTCTTTTTTCTTAATTGAAAATATGCAAATATTTTTATCTATGAATTATGTTATGGTATGCTGGAGTAAGAGGATATTACTAAACATATATTTTCTCTTTTATACAAGTATATATAAAGCCTATGGCATAAAATTAACTTGGAATGAAAATTCTGAGATGAAATCATAACAATCAATAAAATAAAAGACATGATGATAAATAATACATACTATATATAGTAATTATCAATGGCGAAGTTCAAAATTTTATTCCGGGTTAAATTAGAATAATTCATTAAGAGAATTTTTTTATTGACAAATGGGGTTTTTTATTTCATTAAATATCACAAAAAAAAATATTTCTACTTAGTGATTGTATTCTGAAAAGTACATGGGCTAAGTGAAATTTTTCAAGGGCAGCTAAGGCAAAATGAATTGCTTTTAGGAGTGGGATATTGCCACTTCACTATTTTTGTAAATCCAACTCAATTATAAAAAATAATTATTATAAGTTCTCATTATTTTTTAAAATATACAAATCAGCAAAATATTTTGATTATTAATCAATTGAGTTGTTGTTGTTATTATTATTATTATTATTATTATTATTATTATAAGTATCTTTGGCCATTAAAATTGCTTTAAGATAAGTTTATATGGCTATTTTATACTAATAATATAAAATGAGTAAATAATACCTAAAAATATGAGCTATTGTATCTAATACTTTAGGTATTTAATTTTATTTGATTAAGAGTGCGTTTGAGATTGAGGTTTGGTAGTTGTAATTTAAAAGTTATAGCACTAAAGTATTTGGTAAACACTAACTATTGTTACTTAAAAGGTATGCTAATATGATTTTTCACTTGTATAATAAAAAAATTAGTATATTTTTAATAATTTTGTCAAAATTATTATTTAAAATTTATATTTACTATATATTACTAATTTTTATTTCATAATTATAATTTTTTTCTATCACAAACGCACCCTAAATCCCCAAACTTCTTCTTTGTTTGCATTTTTAAAAGACTGTGTAAACTGGTTGCAATTTTTTCCCATGACTTGGGTGGGCTTAAGAAAATTGTAGGGCAAAAATATCACCGTCTTTTCTAAGGTCAAGAATTGACCTTATTTTTTTCTATTGGCATTTCTTTCAAGCATGGAACATCTCTATTCAAACTATTAATTGATGTATCTTATAAGTCACGTATAAAAAAAGAAAAAAAAAATCTCAATTTATTTGTAGGTTTTAATTGATGTGTGGTTTCCATACATGCTATTGTTGAAGAAAGATTCTCTATAAAAGAGTTTTGATTGTTTTTTAAAACAAAATTTGGATTAATTAAATTTATTTCGATTAAATTTTTGTCCTACTGTATAAGCTTTTGTCAAGGCCGGCCCAGGGTGGGCCCATGTGGGCCGTGTTTGGCAAACGGCCCTTTTCTTTATTTTTATTGAGCCAATGGGCCTGTAGCTACTATTATTCCTCGCCGTTATCATCACTACACTACAGTACAATACAACCACTACACCATTTTGTTTTTCAGTACAAATATATAAACAAAAATTCGAATACATTTTAAAAACTTAATAATCCAAAAAATTAAAATATAAAATAAAAAAAACATTAAAAAAATTTCAAAATTTTCCATCAATTCATTTAGAAGCACACTCATTGAATTGAAGTATACTTTTATAAATACTGGTCATTAAGCAGCTTTGTAGGGAGAATTTTTTATTATAATGTCTTTGCTAACTTTGATTTTTTTGAGCCTGCTTGGTAGCAGTCCATTTCATCCAAGTCTATTTTCTACTAAAGCTTCAGAATTTATATTGCTTTTTATTCCATCAGCAATTATAAAACTCAAAGTTCAAGCTTTATAATACACAATGGGTGGATTCTGTATGCTTTTTTATATAATTTTAGTTGCAGTTAGTTGAAACAAACAAGTGTTTGATGAAATTGTAAAGGTGTTCTGTGAAATGTCTCTTAAAGTAGTACTTTGCTGCAAGTTGCAAACGTCCATCCCCATTCACACCCTTTTTCGTTTCCTCTTCCACTTGCTTGATAGCAAGGCCGGCCACCGACATTAATGATCTCTTCACTTCATTTTTATCACTATCTTCTGATCGGCTAGGAAAAAACTACTTATTTTCGTTTGCTTATTTATTCATAGATAGGACTTACTTGTCTCCTCGGTCCTCATATTAACAATCTAAAAACACACTTCAACGAGGATGATCACACTTCTCTTGGCAATTACAGTATTGTTACCTCAGACCAAGATGCTTTTCTAGCCCTTAAAATCACACATAACACATGATCCAAGCAATTTCCTGGCCAGAAATTGGAACAAGAATACTCCTATTTGTAATGGGACAGGAGTTTACTTGTGATCCAATCAATTTAGAGTCACAGCCTTGAATATTTCAGACTTATTTCTGACAAGCACCATCCTTTCTCAATTTGGAAATATACCATCATTACAAGTACTTGATCTCAGCATCAACCGGCTTTCGGGTCCCATTCCCTTATCCTAACTTCATAAACTATTAGTCTGTTGCATGTTTTTTATTGTGTTCGTTGTGCAGAGTATATACTGAACACACTGGACAAAAAGGGTAATTTGCAATCAATTCAGTTATGTAGACATTAAAAAATAAATAAATAAATAAATAAATAATGGTGGTAATATATTTATGGATGCCGGGCCTGGTGATAAAAAGGATTTAGATCCGCAAAACGTTTTGACCAAACCAAAAATATGAGTTGACCTAATTAATCTCGGAAATAGTTACTGAACTTCGTATGACCCAAAAAAAAAATGATAATAGTTAAGTAATAAATCTACAAGTCATGACGGTCGTGCACCTGTATAGCAAACATTCTTTCGGGTGGGGCGATTCTAAAAACGAGAATCCACTGCTGCAATTTTATTAACTGAAGATAGAGACGATTGACACACCAGACAACAAAACAAGATGCAATTAAATTTAATGAAAATGGGAAAAAAAAAAGAAATCAATATCCAAATATATTACTAAGAATCCTCGCTAGGCACGACATTGGGAGAGAAAGCATTTTGGGTGGCTTGATCCTCCCATTGTAGCTCTTCCCACCATTCTTTCGTTCCCTCGATGACAAGTCGACGTTCCTTCGCGCTGCTGGAATTGAGTGGGAGCTTCTTCAGCTTTGGGCATTCATATACTTCAATTTTCTTCAACTTTGGAAAAGGCAGGGGATTCGGGTAAATGCTCTTCAAATTTCTTGCAGCCCATATGGATAGAGTTTCGAGTTGTGCGAAAAAGTTGTGTTCTGATTCGATTATCTCTGAAATATCACCCAATTTATCAACACTGATTATTTCTTCCATATCATCACAAATACTTATAACTAGCTCCTTGAGGTTTTGAACAAAAACAAGCCACGTTAAGTCCTTCGCTTTTTCGCAATTATCTACGTGAACTGTGTTGAGACTGCGGAAACCACTTTGAAAAAGTATCTTTACATCTTCTGTGCTGTCAATCTTCATCTCTTCCAAATTACTGTCTTCAAGTTCTAACTCCTGAAGATTCTCCATGCATGCAAGATGTAAGACATTGAACGGTGGACTTTCACATCGGTAAACCCCTACAGACTGAGTGATGCGCACCAGGTTTCCAAAGTTCAAAAACTTTTGCACTGCAAGTGAACTTGGGAAGGACCAGCTTAAAACATTTAAATGCTCCAAACCCAGCAATTCCTTCATCAAAGGTTCAGCATCATCACATAGAACGTTACCTTCTTCTTCTATTACACCCCCAGCACCGCACCCAAGCAACCTGAGTACCTCCAACTTTGAAAAGCTAGATATCAATTGATGTGGAATTATGGACAACCGATATGTACACTCCAAGTTCAAATATCTCAGCTTCTCCAACGCCTTCAGCTCTTGCGGCAACCCATTTATCGCAGTCCATGATAGATCAAGATGATGTAATGAAACCAAACTTGAAATCCCTGAAGGTAGTTTACTCAGGTAATTTCCCCTTAGACTTAATACTCTAAGAGAAGACATAGATTGAAAGAAGCCATCAGTGACCTCCTTAATCCAATTTTCATTCAGGAGTAAAGTTGCGAGACGTGGACACGTGGGGATCTGTGATAGGCTTTCAATTCCATTTGACATCAAAGATATCCGTTTGGCACCTTCCCATTCTCCAACCTTTGGTGCTTCGGTCAATTTAACTCCAGCTCGAACCAGGAAGTTCTCCTTCTCCTTCTCTATCGTGCATGCTATCCATAATGACATCTCACGAATCATATCGTGCATTTTGACATGATCATCGCCTTCTTCCTCCAATAGACAAGCACGAAGAAGGTCATTAATAAAATCGCATCCATCATCAAAATCACACACAAATCCTTCACTAATCCAATAATCTATCAAATCCCTTTTAGGAATTTTGTAGTCCTCAGGATATAAACAACAATACAGGAGACAGGAACGAAGTTCATCCTTGGACAAACTATCATAGCTGAACTTTAAACGCGAAAACACCTTTTCTTCCATACCTGAGAATTTAGAAGCTGACATCCTCATTTTCTTAATTGCACGTTTCCAATCTCCAACCTTCGTTTGGCTTTTCATGGCTCGACCCACTGTTTTAAGCGCTAGCGGCAGCCCACCACACTCTCTTGCCAAGGTTTCGGCTAGCTCTGGAATACCGGTATCACTGTCAAGAGTGGATCTTTCGACCATCTCCTGAAATAATTTCCAGGCTTCACCGTGTGCCAAACACGGCACTTCCAATTTTTTAGCGTCCATTTGATCGCAAACACCAGCAAAACGAGTTGTCAAGACTACTCTGGACCCACCAATTAGTTTTTGAAGAGGAACACCCAATTCTGTTAAATCAATGGGCTCCCATATATCATCCAACAGCAACACAAATTTCTTTCGGCTTAAAATGCTAGAGATGTCCACAGCCTTGTCTTGAAGACTTTTTTCCTTCCAGTTTTTGTCTTCTGACAAGCCAATCCTTCTTCCGAGGTCGTCTTGAAGTGTTGAGACAGCCGCCCAGATAACAACATCAAAATTATGCTGTTGATGGCAGAAGTTGTTATTGACTTGTTTTAAAAGGGTAGTTTTGCCGACTCCCCCCATACCATACAAGCCGATAATTCCCCTGTTCTCTTCTTGATCAGTGATGCATCTCCAAACTCGACGAAGTAATAATTCTTGACCAACAACTATGTGATCAACAGGTAATTCAACCGCTGCACCATCTGGCGCTATCTCAACAAGGACTTCCAGTTCTTCTCCATCTTGCTTTAAATTGGTCACTCGATCCGTCAACTCGACCACTTTTCTCCCGAAATTGTAGCTTGAAACCAAGTTTTTGGAACAGAGGCCTCCAAGGCACAATCTATCCATTTCTTGAGCTCTAACTTTTTGCAGCTCCGTAAATTCAGTTTCCAGCTTTTGCACATCTTCAAGCCACCCTGCCACCCGGTTCGTTCTTCTGGTTCGAGGTGGTTGTTCAGCAACCTCAGCCTTGTTCATCAGATCGTCCCTTGTTCGAGTCAATTTGCCCAATTCAGTCTCCAAGCCCTCAAGATTTTTTTTGAGACCCCATACATAATTTGCTTGTTCGCCAACGCGGTGTAAAGTTCGATCAAGTAACTCTGTTGGTAAGAAGGTGGAGATTAAGTTACCCATTGTCGTTGACGAAAAGAGGAAGAGAAACAATGAGTACAACGAGAAGAATTAAGCTAATTTTTGGTGAGGGTTATATTTAGAGAAGGGCAATACTGAAATAAAAATATGCTACATATGTTACCTTGATTAATATTTTAAATATCAAGAATATAGTGATACGTTTACACAGTCATATAAAATTTGTATTTCAACCCAGTGATAACATAATTAATATTAAACCTTATCATTTATTATCTCAGTGATAAATTGATATTGATAATATATTATTTAGAATAAAAATTTTGTACCTTAACTGTGCATGAAGATTCAAAATATTAAATCAATGATAGCTCGATAAAAAAATAAAATAAAATAAAATTTAACATTAAGTTTTTACTTAATAAAAAATAAATTCAATATGGAATTCTAACCCCTTAGATTTACAAGTGTAATCATTGACGATGTGGAGAATTATTTTTTTAGTTAAAACACTAGGATATATAGAGCCGAATAATTAATGTAGAGACAAAATTACCTTTTCGAACCCAAAAGCTGACTAACCAAATAACAAAAAAATTAAAAAATTATTTATTATTTATTGTTATTATCATTATGGGTCCTGTTGTTTTGACAATCTATTATAGGCTGCGATTTATGAGTGCAAATGACGACAGAGAAATTAGGGTTGTTTGGTATAATTTTTTAAATAATTTTTATTAGTAAAGTTTTTATTTAAAAAATTTTAATTGTTTTGTTGTCAATAAGAATTTTTATTAAAAATTTATGAAATTATTTTAATAAGTAAGATTTTTAAAGTTATGTTATGAAAAAAAAAAATAAGATTATCAAATATATAGAGGATATTTTAAATATTTTAATACTTAAAAAAAGCTTTTCAATCTCTACGTCTAAAAATCTAAAATTTTAGCTTTTGTTAGTAGAAGTAAAATAGCTTATTTAAGATTTAAAAGCTTTTTTAGAAAATAATCAAATAATAACAAAAATTCTAATAAAGGCTTATGAGATTAAATAAGCACTTACTACCCTAAAATAAATTATATCAAATAGGCACTAGGGCCTTGGCTATGATACATGCATGTATGAGATACATGCAAGTAATAAAAAATTAAAAAAAACTTAGCAGTTGTTTGGCTACCAAACATTAAAAAAATAATAATAATATAGAGGAGCAACCGGTTGGTGAATTAAATAACAACAAATAATATAATATTTATATATAATAATAAAATATTAATTATTTAATACTGAAGGCCACATAATAATAAAAAATTAATTTTATAATAATAAAAAATAATTTTTAAGTTTAATAGTCCTAATTTAAATATCAATGGTAAGAGTTTCATATTTATTGGTTTAGTATTTACAAAATTTTCAGAATTGTAAGTTAATGATTCTATATTTCATGTTCATTGTCCTAAGTTTCAAGTTATATTAGTTTCAAATTTAATGGTCGTAATTTCAAGATTAATGGCATGTATTTTTATATTTATTGGTCCATAATTTGCATGACTTTCAGGGTTGCAAGTTAACGATCTTATGTTTTCATGTTCGTAAGTTTCAAGTTATTTTGGTTTCAAATTTAATAGTCTCAATTTCAAAATTAATGGTAGGTATTTCATATTTATTGCTCTAGAATTTACATGACTTTCAAAGCTGCAAGTTAATGATCATTTATTTCATGTTCGTTGCCTTAAGTTTCAAGTTACTTTGGTTTCAAATTTAATAGTCACAATTTCAAGATTAATGATATTGTTTCATATTTATTGGTGTATAATTTGCATGACTTTTAGTATTGTAAGTTAATAATCTTGTGTATCATGTTCATTGCCATAAGTTCCAAGTTATTTTGATTTTAAGTTTAATGGTCACAATTTCAAGATTAATGGTAGCTATTTCATATTTATTGATCTATAATTTGCATTATTTTTAAGGTTACAAGTTAATGATCTTGTGTTTCATGTATGTTACCTTAAGTTTCAAGTTACTTTGATTTTAAATTTAATAGTCCTGATTTCAAGATTAATGACAGGTGTTTCATATTTATTGGTCCATAATTTACATGACTTTTAGGATTGCAAGTTAATGATCCTATATTTTACGTTCGTGACCCTAAGTAACTTGAAACTTATATTGATAAATGCACATCTTTTATCTAAGGCAAAGATACTTAGCGTTGTCCATAAACATAGGATCATTTACTTGTAAATCTAACGCAAAGATACTTAGGGTTGTCCATAATTTGTATGGGCTGAAGATACCGCATGCAGGCATCTTCGTCTTTTTACATATTATTTTGATAAAATATATTAGTCCTGTGAATTCGATTTCCTGGCTCGCTTCTGTTTACAGGTCATTGATCTTGCAAACAATAAACTCTCTGACCAAATCCCAGTAAATATTTTTAATTATCTACCTTCTGTGGAAGCTTTTTATTTGACAGGAAACTTGTTTCATGGTGAAATTCCATCCATTCTGTCAAATCGCAAGCACCCCCAACTATTAATTTTGGCATTGAATGATTTTTCTGGGGTTCATTCCGAATGAAATTGGCAACTTGACCAAGCTTATCTCGACTATAATGAACTCCGAGGTATAATTAAATATGGGGTTTGTTTATTCTTAAGCTAGCTAATTATGATAAATTAATTACTAATATCCTAATTCTTATCTTTAATACTATTGTTGAATTTTTATCTATCAGTTTAAATTTTTGCGTTAAGCAATTTCACTAACATGCTATAACAACTAAGGTTTTTTCCATGAGCTTTCGTCTAGATTTTAATGAGAATTGTTAAAACTTACCTCGAATATTATTTATAAGTCCTTTCTATCAACTTAGATTATTTTGTCAAATATTTTACTTTAATATTTATATGAGAAATTCCACAAGAGTAGGGAAATCTTGCAGAATGCAGGACTCATGGCTATTTAACAATTTTTTGTCAGGAAGCATTCCTACATCTCTATTCAACCTTTCTTCTCTATCGGCATTAAGTCTCTGAAATAATAGCCTAAGGGGTAGCTTACCCAATGACATGAATTCTTCTTTAATGCGGGCGCCCTCATTCTCTATGGTGTTAAAACATGTCTGTAATAAAAAAAAAATGAAGAAATCTACACCTAAGAATGATTATATTTATTTAAAGAGAATAAAAATTTTATTGCAAACGAGCAATATGTGTCATCTATCTTGAATTTGACTATGGAGTGTACAAATGAATCACCCCATATAAAGATCAGCACGAAAGAAAAAGTAACTAAAATTTCAAAGTTAAAAGTTAAGAGTCGCATTGCTTGCAGAAATTGAAGGGAGTACAACAAGGCGTCAACCATAAATTCATTTTCTTTTTCTCTTACTGATAATGAATGTTGTTACTTCATGTAATAAACACCCTTCAACATAAAACATTTTTTTTTTTGGCACTGAATTAATTTACTCTGCCTTCTTCTCTATTTTCAATATAGCCGTTCAATCACTTATTTGCGTGTTTGTGACCAGCTGTTTATAAATTAAGAAATTCTATAGGATCAATGTAATGCATGTAGATGATACTTTGCATAATTATATATAAACATTCTGTTCGACATTGAAATTTAGATTTGTCATAATCCTTCATATTTAAATTTATCATAGTCGTTGTTTATAATACAATAAAAGCTTGATTAGTCCTTATATATGTTAGATTAGTGCCCATTTAATCCATAAATTTTTAAAAATAATTCAAAACATATTTGCTACTAAATTATTAACATTCTTGCCATTACTTTTTGTTCCTTTTAATTATTATCCTCTTGCAATAATGTTTCCTTTTTTAGGACACTGATAAAAAAATTACCAATTTAACCCCAAAAATAAAATGAAAACAAAAATAATATATTAATTTTTGTGGAAGCTCACGTATGTTAAAAAAAATTAATACTGAAAAAAATTGAATTACAAGTTTTTTAGATATTAATAAAAAAAATTAATATTAAATCCTCAAAGTGTTCTGCAATATTAATACGTATTGTTTTTGTTTCTATTTTTTTTTGGGATTAAGTTGATAATTTATTTATTTTATTAATGTACAGAAAAATAAATGTTATTGTAGGAGAGTAATATTATAAAAGTAAGCCAAAAGGAACAAAAAATAATGGTAAGAGTGTCAATAATTTAACGAGAGAGATGTTTTGAAGTATTTTTAAGAATACAAAAACTAAACGAGTACTAACATCAAAGTATAAGGACTAACAAGCTTTTATCCCTTATAACAAAATAAAGATGGTGCTTTTTTTTAGGAGTTTGATAAAATTTCAAAAAAGGCAAAGATATTTATATTTGAAAATGAGCAATGCTAGACATCCAACATTCAAGTTCTAATTTAAATTTTATCTAATATGGCATTCAATTATTGGATGGTGATTAAATAATTTTACAAACTATGAAATCTATCATCCAATATAAAAGTAACAAATAGTATTGGAACTTAAGTTGAGACTAAAATATTGAGATTCTTAACATTATTGCTAGAAAATGGATATCATAAAATGATATAAAGATAGAGAACCTACAGAAAAATAAAGATGTACAACAATTGAAAAAGAGTCTATTTTGCTAATGCTTGTGCTAGCGCCATGTGCATGCATGCATGCTGCTAGGTGTGTTTGAAGAGTATTTGGTGCCATGTTAATATGTAGTGGCTGTCATTGCGTAGTGTTGTTTGCTTCTGTAGATATATAGGGCAGCAAACTTAATTAGGTCTCAAAAGCAAAGGAAAAGAAAGCAAATACATAATAGTGATGGCTCCGAATCAGAAAGGGCAGCAAAACCAGGATTCTGATTGCCAAGAAACTGAAAGAAAGATCTTTTACAATTTACGGAGTGATGACCTTTACCAGATAATTAATTAATCATTTTTGTATGCCATAAAAAATTTGAATAAATCTTTTTTTTTTTAACTTTCACTTGCAGTATGTACTTGAAACTAGTGTACATCCAAGAGAGCCTGAATGCTTGAAGGAGCTCCGCGAGCTGAAGGCCCAGCACCCACTGTGAGATTTTCTCGTTTTACAAAATTTGATTCAAATTAATTTGTGTTTTCTGATCAATTTTTTGAAATGGTGTAGCAAGAGGGCCAGTGCTATTTCTTTGTTACTAGCTAGCTAAATCCTTACATTTGATCTTTTCTCAGCGACTTTTGATACCTATATATGTAATGTATCTTATTATTTTTCTATTAAACTATATCTCGGTACTATATATTTGAGCATCTGTCTCTCTTCGTAAAAGATTGAGGCCTCCATGTGTTAACAGGACCAACTTTATGAGTAATAATGAATGTCTCTGAGACTAAAAATAGTTTTATTTTGCCAAAAAAATGAGTAACCTTTATCTTGAATTGTACAGATATTGGCCATTGTCATCACAAGGGAGTATTACCGATTAGGTCTGCCCATAATTGAGAAAGTTGCTGTTGCTCACAAGATTGATTTTCGAGAAGGCCATGTTCTTCCTATTCTTGATCAAATGATCCAACAAGTAAGCACAACATTCTCAAAAAAGAACATTGTTCTTTCATATTAGCTTAGAGCTGAATTGCTCATGATTAATCATCAACATAATCGATCATTATATTCAGGAAAAATATCATGGAACATTTGACTTTATCTTTGTGGATGCTGACAAAGATCATTACATTAACTGCCAGAAGTGGATAATTAAGCTTGTGAAGATTGGGGGAGTGATTTGCTACGAAAATACCCTATGTTACGGATCTGTGGTGGCACCATCTGATGGAAGACTGGAGAAGAACATCAGATATTGTAGGGATTTTGTGTTGGACTTCAACGATACCGCGGCTATTGATCCAAAGATCGAGGTTTGCCAACTTCCTGTTGCTGATGGGATTACGTTATGTCGCGCATTAGCTGATCATCTGCGGTGAAAATATGGTAAGGGGTAAAGGTTATAGTCGAAAGTGCATTATTAAAATCAGCGCATGTGTTTAAAAGTTCTCTGTAGAGTTAGAAAAAATATTAGAGTGGTTTTTAATCAATTTTATTTATTTAGAAAAAAAAGAGTATAGAGTTCTAAAACTAAAGAATAAGCTTTTTCAATTGGGTTGTCTCAGATTTTCCTACTCTACAAATTAATCTCGGATGATCTAGAATTATCTCCTTAATTAAACTTCTACAATGGTATACAATTTATATTTAATCACTCAGTTTAGAACTTTAGATACTTGGTTTTTTATCCAATTGATGTATCAGCCAAATAATTATTTATTTTCATTTGTATGGAAATAATTGATTCTACATAAGATGTAGATCGATAGATAATAATATTTTCAGTACTCCTTTTATTCTTAAAAATACAGAATAAAGAAATAAACAAAATCTACATTGATTTTAAGAATACCCGTGAATCTATGATGTTAGAACTCATTGATTTTATGCAACATCGAGTAATAACAATAATTGAATTCAAACTAAGAGTTTATTGTAAGAAATAGTCAATAATAAATAACCAAGACCTACTTGTAAAAGCTACAAAGGACACTTATTTATACAGTTATGACTTATTATAATTCGACCAAAAAAATATATTTTAATAAGACCTATACTTAAATTAGGAGTATAGCTCAAATCAGTTGTACCTAAACAATAAAACTCTAAATAGCTAACCAAATTAAACTAGAATATAAATTAATTGAAATATTCATAAATATTATAAACTTCAATTTAATTATGATTTCTTGAGTTTGCATTAATTATTTTTATAAACTCAATCGATGAGTATGTGATACATAAGATGCTTCATTAGTTAGAATACAAACTAATTGAAATCAATTGGGTAAGCATAGCAATACTCAAGATTCAGTGATAAATTAAAAATTTAATTTAATTTAATTTAATTTATTATCTTTAGAGCGGATATAAGTTGACTTATGTTATAGGTATTCCAACAATAATATATGATAGAACTATGAGTTAAAATTGATTCTTTGAACTGCAAAATCCACTAGAACAACAACACCAATTAAGAAACCCAATGATGATAAACAACAGTTTGAGAATAACAATATGGTTGTTTAACCCAAAAGTTGCATTCAGAAATAGAGAATTTGCACCCATGAATTAGAAAGTTGTATCCCATAATGCTGAAGTTGTTACCTAGTCAAAAAATATAAATTTGTCAAGGCATGCATGAATCACTATCCTTAAAACCAATTTCCTTCTTTACGAAAGATTTTTCAGTGAAACAAAGGACAAAATTTAAAGTGGATTGACCTTTAGGATATAATGACACAATTGTGAGGTTGTACTCTAAGCACAACAATTTAAATAGCACAAGAAAGAAAAATGGTAACAAAATATAAGACTAAAGTAGAGAGGATTGATTATAACAAACCCTCCAATTTGGGACATTAATATTTTAAAATATCAATAAAATACTAACAATTTATTAGGACAATATTATTTGTGTTGCATTAGTTAGAAGAGACACTACTACAAAAATGCAATACAATGACTCATATGTTATAACCTTTTTTTGTAACAACCATCAGTAAAAGTATTTAATGACCGTCATTACATGAACCATTATAATATTCAAAATTTATAATGATTCTATCATATAACAAACATTAAATTTCAAGTTGAAATACAGTCTTATTTTTAATGACAGTTTTGTATAAAAACAATTTTGTATAAAACCGGTCATTTAAAGTAAAACATTTACAATGACAATTCTATTATAATAATAATCAGTAAATGTCATTTACTTTTAATGTCGGTTATGCATAAAAACAGTCATTATACATCGTATTTTAATTTTTAATTCATACGAATGATGGTTAATAATAAGAAGCATCAGGTTATATAATTTATTTAATACTTTAAATAACAGTTTATTATGAATCGTCATAGTATTACATAAAAGCCATATATATATATATGTGTGTGTGTGTTAAATTAACTCAATTCCTTGCTAATTCCTCCTCTGCCTATCACGCGAAAGAGAAAGAGTGCAACGTTTCACACACATACACACATGGCACACAGTCCCACACTACCGCCATTGTCACCTCCATTCAGGTGCATCGCTGCTACCACATTCTCTCATGTGCGACCACAGTGACAAACTCAAGATTTGACAGCTGTGAAACTTTAACGGCTATTCAATGGCAAAACGGTGGCCTCTGGTGGCTATGATGGTTGGATTTTGAAGTGACTGCCATGCAGGACAACACCTAGGTGGTGGTGGTCAGAAATCAAGTGAAATCAGTCCAATCTAAGGTTGTGGTTTCCACGACTGATCGTGGCTTCTTATGGTAGTTTTTGGCCGTTTGCAGACGATGATGATAGTGGGGAACTGACCGACAGCTCTTGGGGATCTGATCAGGGCCTTTCGCTGTTGGTGAGGTGGCTAGAATCGTGGGCGGTGGCCGAGTTGAAGTTCAGGCTGACTCAACCTATTTCTTTTCAATTTCCGATCGTAATCCGTGAGTTGCTTCTCTCTTGTTAACATGCTTCTAACATTTGATTAGTTATAACCCCTTCATGGTTTTCATTACCTTTTTATTGTGTTTTTATTATTTTTTTTGTTATTCATGTGAAATTATCATACATATTATGTTATGAAAAAAATTGTGCTTTTAACACAAACACAACATGTGGACAGCACTGAAAAAATTTTCTAGGTACTGTCATCTTGCTGTTTGCAGTTAAACACAGTAAATACAATGGCTAGACAACACCCAAAAGGTGTTATCATACTACTATTTACTATTAAAAACAGTAAATACAGTAGCTAGAGAGCACCCAGAAAATTTTCTAAGTGGTCTGATGCTGCTGAAGTGTTGTTAAAACAACATTTTCAGGTGCTGTTTTAACACAAATGTAATGGTTGGGTGCTGTCGTGCTACACTTTGCTATTAAAACAGTACCTCAAATTTCCAAGTGCTATTTTAGCTACAAATCAGGAGCTAGACAGCACCCAAAAAAATTTTTGGGTGCTGTCATGTTATAGATTTGTTATTTTTATTGGGATTTGTAGTTGTTTTTTAATTGTACCGATAATTTATGATTTAGAATTTAAGTTATAGTTTAATGCTAAGACATATTTGTAGGGGTGATAGGAAGAAGATGATTGTATACTTTGCTTTTTCAATACTGATAATATAATTTTTATGCATCCAAATTGATAATTTGTTCATTTATAGGGATATCTCTACTCTATTAGGTGGTGACATGGAAAAGGGCCTTAAGCATTCTTTAAATAATACTTTTTACTTCTTGATCTCTTTTCTCTTTCCAATTGTAAGTATTTCCCTCCTCCCCCCAAAGCATAAAGCTAGTTCTCTTTCTAGTTTTGATACTATATGCTTGCATTTTTTATTTCTAACTATTAAGTTCCTAGAAATGCCTCAATTCCATGTTGTATTAGAAGGGAAATGTCGACTAGTTCATAAAGACTATACTTTATTTTAAGTCTAGGTAGGTAATGTAGAAAAGTTGTTTAAACATCTTAAATGTAATAGGATCGATGATTTAAATTAAGCATGTGCATTGTATTTGCAGCTTATAAAATTGTGGATGATTTATATATATTGTAAAGATGAACCATGGGTAAGATTCAAAGATGGAGAAGCGAATGGGAAGAATTGTTGAGGTTATCAAGTACAGGGATCTGGATGATTACTTGAGGTTGGGTAATATTACTTTGAAGTTTAATAAAAGGTTGATATGTTCATGTTGATTATTATAATACTCAGCTATTTTGCTTGCGGTGGACTTCTTTGATTAAAAGAAAAAAAAAGTACTAGAATGTTAACATTGTTCTGTACATGCTATAACCCAGGGCTACTTATAAGTAATTTAATTTGCAAATACAATTAGATTGTTATTTTTTCAGAAATACAAGTTAGGGAAGAGATAAAGATGTATTTTATAGGGTTTTGAGTATCCTCTATCTCTTTTATTTAAAGTTCTTTCCTAACTTATAAATCTTTGAATTTAAAGAAATTTTTTTTAGATGTACAGCATATATGTAATGTGTTGATGAATTATTATATAGCCAAATAAAACTATATTAATTTTTCTTTTGAGTACATTAATTATTGTAAAAGTTGAAGTGATTTCACAGGTTTTGAACGATATTGAGTGGCCGAGCAATTACCCATGTAGGAAGATTTTCAGAGATTTGATGAGTAAAGGCTTTATCCTTTTACTCAAAACCTTGAAGTCTTAGTTAGTACAAATTTGTTTGATTATATTAAAGTTGAGAAGAGTCCACCTAACACATCAACCACCCTTGGTCCTATCACTGTAAGCGACCTTTATCGTTCTTCACCTCAAATATTATTTTGATTTGACTTGAACTGTTAACTATCAAATCTTTTTCTTGCAATGCTAAGTTGTTTTAATAGAAGAACGAGAAGTTATCCACTGATTACATAATTTTTTTTAAAAAAAATATATAATTTTTTTAAAATTATATCTAAAGTTATAATTTTTTTTTATTTTTTCACTTCTGTTTATTGACCGTTAAGATTTCGTTAATTTTTTAATAAAATGACGATTTTACTCCCCAAATATAAAATTACAATTTCATCCTATAATATTAATTTTGGGGGGGGCAAAACAATCATTTTATTAAAAAACTAACGGAATCTTAACGGTCAATAGACGGAAGTGAAAAAATATAAAGAATTATAACTTCAAGTGTAATTTAGGTAAAAAAAAAAGAATTATGTATTTTAAAAAAAATCTGAAATATTAAGTGGTCGGTGAATAATTTTTTTTAAAAAAATTATCAATTCGAACAGGTCGAACCTGATTCTAGAGGAGGATGGAAGATTAAGACGTTAGTGAACACTTTTTTATTAGCATTATTGTAGATTTGACTTGATTTGAATTGATTAGATTTATGACTAAATGAATGGTTATGTGTTTAATTTGCAGCTCCAAGAAAAATAAGCATGCGGTTGATGGGAAATGTTCTCGCATTGAACTCAAGTCTCCTACTATGTTTAGGGCAGAAGAGGTTCAGTCCAATCTAGAGCCTCAGTTCCCTAGTTTTGCCAAATCTACTGTTAGATCACACGCTAGTTGAAGACTTGAAGGGAAATTAGATTCATTCGTAGATATTAAAGAGTTGTGAGAATTTTGATGTAAAAACTAACTTATATATATTATTAAAGTTTTATTATTGTTAAAGTTTTTTGTAGAGTTATCTTTTTGTATATGAAATATTTGTTAGAAAATAATTGTAAAGAATTTATTAGGAAATAGAATTAAAATAGGGGATTGAAATGGCTTTAAAATTGCCATATTTATTTTTTTTAATAATCAACAACAAATATAATGGTTATTTGAAAAGAACTATTATTAAATGTAGTGTTCTCCAACAAAGATGATGGGTCTTTTTGAAAAGCGTCATTAAATGTTGTTTCACTATTTAATGACCGTCAATTTTTATAATAAATTATCATTAAAAGTTTAGATATGTTGTTTCACTATTTAATGACCGTCAATTTTTATAATAAATTATCATTAAAAGTTTAGATTTAATAACGGTTATTTAAATAACTGTCATTAAATTCGAACTTTTAATATTGACTTTGTTATAACAACTGTCATTAAAAGTTATGTACATTGGGTAAATAATGATGGTTTTGGTATCAAACCATTATTATAAATTTATATTTAATGATGGTTTTATAAATAACAATTATTAAATATGCTTTTTAATAACAGTTTTATGCCATTGCAGATTGACAAATAATGATGTTAAATAAATCAACCGTCATTATAAATAGATTTTTTCATAAACCATCATAAAAATTTTTTTTTTTAAATATTGCGACCTAAAATGACAGTTTTAAAACCGTCATCTTATGTCTTTTAAAATTATCATTATAGACTCATTTTTTAATAGTGAGAATACATAAAAAAAAAAATTAGAACTAACTAAAATTTTTCTACACTCATTGGCTCCAATGAAAAATTATATCAAATAAGTACAATACACTAATAATTTCGATCTACCAAAGCCTTACCGACAAAAGCTTTTGAAAAACTAGCACGTGACATTAGCATGGCTCGGTAGATTATCAAATCGACATGTGTTATTTTTAAGGAGGGAGGTTCTATTGAGGTAGTACTAAACAAGTACAACACTACTTTTAATATCATAAAAATTATATGCAAAAACTTAATTAATTAGGCAAATGCAGTCGCACTCGTTTGAAGCTTTACCGCGCGCGACAGACAGCCGATCAGGCCTCGCTACATGCGACCATAAGCGGACATTTTAATGTGAGGGGTATTTTAGATTTTTCATTCTTGAATATTTGTCATGTTTGTAAATTAAATAACTGCCGTGCCATGTTTTGCAATTTTTTTCCACTTACACAGCCGGCGCAGATTCCGCCATTACAATCTTCCTTTTCCTCTCACAACAACCTCACGCTGTCAAAACGAATATTTTCCATAGACAAACAAAGCCCTTTGTTTTTGACTTTTAAAAAGCAAAAACCCTTTTGCATCAAATAATATACAAAAGCTCTCCCTGTTGTTGTTATTTCCTTTCTTTCTTTTGATGGAATCTCTTTCAAGTTCAGTTCTTAATAAACCTTTACCTTCTCCTTCATACTCTTTTACAAAATCATCAAATAAGCGAACTGGATCTTTGAAATTCAGTGAAAGCTTTCATTATGCTGATTCTGGTGTTCGGCTTCGTATTCATGCTCTGACGCGTGGAGTACCCAATGAAGGTGAAGATGACAAGCCTTCGGATAACGGGGTTGGCTCAGTTTTTGAAGACACCGTCTCTTTATCTCAGGTGATTAGTTTTCTAAATGCTCAAAACTTGTTTATTTAAGTTTGTTAGTCGATGCTTCTTGTTTAATTTGGTGCTTTTGATTTTCTCATGATCAGTGAACTGGGAGTAGTTAGAATTTTTTTTTTTTTTTTTTGGTTATAACATGTATGGGAGAATGCCTGGAGACTTGCAACAGATTCGATTATCGATCATGAATGAATCCGTGTTTGTGTTCATTAAGGACTTAAAAAAACTGAATTTTGCTTTTGTCAAGAAAGTAGTTGAAGGGTGTGCTTTAATTTTTGCTGGGTAATCATCGTACATTATTGAGTTTGTTTCTAAGCATGTTCAGTGTACATTTGGTTACCTGTTAGTAGCAGAAAAAAAGTTCCTTTTACAATAGTATGAACTTGATTGACTTGCGTGGTTGTTCTAAAATGGGAAGACAGTTGTATTATATTTGTACATTACAGAAATAGTGATACTTTAATTTCATGTCTAATGGGGTCCATATGGTAGCTTATTGAAGTCAAGTTTATTGGTATGTTAATCTTTTTCTTGACTTTTTTCCCCCCTTTTCTCCGTTGTCGTTGCAAAGAGATTGCTTAGGATGTTTGAAGTAGCAGTTGTGCCATTTCCATGCATGCCTTGTTATGTATGCTCATGGCTAAAGTGTCTGTTGGCAGGCTGACTTTTGCTTTTGGATTCGAACAATTTGTCTAGATACGCCTGGAGTGCCTATTTACTTTATTAAGCACATTATACTTTTTCCTAGCTCCTTTCAGCATTTCACTGCAGAAATAGGACATGCTGTATTGTTTCGAAGATGTAATTATTGTTCAATTGTGCAGCTATGCTCAGTGACCCAATTCTTGTAGAAATTCACTTTTTTTATTAACCAATATTTGATGGCTCCCTGTGTATATCTGTCATACCTTGCCACTTCACCATGGATGTTCTTTCTTGTCTTGAATGTATTTGTGCGTGGGAGACTAACGCCTGTGATCTTGCTATTGCGTCAAGTGAAATTAAACATGTTCTGAACTTGGATTAGAACTTCTATTCAAATTATTTGATTCAATACTGTCTTTCACTTAATTTCTTTTTCTTGTCAATGGTATATTGGTGCTTTCCTCCGATTTTTTAATGCTGCTAAGGGAGAGTAATAAGAAAAAATTTATGCCTTCTATAATTCCATCATTTATGAATCTTGGAAAGTACATGAAGCAACTTGGGAAATTGCAGAATTGCTTCTTGTGATTCTAATTTTTTTCTTATCTTTCCAAGAATGCCAAGTTATTTTCTAGGTTGTGAATTGGTTTCTTTGATGGCCTTCTCGTTCTATTGTGCTCCTATGTAATATCTGCAACATTTTCTTTCCCCACGATATAGACCATTAATGGATGTATCAAATGGCTGCTTCGGCTTAGTAGTGATGGCTTCTCTCATATTTTGAAGGGTAATACAAATCAACATCCAAGTGGTGATAAGGACGCAGATGATTTATTGAAGACAGAAACACCTCATGTGGTTCCTCATGGGAGTGGAACAAGTGGGGGAACACGAGCTGGACTTTTTAGGACCCCAATATCTGGTGGAGTGCAGAGTGCAACTTCAGCTCATGGCTTACCCCGACCAGCCTTAGCAGTTCGCAATCTAATGGAGCAGGTATGTGATTTCTTAGTATAATAAATCTATACCTGTTTGGCATTACTCTTTAAAGGAGCTAAGTTTGGTTTTACTCAGAGTAAGTAGTTGTACTTTATTTTCATTCAAATACGAATTGAAAAAATTTGAAATCTATCCTTCTTCATGATTTAAGGCCAGGTTTGCTCATCTATGTACCGTAATGTCTCGGATGCACCATCGACGAGAAGGATACCCATTTGGGTCCCTGGTAGATTTTGCTCCTGATTCAATGGGGCGTAAGTATTTGGATCTTTAAGAATTTCTTAATTTTGTTTTCCTTTTCTTCAGTACTACCTATTTTTGTCTTCAACATTTTTACATTTGCAGATCCAATATTTTCATTTTCACCATTGGCCATCCATACACGGAATTTGTTAGCTGACCCCAGATGCACACTTGTTGTGCAGGTTAGTTATTTAGTATATTGTACCATGTTAGAAGTAACTGTTTTAGTTTTCTATTTATCAATTTTATTGACAGCTAGGATTAATAGATACCGGGATGGAGCGGCTTATCAAATGCAAGAGTAACTATTTTTGGCGATGTCTTCCCACTTCCAGAAAATCAACAGGTTGTGATTTATTTCTTTTTTATTAATTTTGTATACTTTTTAATAAATTTCTGGATATGCCTTAAGAAGGTTGGAAATTGCTTTCTGTTCTTTAGCCATGGTCATAACCCCAGAACACAATGCATTGTACAATTTTCAGTGTACCAGTCTAGCTTCATCTAGCCGGTTAGGAATTATTATGCTTGGAGTGTCTAATAGGCTTTTTCTTCACATTTCACCAAGTTTCATATATTCAATTTAATGTTACGAGATTCATTTGGGCTTGCTGTTTGCCATTGGACCTGTTTTGAAGTTGGTTGCGCCCTATATTTCTACTCATGATGGAGTCTGTTGGGCAAAGAATTTTTTTGCTTCTAAATTTTTCGACAGACTCTTAGTGATTTCATTTGTTGAGGGGAAAGAATGCATTGCCACTGAGGGTTCTGTCACTATTGCTGTTGTTTATAGTTTATACATTATAATGCCTAGTTCTGTTTTCAGGAATGGGCACATAAACAATATATCGCAAAACATCATCAAGGACCATCTCAACAGTGGGGTAATTTCTACTACTTTCGGATGCAGAACATAAGGTTTGTTTTAATTATTTATTTATACATTTTTATCCTTGAGTTTATGGTTTAGTCAGTGTTATTTATGTATGTTTTCTATATAAAAAAGTTGTTGTAAATTTTCTCTTTTCTTTGCAATGCATCTCAAAACTGACAGTTTAAAAAGTGTTTAGATTGTTGGATTTTGAAGCTTGGATTCATCTTAAGTCACGTGTGTCTCTATTTATTAACTATTTAAAATATATATATAGAGAGAGTTTTTATTTGGGGAGGGGACGTGCTGTGTTGGCAAACATCGTTCAGAATTCTGTTGGCTGATTGACTGATTTGGATTTCAAGTCTGTTCTCTTCTGCAGAGTTTCTAACTATCTTTGCGGCCTATGATGAAAGAGCTACAACCACCTGGTCTGATATTAAATTGACCATGGGATTTTTTGTGCATTAGTTCAATAGGAAAAACCGGGCTATTATGGGATGGCAAACTTTTGAAAAATGGAGAGAAGATTTATGGACATTATTCAATCTGAGAGCTTAAGTGTAGATTTATGTTTACTTGTTCTCTTTACTTGATCTCAGTTAGGTTATAAATTTGAAGGATTATCAACATTTGCACGCAGAGAGAGATATAGAGAGAGTTTAGATTGGCTGCCCCTTTAGTTTTCACAAATTATCATACAGATTTCACTTTGATTGGTGATCCCGTTGTTATAAATGCTGTAGATAAGATGCATTAGCTGAGTTAAATTTCTATAAAAATTGAGGTATCATGTGAATTTGAAAAGAGCTGTATTGCGGCACTTTTTGCTGGTTGATTACTGGTTGCAATAACTATTGAGTTGAAGAACTCCGTTATAACTTAATAGAACTTCTACTGATAAAACTCCTGTTGGCCACTTTTTCTTCTTCGGTGATGCTATCAACTCCATTTTACTAATTTTTTTTGTGGTCGAAATATGGTGAATAAGAACTGTATCTTAATATTTTCTAAGTGTTATTTCATTTCTTTTGGACTCTGTCTGGCTGGTGTCCTAACCTGCAATGATCTGAATTTTCTTTTCTTTTATTTATTATTTTTGTTATGCATTTGTATGTCAGAACTTCTTTGTTTATCCTGGGAGAACTATCAGTTATAAATTTGTTTCTTGTTGAGATGAAAGTTTATATTTGTTTTTCAAATTTATTGTAGTGACATATATTTCATTGGAGGCTTTGGTACTGTTGCTTGGGTTGATGTCAAGGAATACGAAGCCCTCTTGCCTGATAAGATTGCAGTTGAGGGTGGCGAGCATTATCTGAAGGTGAACTGTCTTATTAGTAGTTTTAATAAATGAAACTTTGGACATTTAGAGGATACGAATTTTGGTTTGTATTCGTCTTTGTCCCTTTGCGTGTATCTAATTATTTGTTCTCCTTTTGTCTGTATAAAATGATGCACAGTACAAACAAATTTACAGGCTAATATGCATACCTTGGATTAATTGGATTTTTTACTTGCTTTTATTGTAGGAACTCAATGCTGCTTTCTCAAAGCCACTCAAAGAGCTCTTGTCAGCAGAAACTGAGGTTGATGATGCCGCTATTATATCATTAGACAGCAAGGGAATTGATGTTCGGGTCCGTCAAGGTGCACAGGTATCTATCCATCCACGACTATTCATATGCATTTTCATGAACTTCCAACTCTTTCTTTGCTTTTTTTTTTATGCCAAATGTTTTTCCTTTTCTTTGCAGTTCAATATACAGAGGGTAACCTTTGAAGACGGGCATCCTGTTGAAACACTGGAGGAAGCCAAAACCGCTCTCCGGAAAATAATAAAGAAAGGGAAAGTACATAATTTGCAGCAATAAAAAGTTAGTAAATTTCTTTTGCTTCTTTCCAACAAGTATGTAAGATGGTGAGAAGTGATAACTTCTTACCACCCCATTATTGACAAATCACTGATTTTCTGTGTCTTTGGATTTTAGTTTGTTCCGTTGTTTGAATGACTTGCAATAGAACTTTGTAACCATGGAAACTGTTGTATGTAAAAGTAATCAAATTAACTAGCCCATGCCTCTTGCTTTCTCAAGATAGCACAACCAAATGATCTCATTTTGCCAAATCACGTTGCTTTTACTTCGTCATATTTGATGCAATGATCTCTGAATAACTTATGAAATCTTTAATTTGCGGAGAAGCTATGAGGTGATGCTTTGCTTTTATTTGGTATGAAATTATTCTTACTTCTGTATCCCTTCGATTTTGAGGAATTCATTTCAAGCAAGCAAGAGGGCAAATTTTTATATTAAACAGTAAACATCACATAAATCAACCTGGCGATTTGCTTGTAGGCCTCTTTCATTTTGGGGAATTCAAGCAAGGGGGCAATGCAAACAATTTTTTTTGTGAATGATTGTGTCCCTGTTTTGAATGAAGAGGGGTAAATATTTGTTTAATTCTTATATTTGAATTTAAATATTTATTTAGTATTTATATTTTAAAAGTATTTTAAGACCCTCATATTTGTAATTATATTATAATTATATCTTAGTTTTTTTTACTCTTATAGTAATACTTGTAATAATATTTTTTGATATATTAATGAAAAGAAAAAAATATAAATTTAACAAATTAGTCTTAAAAGTAAAATAAAAATTAGTTGTTATTATTTTAATTTTAGGATTACTTTGGTAATTAATTTTTTACAAAAAAAAATTATTAGTAAGATTGTTGAATAGATATTAAACATTACTTTAAATTAGTTGTTATTAATTTATTTATAAATAATAATTAGCAAGGTTGTGGCAAGTGTATAGAAAATATCAGTTGTTTCATTCTGATATTTATTTCTTAATTTGATAATAAGTAATTATTAGTTAATTTTTTAATTAATTTTTTTATAAATTAAATAATTAATGTCAAAAATATTATTGTAAATATATTATTGTAAAAAAAATAAGAGTAAAAGTGTAATATAATTAATAATATGGGATATTTTAAAATATTTTTTAAAATATAAGTATTAAATTATCACTTAAATTTAAAAATATAGATTAAGTGCTAGTTTAGGATTGCGGAGGCTGATCTTGTGCTGTGCAAATGAAATAAGCTCTAATTAAAAAAGTTGTTTGGTTTTTGGTAAAATGTGTTGTTGCAATTGCTGTAAGTTTAAAAAGTAGAGTATATACGTTTGGTAAATTTTATTACGATGTGCTATTTTATTATATAATGACCGAAATAGACATAAATTTTAATTACTTTTTATTTTTAAAGTATGTTTAATAAATTATTTAGACATCTTTTTTTTCTTAAATATGTAAAATTACATTAAAAAACTCAATTAAAAAAACTCTAAAGAAATTCATAATCTGTTATATAAAATATAATAAGGTATGATTTATTTATTAGAGTTTATGAATAAGTATGATATAATTATATTTTTTAATTAAAATCTAGGGTTATAATAGGAATTTTAAAAAGGTGTGGCAGCTTATTAAATAAGCTGCTTATGAAAAGCAAGCCTCTACCTGCTTTTAAAAACTGCTGACAAAATTAATAAAATTATGAAATAAGTTACTTTTACAAAATTTACCAAATACTATTTTAATAAAAAAAATTATGAAATAAGTAGCTTATTGAATTTCAACGGTAATCTCTAACTGATCCTTAATGACTGCGTCTACGATACCCCTTGGGCACAGTAACCCCTCTTTTTGTCTGTAGCAAAGTTGCCGTTTGATGAAAAAGAGCAAGATCGTATAGGTTTTCAGTGGGCCCATAGCCCAAGAGACAAACGGGGGATGCAAATCATGTTACCGGAACTGTTTGAGTTGCAATAAATTTGCATTACGGAACAAGAAAATGTTTATCAATTATAACAATAAATATATTAGTTGAAACAACTACTTTAGCAGCAATTAATTTGTAAGAAACAATAAAATGTACATTACAAACAAGTTTAGGTTGAAAAAGCCAAAACTTTCGGTATACTACTGTAGCTGTAAATAACAAGTAATAGGATTACTAATACTGTAAGGTTAATGGAAGGAAAATCTAACTAAGACTGAAAGGATACAAACTACATCTGTTCGAATTTACGGTAGCTGAAAAATCTTTCATGATTTGTTCTATGCCTTTGATCACATTAGTGAGTTCAATTAATTTATATTTGAAATTAGGTGGTTGAATAAACCTGAAACAGCCATATAGATTCAATTCCTTGATCGACTAATATCCTTGTTTGGAGTGAATTTAATATGTGCTAGTTCATTTAACATCAGAAATGAATTGTGCTTTTGAAGTGCAAGTGAACATAAATGAACAAGCTTTGATCTAGCTTTACAGGGTGTGAAGTAAATGGTGTAGCAAATAAAAATGAAAGAAAAAGGAAGGAGGGGTTTGAAAAACTTAAATAATAGGTTTTAATCTACCGAAATACTACAAGCACATATATAATATTGAAAAGATGCTGCAACTACAATTCGTAGTAGTTGGAGTGAGAAAACTAAGCTTCAATATCATGACATAACAAAAGATACAATAAAATTGGACATAATAAATGTCATGCTTTCATAACAATATTCTGAGTTTGAAAAAAGTTAAGAATAACAAAACACATAAAAGTGGTTTCATATTAGAAAATATTTGAATTTACGGAGCACAGATTGAGTCTAAATTTCTTGGTGGAGTTTCTTCGATGATCTTGTTCAAAAGCTAATACCATTCAACTCTAAAATGTACCTTGCAGTATCAATCATTTCAATTAACCAACAATAAAGTTTTCTCTTTATCCTGTCACAGTTCAGTTGTAGCAAACTACTAAAGCCCATTTGACAAGCAGCCACTCTTTGTTCATCTTTCAGCTTTGAAATTGTTGTCGTTAATCTATTTGGAACACATTTAATCAAGAACTTTGTCTTTGCCATTTTTGACTTAACTATTTGTACGTATTCATTTTGTATTGACATTTTCTCTCTGGTGATAAATTCTTAAATGTGGATCCACTTTTCATCTAGTACACAATCATAACAAATAAATTAACTACAACTTCACTTCTTGAAAATACAAATTTATTTTATTTTCATAGTGCAGCTTCATATAACTCTTTTGTAATGCAAGTCATTCCATCGCTTGCCTTAACCACGTGCATGGCTTCACCGCTGCAATATCATCATATGACTACAAAATTATACCTCTCTAATAACACCCAAGCTTAACTGGAACTTATTGTTATGGATTTGAATATCATTTTAATACATGGAATTACTAAGATAAATAAAATAATAAAAAATTCATCTAAAATCCTTTACATTACTACATTGTTGAGAAAACATCCATAAATTTATTTTAACAACATTTGTGCTCCCCAATTTTGTCATTATCCGTATGAAATCTAGTTTCCCATAATTATATTATGAACAACAAATGATTCGCGTCACAAATCTCGTATTAAAATTACACTTACCTTAAATTTTAATATACGGAATCCCTTCCCTTTCATTCAATACTACCAGAACAAACTACAAGTCACTGCAATCCTCCACTTCAAAAATTCGCTGCATCACTGCTCCAGTTATAGTTATCTAAAATTAAGAAAATATTCCTGCTTCAAAAATTTTGCCGATAACTGTTGAAATACGAGCGAGGGTCTATAGAATCCTAAAACTAACTTGGTAGCTGAAACGGGTTTGGACGGTTGCCTACTTCACGTCCTTGTACATTTTCAAAATCTCGACTGTTGAATTAAAGTGATTTTAATCTAACGGCTGGCCTGGATAACGACAAAAGAAGGGGTACGGTGTCTAAGGGGCACCGTCGCTGGACCCAGATTAAATGAGGCATTTAACCAATTAGAGTTGCGTGTGTATTGGTGGTGGAAACAAGTTGTAAATTTCTTTCTCGAAAGGGAGACGTCAAAATTCAAGTTGTCAGCTCAAGCATCAAGTATTTTGGATGCTCGTGCAAAATAATTCCTTTGGATAGTCAAACAAACATTATCCGTTAAGATGAATATTTTGTCCGCATATCAAATCAAAGTAGTGAGAATCAAATTCCTGACTGATTCTGCAATGAAAAAATAACCAAATGAGCGTTTTGTCCGGTTTAGGATTCAGAATTTTATGGAAGAATTATTATACAATGTAGTGGGCCGCTCTAAATAAAAATGGGATGCGGCTCACTTAGGCCCACCTCCAATTTCTTTTGTTTTTTGGTGGGGGTTACCGTACAGAATCTGTACGGTAACCTTCCCCCTAATATAGTGCAACAATATGATGGCTTTACACTATTATATTTTCTAGTATAATAATTTTTTTTAGATTTTAATAATTTCTACTAGTATTATTTTTTTTTTTTTATAAAAATATCCTCACTTTCATAAAATGAAATTATCATTAAAATATAAAAAATATATATATATTTTAATATATTAAAAATAACGCAACAAATCACGTGTCACATGATCATTGGTTGTTATCTTACAACCTGACCAATGATCAGGATGACACATAATGCGTAGCTTACAATAACATGCACTACCGCACGCAGATAATCAAATTGTGTATGTATATATAATAATAATCTAATAAGGGATTTAATAATTATGAAAGTAGAAGATAAATTAAAAGTGATTATAAATCAATTTCTAGTTTCAACCAATATTATTAGCATAATATGACATTTCACTTAATAAGATTAGATATAATATGTTGTATCTAGTACTTAACATTGGTCAGTCTTGATAACTTGCTGGAAACTTTAAATTTACATTTGTTCAAAGTCACGAAAGTCATAAAGTTCAAGGATAACTTGATAAGAAAAGCTCTGTGATTAAAAGGATAAGGTTGCACATCCACATCACGAGACGTTAATCGTGTTTCACAATACAAACAAACTTTCATAAATGAAGCTAATTTGATAAAAACACATTTTAATTTTTCAAAAAAAAAGTAAATTAAAATTTTTCATGGTTTAAGGGCAATAAGAATCTGTGGGGCACCTCGAATGCGTCGCGGGGTTTTCGATGCGCCATCTGTCTTCACTGGATTGGCCAGAGATGATCCTTATTCTAAAGAGAATAGGATTTTGGCCTAATTTCTAATTTTTTACTGGATATGGTCTATGAGCACGCCTGCTACTTAAGGTTTGAAGAGTAAGATCAACAAGATTATCTCGGCATTGAGTCAGCTCAGATAAACTCGTACCGACTGTTTGAATAGTGTTTTTCAGCTGAAACAATAAGGCATCTGCTGTAAGATGCAGTGTAGCGATGGGGGTTGGGATTTTTTTAAACTCATTTTAGTGGAAATATGAGGGTTGGGCTTTCACTTTCTTTTTTATTTCTTAAATTGTTATAAACTTGAAATGAATTAATAATTAACAATTTGTTATAATTAATAATAAATTAAAAAATAAATATTTCAAAATAAAATAATAAATAAATAAAACGAAGCAAATATAAACTTAGAAATTTGATTTTTTTTAGTATTGAATTCTCTAATTTAAGCACCCCTCTTAGTTAATTAACATTCAAGATAGTTTTTAGTTCTGTAATTTTAGTTTTTTTTAATCATTATTGATTTATGAATTAGGGATTAAGTTTTCTTTTTTTTTTTTTTTTTTTATTTTTCTATTAATTTTTTAATTTTAATTTATTGTTCAAATCTATAAATTTTTTTTAAAAAATAGACCCAAGTTTGGCTTGGGTTTTTTTTCCTTAAGCCGTTATGTAGGCCATCACATAGAGAGTTGGGCCAACCTAAGCTCAGGTCAGCTTGAGCTTTTTTGCCCACCTTAAGTGTGGAAGTAAATTATACCAACCAAAGATAAAGAATCGAGTTTAGGACACTGCTTTAGTATCTAATACGGTGAAAAACTTAAGAAAAAACTCTATTGAGTTGAAACGCTTAAAAGTGGAACTCTAGGATGATGGCAACCCAGAAAGAGTGGTTGAACGGTGTTTAGGGTGGTTCTGATACTGGTTTGCAAGAATGTGAGAAACTAGGTGGTGAATTCAAGAATACTACCATAACAATTCTTTGGAGTTTGAGGTGGGTGTTTAAAGGTTTAAATTTATAAAACTGAGAACGAATGATTCTTCCAAGTTAACTAAGGTGTTTTAATAGTGACAAGATAGTAAAGATGGCTAGTTTACAGTTTCTTGAAGCTTGACAGGATGGTAAAAGTGGCTAGTTTAGGGTCTCTTGAGGTTTGATGAGATGGTGAAGATAGCTAGTTTAGGTTTCTTGAGGATGAAGGAATCTAAACTAGGGTTGTTCGTTAAAGAAAGAGAGCATTTCTTGAACAAAAATGGTGGATGATTGTAAGAATTGTTGTTTAAAGGCTTTTAAAGGCTACTAAACAACTTGTAAATATTTGAGGGTAGATTACAATATTCTAAAGATCTTAAGAACTATGTAAAGTGCTCTATTTATAGGTTTTAAGGAAAAACCCAGTTAATAAGACTTCAGAATGTTATTAGGTTAGAAAAAATTTTCATGCTATAAGATAGGATTTTGAAGATCTTTTCCTCTTTTACATGAAGGAGGTGGTATTTTTCTATTTGGGTTAGGATCCTATGATTTATGTCTTATTTGGGGTTTGTTGGCTGTCAAGCATCCACCTTATTGGGGTAGGAAAAGGTACTAGGCTGACGTTAGGGTTTTAAGGAAGGCTTCTAAAAGATCATCTGATATCATGTTTAAATATTGTAACAATTTAATAAAGTCACATGGTTTACGTTGTTTTGGGGCTTCAAGGGTGATTGATTATCCACTAATCATTCCCATGTGGGCCAAGGTCCTCCAAATGATATTGGCCAATCGATACAAATTGGGTCTCACTTTAGTGCATCCATACCTTTCAAACCACAGCCTTTAGTGGTTGTTTCAGTACAATAATGTGGTTCTATCATGGAATTCAAAACATATTTGATGGCTTGGATTGAGGCATTGGGCCTTTGAATTTTTATGTAGTAGCAAAGTACAATAAGAATTTGTGACCCATCTCAATTTTTTTTTTCTCTTTTAAAGTTTACGAAAAGTCAAATTAATGAAAGATTAAATTGTGGTAATATAATTATCATTTTAAAACTATCTAGATTGAAAAATATAAACTTATATTAATAATGTTATGTTTGTTAGGTTAGGATATTTAATTTGTATCCCAAGTGATATGGTAAACTAAACTCGTTAACTCCCCTTCACACCATTTATATGATCTCAATATCATTATTTGGTTGAGTAAGTGAGTAGTAAATATATGAATTGCCTTCAAAACCCTCTCAAAAAAAAAAAAAAAAACAGAAATAAAGAAATACCATCAACTGATGAAAATGAAAATATCAGCTTTCTATCATACAAACTTTTTTGAAACTAAAAAGTGAATGATAGACTTAAAATTATTGTAAGCCAGAAGCAAAATATTGTGACTCAAAGATATGAACGGTTTCGTTTTCATAGAACTAACAAGACAAAGAAGTGTATAGGATGAGTAAATGAATCCACAAATCACGATGGGGTAAAGTGCTCATAATTTCATGAAAGAGACCACTTCCATCACACCATACCAATTTAACAACCCAACAAAACTACCAGCAATCCCAATGAAACAACACAACTATCCTTCCATTTGCCATTAAATTCTTGCATTAATGAGCAATTAGTAAATTACAACAAAACAAACAATCGATCCCTTTGCTTGACCCTTTTTTTTTTCCCAGGCTTACGAATTCACTTTCAAATGAGCAATCCTTACTTTCCCTCCCCGCCAACTCATTTTACAAAATCTATCGTACTTACGTTTTTTAAATATCAAATGATATTGGGTTTCAAAATTTTGTATTTAATAACACCTGAATTTTAAACTCAAAATTAGAATCATAATCATATTCATGATATAATATTACTGTATATTACTTAATAAATACTTGTCTTTGATTATTCCAAATTAATCAAACTACTAATAAGTTGACGATGAACATAGGATATCATGATAACATCAGTTGTATAACTATTATCTGTACAGATCTCTATTTATAATTTCATATTATCTTTTAATTTTTTTGAGAAGTAATTTGATTTTATCTTGACAAGCTAATGAAGATAATTTTTATTAATATTCAATGTCAACATGTTCAGTGTGCTTGAAACTATGGCGGCGCTAGTCTAGTCTAATTACCTTACTCCGACACCAGCATTTTTAGCATGCTGATAATAATTAAAAAGAAAAAGAAAAAAGAAAAAAGAAAAAAGAAAAAAGAAAAAAGAAAAAAAAAAGCCTCTAATTTACTAAAAGGCAACACGCATTGAATTAGAATATTTTACCGCCTTTTAATTTTATTGCAATTTAATCAGATGTAAGTGTTGTGTCACCTTATGACTAGATACTGTCAAAACTACTTGTTCGAACAACATTTACGAAATTTGGTAAAATCATACCCTTCTTCTGTTGTTCTTCATGGTCAAGAATGGATAGATTTTCCTTTAACAAGAGAAAATCCTACTATGACAAATCGGCAATGACGACAAATCTTTTACCGTTGTCTTATTGGCATGAAGAAAGCCAAAAAACCAAACCCATTTTGGAATTGGAGCTGCACCAACGCACACATGACACCTCCCCATGGCTCGGTCTCACACACCACCGCCAGTAACCATAGCCATAAATTCAAACAAATCATATTCCAAAAACTAGCAAGCCAAAACCCTCATGGCAGAATCCAGCAGTAGCACTAGTAACATTAACAACGGGTCAACTTCACCTTTAGCTAACTTAGCACAAGACCATCTATTCTCAATCTTGCTTAGACTTCCCGTAGACTCAATTCTATCTTTTGCAATGACTTGCAAGAGATTCAGGTCATTAGCAAGCTCTGACAGTTTGTGGGAGAGTATATGCAGAAGGGACTGGGGGCATAAGCAAGTTGATGCCTTCAAGTATTCTTGTAGCCAATATCAGATGATGATGGCGACGGTGCCATGGATGAGGCTTTACAGGCAGGCTACACTACTTGAGTCTGTTTCTTGCAGAAATATTTCTGACCCAGATGGTGATTTGGTGTTGCCAAACCCCAGAGCTTCTCACTCTCTCAACTTTGTCTCTGATTGTTTGGTCTTGTTTGGTGGTGGCTGTGAAGGAGGTCAGTTCAAAAAATCCGTTTTTTCTTTTGTTTCATTTGTGGTTATGATTATGTTTTATGGTGTAATATCTTTTGTTTTTCGTATTAGTCTTGAGTGATTTGGTTCTAAACTACGTTTATTTTGGTAGGTTTTTGTTCAAAAAATGTCTTCATGGTGTTTAAAATTCTTTGCTGGCTAAGGTGCTTTAAAAGTTATTATGCTCTGTTTATGCTTACTTATGGAATGGATTAGATGGGTCAATTAAAAATTTTTATATGGCATACAAATTGTAAGGGAGATTTCTTTATTACAATTACTGTAATTTGACTTCAAAATGTGAAGAATGTTTCCTGTGATAGTCCATGAGAGCAAATATGATACTTTTCAAGTATCCTTAATGATAAGAGTGAACGAATCCGATGCCTGATGCAATATTCTTGGATCTCACTGCAGTCCTGCTGTTTGTGATTGCTTTAAACTGAAGAAAAGTTGATATTGTGGACAACTCAAGAGGCATGGGCCCAATGAGACCAATGTTTACATGAAAGTGATTGCCTGTATCCTAGTATTAGGAATTTTTATAGACCTCGCTTATAATTACAACAGAAATCACAAATGATTCTAGAGTTTAATTACTCCAGCTAACTTTGTGGCAGTTACCAACTTCTGCTAAATCTTTAGATGATTTAGCTACATACCAAAAGACTGAAATGAGTTGATAGCTAATGTGTAGAACTATAAACTTGTAATATGACTACACATATACTGCTTTGTAGGATCAAAGATTACAATATAGAGTTAAGCCAACTAAAGCATGTGCCTTCGAACAATTACCTCTGTGGGCATGCTGCGACTTTGGTTATAGCATTACTTTGAGCTGTGTACCTATATCATACAGCAACACAAGACATGTTACAGACTTCCATATGCACATTATAAGACCTTGTCCTTAACCCTATTAAATGCCCAACTAAGTATATATTTGAATCTCAACAGCTGAGATTGTTCCTCATTTAAAAATTGAGAGCTCTGATCGATGTAGAATATAATGAAAATTTGAATTAGACTTGAATGTCAAGTCTATGTAGATTGTTTTATTCTTTCCTATTCTTACACTTTTGCGTACACTGAGTCACTGGAAAGAAAAGTGTCCAGGATGGCCAAAATAGGAGGAGAAAGTAAAACAGAAACTATAATGAACAGTATTTTTGGTACTTTTAACTCTCACTGATAGCAGATTTAAAACAGGATATCTAACTTTTCAATCGTCTCGGAGTGAAAGTTCAAATCTCATACCTGGATGCCTTCAGCACCGATAGCAATAGGAATCAGTTCCGTTGCCGCATAAACTTATGTCAAATGGTAATTACTTTGATATACATTGGAAAAATCTTCTCTATTGTCCACCTCTCACAGCTTCTTTAATTTCTGATTAGTACTTTAGTTTATTGGATTGCAAAGACCTATGGGATCTTGGTCCTTGACTTGTGTCGGTTAAAAATATGGAGGCCACAGAATGGGAAAATAATTGTAGCTAGCAAGTAAATTTTTGTAGTTCACCTTGTTTCATCTACCATTTCACCATTTAAAATAGTCACCTATGGAAATGAATAACTTCTCGAATTAGCTCATCTTAGTTGCTTGCTTTTTTTTTAACCCCTGATAATGGCTAATGCTTTTGTCGTCTAACTAAATTTTTGGGTTGCATTTTCTCTTCACTACAGGACGCCATCTTGATGATACATGGGTAGCATACATTGGCAATGATTTCCAGAGGATGGGGAAGTGGCAGAAAGTTAATTCAGGCATTCCTAGCGGAAGATTTGGGCATACATGTGTTGTAATTGGTGATTGTCTTGTTCTTTTTGGAGGAATAAATGACCGTGGTAACCGTCACAATGATACATGGATAGGGCAGATTGCATGCCATGAGAACCTTGGTATCACATTGTCATGGAGGCTGCTCGATGTTGGGTCTATTGCACCACCAGCACGTGGGGCCCATGCTGCATGTTGTATTGATAATAGGAAGATGGTAATTCATGGAGGGATTGGGTTGTATGGTCTCAGATTAGGTGATACTTGGGTTTTAGAACTATCAGAAAATTGTTGTTTTGGGTCATGGCAACAGCTTGTGACTCGCCCATCGCCTCCTGCTCGTTCAGGACACTCCTTGACTTGCATAGGAGGAAACCGCACAGTTTTATTTGGTGGTAGAGGAGTGGGCTATGAGGTGCTTAATGATGTCTGGTTCTTGGATGTGCATGAAGGTTTTTTCAAATGGGTACAAATACCCTATGAATTACAGAACATTCCCGCGGGATTTTCCCTCCCACGAGTTGGACACTCAGCTACGCTCATATTGGGAGGCCAAGTACTAATTTATGGAGGGGAAGATTCATCCAGGCGACGGAAAGATGACTTCTGGGTGCTGGATACTAAAGCAATACCATTCACTAGAGTGCGGCAATCTACGTTGGACTCAAAGGGATTATTGCTGAATATGTGGAAAAGGTTAAGGGCAGAGGGTTATAAACCCAACTGTCGGTCATTTCATCGAGCGTGTCCAGATTATTCGGGCCGCTACTTGTATGTGTTTGGTGGAATGGTGGATGGTTTGGTTCATCCCGCTGAGTCATCAGGGTTGAGATTCGATGGGAGACTGCTGCTCATTGAGCTTGTACCATTGCTGTAAAAAGGAACGCGATACAGCCTAATGCCAGAGTATTATGGTTGCTGCCATTGCATTCATGTCAGTTCTTTCAGGTAGCTCACCAATGTTATATGTACATCTTTTGTGAATTCAAATCATCAGAAATAAAAGGTGTTGTGATGTTCCGACCAGAATATCTAAAAGTTGATTGTAGTAACCAAGTTATGAATTGGTAGTGCTGTGAAGAAGAGTAACAGAATTTCCTAGGCTTTGAATAATGTGATAAAGAAACTTGAAGGACCAGCAGTTTGAGGTGTATCGAAGGCAGCACTAGTAAATTTCTACAGGATGTTCATTTTGAAATCAAGGCCATTTTTGGACTGGCACTATGTAATTGCTACTGTCAAGTGCTGAAATCAATGTACCTGATTCCTGGGGTGAAAGGTACCTAGAAAGTCCAATGTTCAATAAAAAATTGATAAATCCTTAGCGTAGACAAAACAGTAAACTAGTTAAACAAGTCGTGAGTGTCGGTTCAATTAGTAAGGTAGTTTTAGTTTGATGGTAAATGTCTATTGGTAATTAGGAAAAATGTTCTAGCAAAGAACGGTTCTGATCTTGTGAAAGCATTCCAGTTTGTGGCACATTCATAAGAGTGTTTTGTGAATGATGTTTTAAGTGCTGAATTAAGACAATATAACGCAACGATACAGTATAGCTAATTGTAAAGTGAACGTTGCCCCATTAAATTCTTTCTATGGTAATTATTAGCATACCTTGATGGCAAAAATTATTTCCCTTCTTCATTCAAGTTTTATGGCTTTATGCACCATATAAAATCCAACCCAACCTTTTCAAAAATTGAAAAAAAAAAAAAAAAACTCAAAGTCAAAATTGATCTGGGTAGTTCGATAACGTAAAATTGACTAGTTTGATATTCACAGGATAAAGAAATGCTACACTTTCTGAGAACAAAAGGGTGTTACTCTATTCGTTTCTTCAATTTTACAACACTCGGGGGAGACAAAAATAGTGATGACTAGGCTACTGAAGATTACAAAAAGAATTACAGCAAGACAACCAATTGACTTGGTTTCAAGTGATTACTAAATTTAGTAGGAAAGACTCCAACAAAATAATCAGCAAGAATTTGATCATGAGTTCAATATCAATTTGGTTCTCCACATTTCTCCAAGTACCTTCCTCGGTGCCGGATTGTCTGGTCCCTTATCTCGCTGTCCTGATGTGAAGTACAACCATCCATTCCAGTAACCAGCTAGAGTTGTTTTCACACGGTAAGGGAGTTTTCCAATCACATGCCACTTCTGTCAATGTTAAATAATAATAATAATAATAAGTAAATACAAATCAATCAGTTGTAAATCTGTGGAAGTGACTGACAATTACAAATTACATACTTAATAGCAGGTATCCAATGCCTAGATACAATAAGCAATATTATACAACCAAACAGCACAACTTTGTTACTTGAAAATATAAAAAACTAACCCTAAATGTTATCATCAAAATTGTTCAACTATATATGATAGTAACATTTAAATGTACTTTACAAATATACCTAGCCTTGGTCAAAATAATTGCTATTAAATATTGGAAAGTAACGCAACATTCCACTTAAGCCTAATAATACGCAAGCACCTCTTACTTCAACAAAAGTGTTTGATTTACGTGGCTAGGCAGCACGGAATTAAGCAGCACTCATGTTTTTAAGTTTGTTTTCTACAGCATTTTATACAGAACAGCCAGCTGATGTAGCATCAGCCACTTTGTTTAGGCAAATAAATCAACTGTGTGCACATGTGGTTGACAAAGTATATTAGGAGGATAAAAAGCTGATACCAGTGTGTTTAAGTTGAACTGAAATATTTCTCCAACCAGAACCATCTTTTTGGTTGTAGGATGCTTCTCTGTTGTGCCTCCAACAATGACAATAGAATTGTTGGCAAGCACCCAAGCAAATTCAATGTGAGAATCCGGTTTTGGCATAGAAGGCAAGACTTTCCACTTCATCTTGTCATCCAGCATGTAGACATCATCATATACAAACTGAAACAACAAAAATTGAGAGCTGTAGTGAAGGCACTAATTAATGGACAGAAAGGGCATAAGGGTACAGCAGTTGAAAGAAAAAGGAAAGGAGATTGATTAGACCAAGACCTAGCAATCATCCTATACTCCGTTGACAACCCCAAAGGCACTTCAGTCATTAGAAAAAGTACATCCTCGTTACATGGAGGGAAGGAGATTGGTAAGACATAGCAACTAATCAAACTACATAATATTGTTTCATGCCCTTCTATATCATTGCAGACCTGATTGAATTTGAACTGTATAATTTTCATCTCATCAACCAACATCCATAGTTTATGCATTAAAGGAAGAGAAACCCCTAACCACCAGTTCTCTATACACGAGGACAAGCTTCTAAGAACATAATCTGCAAGTAGTTGCTTTTAGGGGAAAAAAATGTATGCAAAAACTTTATAACAGTTGTGAGTAGCAACTTCATCAAATGTATCACCTAGCATTTTACACAAATGTAGTCTCCCACCTTGTTCCCTTAACCTTGGAATCACTTAACATGACCAAGTCACACACTGGATTGAAACAGGAATCAGTCAACTCCAAGGCACAAAGAAATTTACTCACAAGTCTACAGTCTCTCCACATTGCATAGGAAACCTGCGTTCATGTATCTCCTAACAAGCTTGTATGTTCATTAATTACAGTATACGTGTCACATGGCCACACACTTATCACATGGTTGCTGCATAATTACCTACTGCATATATTTTTTGTAATTCCATCCCCTTAATTGAGTGATTCCCTTAACCCTGGAATCACCCAACATGACCAAACCACACACTTGATTGAAACAAGCATCACTCAACTCCAAGGCACATAATATACTCACAAGTCTACATTCTCTCTACATTGCATAGGAAACCTGAGTTCGTGTATCTCCTAACAAGCATGCATGGTGTCACATGGCCACAGACTTATCACATGGCTGCCTCATCATTACCTACTGCATATTTTTTGTAATTCCGTCCCCTAACTGAGTGAGTCCCAGATTATCTACCTCTCATTATCATTACTGTCCACCATAGCCTCACTTGTCTATCAAAGAACACCTTGAAGTTTGCAAAATCATACTAGCCAATAAAAGGACGATACAGGACCAGATTATCTACCTCTCATTATCATTACTGTCCACCATAGCCTCACTTGTCAATCAAAGAACACCTGGAAGTTTGCAAAATCATACTAGCCAATAAAAGGACGATACAGGACCCATTCCAGTGCAAATGATCATCCAGATTAATCAAAACAAATTCACCAAACATGCAACAAAGACAAAGTAATCAATTACCTCATTCCTCCGAGAGCACTTGAAAATAGGCGATCCTGGTTTGGCCATAAAATCACCTTCTTGACCGCCAATAACAAGTAGACGATCATCAACCACAACGCAAGCCCTAAATCAAATTCATGAAAAACAAAGCACATGAGATTTACACAAGGCAAATCCAATTGATGCTTGAAGCTATCATTAACTTGACAGCAGATATCAAACCAATAAAATTGCATTTCCATCAAATTGCACTCCAACTACTTATGCAGTTTGTAATCCAAGAAGCCATACAAGTCAAAAAGAAGCAAAATCTGGAATTCAGTTGAGCCCCTTGAAGAATCCCACAATTCTAAGACAGGGCAAAAAAGAAGCAAAAGACAAGGGGTTGCAATCCAAAATTAAGCGTGGTGGAAGACAAGGAAAGCCAAAGAACTTTGGACAGTTTTCTACACTGGAGGGAAACTTCAGATGATTTTTATTTATTTCAGTGGGAGAAAAACCTCTTCTGATGCATAATATAAAACATTAAACCAATTTTATTGACAACAAGAATCGTACACAGGCAATGGACCAGTAAATCCCCCCAAGCAAATGAAAACATTACCAAAGAACAAAAACACCTTCCAGTCTCTATAAATAAGAACAAGAAGAATCCTGGAATTGTTCAAAAAACCAAAGCCCATACAGATGCTATGAATTTATATTTGACTATTTGTCCCATAAGAAATCAAACCACCTCCACTTGTCAAAAAAGCAAAGAAAGCACAGCATGTCCATAAACCCAAAACTTTTTTTCTCCATCATCTAAAGAGAAGTGATTCTCAACTAATAATGAAACTCAAGAAGCCTGACAACCAAGAAACTTTAGCTTCTTTAAGAAGCTTGCACCAAACACTTAAAGCGGTTGGAAAGGGAAGGAGTAGTCAATAGTTTCTAATTTCCTTTTGCACATAAGAAACTAATCAGGACAAAAATAAACCAAAGGCCATCAACTTTTTGAACAATATCAGGAGTGTTACTCCTTCCACAAGCCAAAAATCAACAGGGAAATTAAGCTTACAAGGAACTTTAGCCTCCCCTATCATCAAAGCTAGGTGGAATAGAATTGATGTAAGACTTGTTATCCAGGAGAACCGAATTCAAATTGGTTTAAAAAGGTATCTAGACAAATGAGAGGAGAGCTTAACTAAGCAGAAAATATTGTGTGTGCATATCCCTTGCTATGTGAAATAATTCAAGATGGCATCAATAGGACAGATTAAATTTTAGCCAAAAACACACACACCAAGAGAGAGAGAGAGAGAGAGAGAGAGAGAGAGGGAGGGAGAGGGAGAGAGACAGAGAAGTCTTGAGAGGAAGAGGGCCAATGAGGCAATCGAGCTTAGAATAACACCAACATATAAGGAAATTAACAGTAGGGCACCTTAGATTAAAAGTTGCACCTTTCAGGCTTTCTGGATGATGGTTCCTATAGGTGGGAAATTTTCTTTTTTATTTCAGCATTTACATCACAGAATCCAGCCATTAATTGGGACTTGGGGCAACTTGGAAGTCCCCATCATAATCATAATGTATATTACCTTAAATCTATATGATATCATGTTATGCATAGACTTCCCCAAGTGCAAAATATATAAGTGAAAATTCTAAACCATCAGTGTAAGAATATGATCAAAATCAGAAGCAGAAACGCAAAAGGTTGAAAAAGGAATCTTCATGTTTCCTAAAGGATAAGAAGCACCAAGGCGTATAACTTTTATTTTTAAATTATCATCCTTGAATATATGAAAGTGTGAAATGCTCATAATAAGAATGCAGCATAGACGAAATAACAAAAACATTAAATATAACCTAACAAAATCCACAAACCTATGAGGTCCTCCACGAGGAATTGGAATTTCAGTTCTCCACTCCTTTTCTAATGGTTTTCCATCTTTGACTGCAAGGCTCCAATGATCTACTTCAGGTGTGTACCGATTCTCCCCACTGCCACCCATCACATGTAGTCTACCTCTCCAAAGTTGAGTTGCAGGCGCATACCTGAAAATAATCTTATTAGACCTTTTTCACAAAATTTTAAAACAGCAGAAAGAACAAAAACATCATGAACAATCTTGGACAACAAATAAAAATAGCCCCTCATGGATTACAGCACCGCCACTGGGCATTGCTATCTTAAACTAGTCAGAGAAAAGGGTTGCCGTTAGCTATCCAACTTAGTACCGCTGCTAAGCAGAGTACATTTAGGACTATAACCCACAATAAAATAACAACCATGTCAAAAAATCCTAAAGGTAAGCCAAATTGAATTTCATTTATAAGCCAAAGTTTAGTTAGTAAACAATGAAAATGATGATTGTAGAAGATTTAAATGTACTTAAGAAGAATCTCATAAATAACATAAAGGATAACACTCTCTATACAAATCTTAGTCCCCTTTGAGAGAATACACACGAAGCTGCAGCAAATGCATTCATATATCTTGACATTTAATTTCTCATCTCTGCACTATTTGTCCTTGTAGTAGAACTTCTTAAATTGTAATTAAAAAATTATGGCAAAATTAATGAAATGCTTCTTGACTTTTAATGATTTTTTTTAAAAAAAAACTAGGGAACAAAATGGAAGCACAAGAAAGAACCATAAGTTAAAAAGGCATCAACATTTCTGAAGATCCATTAACACAAGTTACAATAAAGGTGTCTAGTGTCAAAGTCCATAAAAAGGGGAGGTTACAACTTTAAATCTTCCTCATTATTTGTCTTTCCCTTTAAACAAAATGCATTTAGTCTCCATAAAAGAACCATAAGTAAGGATCAAAACAGTGAAAACAAACAAGTATTGAGGAAAAAAATGCTGCAAATAGTAGAATTTAGATGAGAACCAAATTGGTTTCTATAAGGAAAATTAACAAAAAAACAGGGAGTGTTTCTCTGGTGCAAGCCCAACATATGATTTTCAACCATGACAGAATAGACACATTCACGCATACCGAGGAACAGGTAAGGGTAGCAGGTCCTGCCATTTCTTTGTCTCAGTATCGAGCACAAATGTATGGGCTGTAGGCCCTCCGCATTGCGGACCATATTGTCCGGTAACTACATAGATATATCTACCATCTGTTACCATTCCTAAATGTGAATGGGCCATTTCTCTTGGCATATCAAATCTTCCTCCCCATGTGTTATCTGTAAAATTGTAGATATCAACATGTGAATGCACCTGTGAACAGAAAACAGTACAGACAACTCTATAAGCTCAAATATATAGTGAGAGGGTTTCACAAAACAGAAACAAGTACAATGAGGGAATGTTACATTTGATAACCAATTGGTAACATAAATAAGCCATATCATGATGTGCAACTGCTTCTCAGGAGCACTACAGTAACATATAATGCCAACCCAAATAATTGAGAAAGGCGTGATAATCTGACACTATTGGTCTTTTAAAAGTAAATAATTCCATCCTGATGTAGAATGAAAAATTAGTATTCGCCCCACATTGCCCCTCTAACATAAGAAGCCAAAAAGGTCTCAACATTCAAAAGGACTGTCCTTTTGTTTAAGCAGAGGTGATGTAAAGAATAATGCCACGAAATTGTGTGTTTATTTATGTGTGTGAATATGCCAAAAAATTCAACCATGAGCAGCATAGGAGCAGTAAAATGTCACAGAAAATCAACTATGAAGGGGAGTGGGAACAGTTAACACTTGGTATGAGATAAAAAACCTGAAGGCTTAAAAAATTTGTTACGTAAATCCCAGAAATCCAGAGAGGGTTTAGTAGCAGTCATGAATATCACCCAAGAACATCATTAAGCTATGATGACCCAAGAAAAGTTCTCAACTAGAAAAATAACAATAAGCTAAAGTCTCTTTCATGCATTACAGTTACTTTTTAATGTATATATATATATATATATAGATAACACAAAACTAGAGATGGGAATTTGGCTCAAAATGGTTTCAAAAGAATGGTTCAAAATTGTCTAAAATAAACAGACAACAATCATAACATCCCTTTTTCTTTTCTTCTTCTTCTTCTTCCATTTTTTTTTTTGTTTTTTTGTGGTGGGGGTGTTTCGATTTTTTTTTTTTGGAGGGGGGGTGGGGGTTTGGTTTAAGCTCATGGTATATGTAAACTCAAATTTAAGTATATCCAACTAAACATAAAAAATCTTCAAAGTTAAAATCTACAATTAATACTAGTTATCATTTAAATTAGATATGCTCTGTTCTGTTTTACACAAGCTCTGCCAAACAGAGCAACAGATGTTATTCATATACTTTGACAATATTTCCACTAAGAGAATCACATGATGAAATTTAAACAGAAAATGAATTCCACAAAAATGGGCTCAGTAGAAGCTTCTCACATAATCGATGCTTCCATATCCAGCAAACACATAAAGAAGATTCTTAATCTGTATTGCTGCCCCATCTAGACGAGGCACTGGTGCTGCTTTCATCTTTTCCCATTTCAATTCCGGTGCAGGTAAATCTTGAAAAGTTGCTGGTAAGATCCTCTTAGGAACAACATCACTCTTAGTTTTAACTTCAATATTTTCTCCCTACAAATAATGCAGGCTGGTCATTAGTTTCAAGGATCTAAACAAAAATTTTCTTTCCCAACATCTTTTCAAAAAATACAGACCCCATTCAGAAAATGCTGCAAAATCAAGGGTGAGGATCAGTATTTCTAGTTTCTAAAACAAGAAAACTTCACCAAACTAAGCAGATAAGTTTACCAGATGATGCTTACAAGAAATTTCAAGGTTTGTCCCAAATTATGGAAATCCCAAAGTCAACAAATTAAATATCAAATACTAAATCCCTAGAGATTCCCTCACCAAATAACAAATACTTTAAAGTTCTTAAATAAAGGTAAAGATTTAATTTTTTAAAATCGAAAGTGCCTCAAAAGTACATTGCTATACAAGGATAAGTTGGCTGAGGACTACAATTTAATCAAAACCCAAATCACAAATAAAATAAGATCTAAAAATCTTAATGTTGGGGGGTCAGTCACTTGTCACTCTGGGACCATATAGACTATGGGCACATCATTGATTTTGCTACATTTTAAGATAAGCAAAATTCCCTAAGCTCAAATGACTTTGAAATTGACGTTTATTAGGGTCAAGGATATGTTTATTTCCCGCATTTTACTACCCACCTAAGAGATTTATAACATTTCATGTCTGATAAAACTTTTTTGTGCAAAACTGAGCTGCACCAAGACTTATCAGGATCCCAAAACTTAAGTGTTTGTATAAGCAATGGTATTATTGCAGACACAACTAGCACTAAATAATTAGATGCAATAATACCACCGCTTGTACGAAAACTTAAGTCAACAACAATGTTATTCAGAACAGTTTATCTTCCACACATTCAAATTAGCACATAATATGCCAGGTAAAATCGAGCTGCTTGAGAACTAACCAGAAGCTCAATTCCACTTAACATAAATTGCTGTCATAACCCAAATACATTTTACTAGAAATACTTACAACTATCAGCAACCTAATTATTCTGAACCTTCCACCATGTTGCACACATTTTCTAACTTTAATTTGGTTTTAACTTGCCAAGAGGCCACAATCATTAAATGAGAATTGGCAAATCAAACTCTACACAATTACAGAACATTTAATTTTACCATGTGGGTGTTCATTATCAACAATTTTTAAGCACAATTAAGCTCTCATTTTGTAACTTTTCAAACACCCAATTCCACCAAACAACAAAATAAAACACACCCATCAAATAATAATAATAATAATCAAAACAAACAGAATGACATGATTGCACCAATGTGAAACCCTAGGTCTATTATAAAACATAAAAGAATTCAGTGCAATTAAGTAGCTGAACAAGCTTACCTTTTGTGGGCTATTATTGGGCAAGATTATGGAATTATGATGAGGGGACCAATTGGAGGCGATGTTTAAGTAAGACGAAGTGAATTTAGAAGAAGAAGCCCAGAAGAAATCAGCGACTAATGCAAACCCTAGAATCATCACAAATATCGCCAATACCACTCTCGCCGGCGACGGCTTCGTCGCGTTTTTTCCGACGAATGAGCGTCCCATATCTCTCTCTAATAATTTATCTAAATCAAATCAAAGATTCTACTATGTCATTAGGTGTATATGGGGATATACATTTATTCGTTGAGAAAAAAAAGAGAGAAGTGGAATTAACTGTTCTTTCTTCACACTGACACTCGCCCTCTGTATCTCGCTCTGTCTCTGTAAAAATTGGACGGATCTTGAAATGGGACAGACCCGAACCGAGTCCTCATCACACGCACGCGCGGTCACCACCGACATCGGCATTTTTTGTAATTTTGTTAGTCTGCTACCATTATCAAAAGATTAACGCAATATTAACCCTCATGCCCCCTGTAGTTTAAAGTAATTAAGAATAACGACATTGTTTGCTATTCTTTTCAAACGGGCCTCTACCGTGTATGGTAACTCAGGTTCACTTGATAGATGTACATCAGTATGTTGGTTACCCGACACAAATAATATATGGGCAATGGGTTTCATAACTCATACCAAAATAAAGGGCATCGGCCGTTAGAAAAGTCAATCCTCCGAAATAAAAGTTGGGCCCTTATCCGGCTCAGAGATGGGGTTAGGCTCAAAGCCCGAGCCCGACCATTTTTTAAGACTTTAAATTTTTTTAATAATTATTAATTATTTGCTTTCTGTTGTGCAATGGGCTCCCACCACTTCAAGAGAAAAATATAAGGCACTAGTCATTGCACTGCGCTCACCAACAACAAGGGCAATTACTCTTTTTTTTCTTTCTTTCTTTCTTTCTTTCTTTCTTTTTTAAAAATTTTTTATTTATATATCAAAATATTTAAGTAGTTTAAATATTTTGAAAAAAATGAACTGTAATGTGTAAGTCTTGTGTATGCTATTGCGTAATACTACAATGTCCATGTGTTGTGTTTTTGTTCTTTTATTTTATAATAATTAATATTGTTCTTTTATTTTATAAAACTCTTTGATAAAATCATAATCCTAATTTTAATAGAATTGAACTTTAGTATCTTGAGCACTAACTTGACTTTTGACCCTTAAATTCATAACAATGCCCAAATTTTTCAAGTTAAGTCAATCGAGCTAAGGCTTTATACGTTTTGTCATCCTAATAACAAACCCATCAATTCATTACAAACACTATTGATGACTAAATGGACATGCGGTAGTTAGATCGGGTCTATACAAATTCAACACAACCCATTATTGATTGAGTTTGCAAAAAATTAACCTAACCCAATCAACTAACCATGTTCCACCTAAATTGATTCAACACTTAAATCATTGGGTTGATCTCATTAAAAAATTAAAAATCAAATAGATTAAAATATTGAAAAGTTCGAAAATATCTAGTAGATTAACCTACTACAAATTCAATTCAAATAGGGATAAAAAATAAAACATGTCAATTCTCCATAGTGCCATAAAATATTAAAATGTTGTCCGCCGTCTAATATCTATTAAAAAACAAAGTAACAAAAATAAATGTTGTCTACAACATCATATGGCATGGTATTTGAATAACTATCAACTTATGTTTATTGAGAATTGATGGTTTGATTTCAATTTTGAACTTGGAGTCCAGTGAATCAGCATCAATATCATGTTTAAAAGAGAAAAATTGAAAAGAGAAAATAAAAAACACTTAGGAACTATGTTTGGTTATTTAGGGCTTTACATTTCACATTTGATATTTTTTTCCTCCTATTTATTAATTTTTGGCTTATTTGAATTATATGGGTTTATAGCTTTATATTAGCGAATCCAACGAAAAATTTTGACCAAATCAACCTATTTTTATCGGGCTAGATTGAGATTTTGCTTATTTGGGTTCATGCTCAAGCAGCAAGGATCACCTCAGTGCAAGCGTCTGAAGGCTAAACAGAGCCAAAATTCCTATTTATATTTTTTAAAAATCATTAATAGTCCTTTTATATACATATATAAAAAGGACTGCCTGGTAAAATATTTGGCATCTTCTAAGAACCTACCCGGGAATCTGGAAGCAAAATTCACGAATTTATTTGATGTCAATTACTTTGAGAAGTATTCTCTCTATATACCGAGCGAACAACCAATTAAATGCATCTAGTCACATGATAATTTATCTACTTGTTCTTTTAAAATACATAAACAAGTATAAGCCAGCCAAGACTAAAGTGGTGGCCGGCATGACGGCCAAGATCAAAAGTAAATGTGTTTTTGAATCTTCCATGCTATTCATGATTCAACCCATTCTTCAGCTTTGAAACGAGGCTCTAAATAATTGCAGTATGTTTGCTTAAGAAATAAGTCAAGCCAAACCTTTCTTCATATCTAAAAATTGCACATCATGATGAAGGTTGTTAACAAACTACAACCGAGTTGCTTTAAAATAAAGCCTCAACAACTTGCAAAAAAAAAAAGCAATATTTTTTTTCTCAAAAGGAAATTATGATGCTTTTCCTTTGCTAGGACATTGGCACATGTCTAAGAATTTGCCGTTGATAAAAGCATTAAATTGGCATGCAAAATGAACTCTCTCTATATATATATAGATACGTCACCAAACTCATCTTACACAAATTTCATGATTGAAAAAGTAAATAAACACTACAGATTGTATGTGAAGACAATATATTTTCATATCTCACAACAATATTTTTTTTTTCCTATTTAACATAACCGCAATCTGCTCACACATTAGATTCCCTACTACTCAACCAACCTTCACCACAAAGCCATCACTCCCTATAAGGAAAAAAATAAATGGGAAAGAGACCTTAAAGATCTATACAAGAAGGTAATATGCAAAAACACTAACACAAACAATGCCGCCTGATCAATCATCATCATTACTCCTCATTCTACTACCACCTTCACTATCCACGGCATCCAATTTTAAAGGACAAAAAAAAAAAAATCTTAAACAAGCAATTGACTGAAAAAGCTCGTGATGCACGTACGACTAAACTGGTATGACGTCGTTCTTGGAAGCATCTTCGCATCTTAATACAATTCCATCAAGGCTAGCAGGAACAATACATTTGGCCCATTGGCATCCTGTGGTGATAGGTTCAGGCGGAGGGACAATCATGAGCACGTTGTCATTCCTCTGAACAACTCCCATTACACTAACAGTGCTTCCTTCTTTGATATACCTACAAAACGAATAGTTATAAAAGATTTGGAAACTTGTCAATCGCATAATAACACTTGTTGTTTCTTAACTAAAAGAAAGCAGCCCACACTCAGGTCAATGATTACAGTGAAAACACGAACTCAAAGGGTTTACCCTTCTTTCAGTCGCATTATACGATCATCACTTGAAAGATTCCTATCCGCCAACCACCTGATGAACTCGGGAGATAATTCTTCCTTGCCAGGATTGACATCAATGGCGGGAAATCATCAACATAAGGAGTCACCCTTGCTCCATACCCAGTTTTAACCAATGCTCTTAACCCAGACTGGAAATCAGAGATGTAGAAGTCAACCGCACGCCTCTGCAAAATTATATGAAAAAAGAATCCAGTCAAAAGTGTGAAAAACAACAAAGCTTAAGTGAAAATTTATCCTACATGAAAGGGAGTCCTTCGATAATGAAATATCAGCACCCCATCAATTCAACTTGAATAAACACAGGCAAAGAGATGAAGAATGTGTAATAGAAAAATGTGGAATTGGCATTTAAGGTGGTGAAAGATGGTAGTTAACACACAAAAGCAAGACTTGTTCACCAACCCAGAAACCACACTTAAAGGTGAGATACCTGTTATCAGTTCAAATTTCACATATTGACTTGAAGTATAAAATCTGACAAAATCAATTCATCAATTAATTGTCCAACAAATCTAAATAAAAAAGAAATAAAAAGGAGAAATTGTCCGAAATAACTCGGGAAACAACGGCGAATACGTTTATCAGATGACAAACTATGAATCAAAATTACCATGTCAATTTTTCAATTACTCACTTCTAATGATCTGAGCCCCCAAGTAAAACGGCGATGCGTGGGGTTGGCAGCTTTTGAACCCCATCCTCGGTACTCGTACAAACTTGTGGATGTGTATATACATCTAGGAACTTTTTGGAAGGATGACTCAAGAGGAACATTACCACAGGTGACAACCTTCAAGAACATAAACAAACATTTTATACAATATCATTCAAACACTTTGGTAAATGATAAAGAATTACCACAAAAATGAGCATACCATTGGCATCAGAAATTACATCTTGAAGGGTTCAATGCCCTTGTATACAGAAACATATATCTATTAGACACTCAACTCTTAGACAAACATCAGAAATTGGTCTTTCTTTCAGTATCTAACTAAATATCTAGTAACAGAATTCTTTATCATGCCCAAACATACTGAAGTGCAGCGATAACCAGCCTACCCTTCAACCAACACATCCTAGAGAAGATGCATTATCAAGAATCCAGATTATTCAATCCATCATCTCCACTAAATTTTCATTATCATCATCTCCAAAGGAAAACTTATAAGAAGATGCATTGTACATGAATCCTATCGATAGCCTATCCAGCATGATATCTTTCTTTGGGAACTAAAATATAGTTTGCAGAGCACTCTGATAAAAAATTTCATTTGCTTTTTGGTTACTTTAATTTTTATGTGCACAGTGAAATTCCTACTCCAAAGTTACATCTCCACTCACAAACACAATGAACTCTTTACAACATTCAATGGTGCAAATAAAAAAAGAAGAAGAAAATAATGTAAATAACTAGAAGCAGATTCAAGAGATTGGCAAGAATAATGACACTAGACAACACAAACTGTTGATTAAACTATACTTTTTTTTTTAATTAAACCAACAAATATGTATTAAAATCCAAAGGATGTTATTAAGTAAATCACATACCCCAGAGATCTTCACAAATTGGCCATTCTTGGCGTTTCTAAGCTCAGCGTCTGGATAACGAGCAATATAACTAATAATAGCTTTTCTTCCCCAAAATGTATTCCAACCAAACAAAGCAGCAACACAGCTGAAAAGGACCACAACAACAATGAGCAGAATGGCATTGTGAACTGCTCCAAGAATAAAACCACCAGCTATAAATCCCATCACAAAAAGGAGAATCAACGACCAGAATATTGGCTTTGGGAAATTCCTCTTGGAGTCAAAGTCCTCATCTTGGCTAAGGACAGTGATGGCCTGATTATGAGCAACAGAGCTTGGTATTTTCATTGATCCTGTGGAGTCCAAAGGACCAGATACCTTCCTTGGTGCCCCAGATGAATTAAGCGGACCTGAAGAGATCGGTCCAGATGTAATGAGACCAGTAGTAGGAAGAGCAGGAGCAAGGGGGCCAGAATTTTGGCGGCCGCTCGGTGTCACTCCTCCAGATTGAGGACCGGAAGACTTCTTTAATGGTTCCCCATGTTTATTAAGTGGTCCAGAATTTGACTTCTTTAATGAAGCTGAACCAGACATGACTCCAGAAGAAACAGGACCTGACGTTGAGTAGCTAGCCCTAGAGGCAGCATTAGGCATGATAGGTCCTGAATGTGAAGCAGCGCCACCAAAAGATCCAGTCCTTGAAGGAGCATTATTTATAGGTCCTGACTTCCTAGACTTGGAACCATCAACAGGGATATCAAACATTTTCCCTAGCTCTCCAGATTTTTTTATATCGCCTCCAGTATAAGGCATGGCTACTGAGCTCATTGTTGGTGTCCTTTCTTTGGGCTGCTCTGGCCGGCCTGATACGTAAAGGCCATTGCTGAGCTGATGAGATGGGAACCTGGAACCCATCTTGCTACTCTAAGAGGCTCCACGCAATACCACAAACCAAAGACCACTAGTAGTATGCTGATGCGATTTTCACAGTTCACCTAAGAATAGAAGAACTAAGCCAATCAGAAGGAAGAAGAAAATATCCGACTTATGCCACCATCTTGTAAAAAAGTCAAGATAAAGAAGAAGATCCAAAGCAAACCAAAAGGAGTCGGGACTTTGGCTGAGTGCAAGATACCATCGTATGAAGACTTATTTTAAGTATTTTCATGTTTCCCACACATACAAATTCTTGATATTAATCATCTTGCAAGATGTAGAATAGCAAAATTTTATGTAGGAGTCAAGAGATAACATTTACAGACTTCTACCGCCCAGAGTTTCAAAAAAAAAAGAACCACAAAAGAGTGAGATCTAAGACATTTAAGAAAAGTAACATCTGATTTCAATACTTAAAACTTATTGCTTCTTGTCTATCTCATGTTCTCTAAATCATCATACAAACAAAAAGGAGAAACGTTCTAAAATATTCGAATTTTCCATTTAAGAAAGGTTTCAAATTTCATCTAAGCAACATTTGCACACACGATGATGATGATGATGATAATAATAATAAAATGAAGAAGATCTACAATGAACAAGTAGAAAGTTCAAGTTTAAGAGCTCTCTCAAGCACAAACAAGTGCAATATAACTCCCCTAGCAATGCTAATTGCTAAGTCCAACACTTAATACTCTTAACCTAACCACAGTTCCTTATCCAACATTCTCCAGAAGCAAGCAAAAAAAAAAAAATCAAAAGAACAAAGATACCCAGTTCAACAAAAACTACAACAAAAAAAATCAGAAACTTCCATTTAGAGAAAGATTTGACCAAAACGACACCGTTCAAACACTTCAACTACCAAATACAAAGAAGAAATTTATGAACTTAATTCAAGAAATTAAAACACACCCAGATCACCATTCCGAGCAAAACCCAAGAAAGCGGGAAAGATCTAAGAAACAAGCTAAGATTTTGGGTTGTTTTTTCAAAAGCTAAAGTTAGTAACAAAACAAGGCAGGGACAAGATTGGAAATTGAAAAAAGCATAAATATCACAAACTTACCAGTTAAAGTAGTAGCGGGACTGTAGCAGTAGCAGTAGTAGCAGCAGAAGAAGAAGAAGAAATCTGAAAATTTGGAGACATCTTTTGCTGCAGCTGCTGTTGTTGTTGTTTGTGTTGCTTGTTTCTCTCACTAGAAAATGGCAGGTGTTTCTCTCTCCAGAACCTTATACATATAAATGTGTTGTGTCTTGTGTGTGTGTTTGTGTGCTTGTGAGTGTCACTTGCGAGAGCCGCAACAACTGGTGGGTTGTCTCGTCCAGCAACAAGCTTTTTTTTTTCCCCCCTCAAGCTAAAATGATTATTAAGACACTAATTAGTAATTATTGTTTTTTCTTTTTTTCTTTTTTATTATATTTACAACCACAATTGTTTGGTTTATTTATTTTATAAATATTTCCTAAATTAGCTCGATTAATTTGAATATCCGGACTCATAACGAATGTCAAATATTTAAAAGAAAATTAACTTTCAAAAATAGTACTTTAGCCCTCAACTTTAAGAATAATTTGATGATAACATTGTTTGAATATCTTAACACAAGATCACAAGAATATGCTTTTTAAAATTTAAAGAAAAATTAACATCTATATAACAGGCAAACCCTCGACCTTAAAAATGAGACTATAAAATGTCTTGTACATGTCGAAGAGTGTGGTTTGTCAATGTTTTAATTTTAGTGCCTGTTTAGTATAGTTTATTTTATAGGCTTATATAAATGCTTATTTAATTATATAAATTTTTATCATAAGTTTTATTATTATTTGATTTTTTTAATAGAGTTTTGAAGTTTAAATAAACTATTTTGCCTCTATTAGTGAAAGTTCAAATTTTAAGGTTTTAAAAATAGAGGTTGAAAAATTTTTTAAAATTTCAAAATATTTAAAATATCTTCTACTTATTTAATAATTTTATTTTATTCTTTTTGTAATATAACTTTAAAAAATTTATTTATTAAAATAATTTTATAAATTTTTAATAAAAATTTTCATCAATAACTAAACAATTAAAATTTTTTAAATAAGATTTTATTTTATAAAAATTTTACTAACAAAAGCTCTAATTAAATAGATTCTACTTTGAAAAATTATACCAAACTTAACTTTAATCATATGAACAAAAAATAAAGTTATTTAGACTAAATACGATATTTAAAAAAAAAAATTTATTTTTTTACCCATTTACTTAAAATCTGTTGGATAATAGAAAACATTTAATAATTTATTGTTTATAATAATTAGAAGTACTACGCTACCCAAAAGTGCTATGATTTGATATAGATAAGTTCCTCTTTTCTCTCTCACCCTCTCCGTTAGGTTATTGAAATGACTTATGGCGTCATGTTACTTTTTTTGAAATGTCAATAATACCCTTCATCGTTCCTCTAATTCTCTTTTCCTTTTTACTTCTTTCTTATTTTTTTTAAAGTTTTTTGATAAGTTTTTTAAATTATTAAAATCAAACAATCAAGTACATTTGCAATTATTTTTTTTATGCTATAAACACAAAAAAAAAATAGTAAAAAGTATTTTTCTACTTATTTCTTTTTTGACCTTTTTCTTCCCAATTTATTTTCACGAACTCGAGTGATAGGATAGGGTGTCCTTAAAATACTGTAGTCCGACCCAAATTGACCACACGAACGACTGATATTGACTTGATCATTTTTATTGTCTCCGCCATTTAAATGTCACAAATATTTGACCACTAATTAATGATAAAAAAAAAAAAAATTAAACGTGGTGATATCACATCAAATCTCACCATTGGTCTTTGTCAAGGGCACACAAAATTTCATCTAGATAGGGAACTGATGTGACTCAATCAACATATTATAATTTTTTTAACAGAAATTTCAAAGATTTCGGATTTGGTTTCATCCGCCACCCATTTGTTTATTTAAGTACCGTACTTAAATTTCTTTAAATGCTAGTTGTTTTGCTTAGTGGCAGACATCAATGAATGTTCAAGCATCCCTGTTATATGCAAACTGTTTTCACATCTTAGGACTATTTATTTTCCCCTTTTTTTTTTTTGTTTTTCGATAAGAGGACTGTTTATTTTAGGGAAGTTTTCAACTTGCCCACAAAATAATTGCAATTCATTGTTTAATACATCATTACTATTATTATGATTTGTTATTTCTCTAAAGAATAATCAGAGCCCATATCAGTATTCATTACACATGATAATGAATTTTTCTTTAAGTTTTGTTAGTGATGCTAATCATGTTTGTTTTTTTTGTGCAAAAAGGCTCTTTATATGAAAAACAAGTTTGTCTACATCAATTACATCAAAACTGGTCAATATTTTATGTCCTGCCCACAAAATCAAGCTTTCATTTGACTTTTTTTTTATTTTTTTATATAACAATAGTGACCTACAAGCAAGATTGACCCCCTATGTAAATATCAAATTAGTTGTCCTCCACAGATGTTTGATAGTGAAATAAACAGGCTTTTATTAATGATCTATCAGTTTAATAAAATCCTATCACATTCGCATTTATTAGAAAAATAACCATGAAGATTAATTAAAAATAAAAATAAAAATTTGCATATTCAACGTAACGCTGCCGGCTCATTCCATTGACGACTTTTATAACCAAAGACGTTTTATCATGGGAAATTTACAATATTAGCCAAAAAAGTTTTACAAAATACACAAATAACCATCCAACTTTTTTTCTTTCAATATTAGCCAAACAACAAAATTTTGGACCATTCTAGCCCTCTCATTCTCACCCAATTTTTGGCAAACGGAAGCATCTCTCAACAACTTCCTCACCAATCGACGGCACCGGAGAAGAACGACGGCGTCAAGCATCAGCGGCAATCACTAGATCTCACGTCGAACAACATAAATCACGCCAACAGTAAGTCCAATAGAAGTGAAGAAATCAAAAAATCAAAGATTGAACTTCAAAAACCCTAGGTACGAAATTCGGAATAAATGATTTATGTTGTTGTGTTGTGTGATTCCTTGTTTGGTGGATGTGTGTTGTGATGTTTCATGTTGTTTGATGTTGTTTTGGTTGTGGTAGTTGTTGTTTGATGTTGTTTTGGTGGAGGGTTGAAGGTGAGGAGAAGGAATTTGGGTGGTTGGGAGGAGAAGAGATTTGGGGGGGTGGGAGGGAGGCTAGGGCTGCCGCCCGCCCAGGTGGGCGACAGATCAGTTTGTCGCCCGTAGCCTAGCCTCCTCATGAGCCTCGCCGAGGGTGAGCGACAGATCTGGCTATCGCCCGTAGCGCGAGCCTCGCGCAAGGCCAGTGTGGGCGGGCGGCAAGAGTGCAGCCGAGCTCGCTCGCGAAGCTCGCGCAAGCCTCGCGCTTGTGGTAGGGCAGGACAGACAGGTCTGTCGCCCAGCCTCGCGCGCGAGGCTTGCGCGAGCCTTGCGCGCGCTGGGCGACAGACCTTGCTGTCGCCCAGCCTCGCGCGCGGGCCTTGCGCGAGGCTCGCGCGCGCTGGGCGACAGCCAGATCTGTCGCCCAGCCTCGCGCGCGGGCAGCCCTAGCTCTTCGGGGTCCCTCTGTTTTTTTGTGCGACGGGCAGTCCGTCGCACAAAAAAACAGCAACTATGTAAAATTTTTCAGCCATCGCCCAAAATAATGTGCGACGGGAGGAAATCGCTCTCTGAACTTTTGTGCGACAGGCAACTCGTCGCACAAAATTTCAGAGAGCGAATTCCTCCCGTCGCACATTATTTTGGGCGACGGCTGAAATTTTTTTTACACCGTTGCTGTTTTTTTGTGCGACGGACACCCGTCGCCCAAAATTTTGGGCGACGGACGGCCCGTCGCACAAAAAAACAGAAGGACTCCTCCCACCATCTAAGGTTATTTTGTGCGACGGCCAAAAAAATAATGTACATGGTTGCTGTTTTTTTGTGCGACGGAAACCCGTCGCCCAACATTTTGGGCGACGGACGGCCCGTCGCACAAAAAAACAGGATGACTCCTCTCACCCAACTAACGTTATTTTGTGCGACGGCCAAAAAAATAATGTACATGGTTGCTGTTTTTTTGTGCGACGGGAACCCGTCGCCCAAAATTTTGGGCGACGGACAGCCCGTCGCACAAAATTACAGCAACTATGTTTCTACTTTTTTTTGCCTCACACACAATAACGGAAACTGGAGAGAGGTGCTCTCTGTGCTGCATACCAACACATTTATTGTGTTATCATGTTTCCACTGTGCAATTTGTCGTTTCAATAAATTTTGTTATGTTTTTTTAGGCCATTGTTATGAATTCTAATTTGTGATCAAAATTTCATTTTGTTATAGATACATGGCGAAAAAGAGTTTTGCGAAGCGTAATCCGCCAGGCCCGAGGAAGGATCCAGGCGTGATGAAGTTAGGATTTGATAATCATTTTCCGGGCCGTATTACGGAGACCTCAAAATTTAACAGAGTCATCAAAGCGATCCGTAGTAAGTTAACGAAAAAACAGTTGTCATTATTCAAGAATGATGTTTTCGGGCAGTTTTTGCATTTAGAGAGTTATGCCTTCAGTGGTGTTATAATCCACAATTTATTACTTAGACAAGTGGCACATAATAAAACCGATGAGAATCAATTGTGGTTTCAAATAGGAGAGCAACTAACACGCTTATCGATTGCGGAGTGGTGTTTAGTTACGGGGCTGTCAGGTGGTAAAAACATCATACCACGTGCTCCAGAAGTGCCCCATAGGTTACTCCTAATTTTTTGATGGTAGATTTAAACACTTGAATCTAAGAGAATTGGATATTGCTTTTGTCAATTTGAACTTTGATGTCATGGACGACGGTGATGCCTTGAAAATCGCGTTGTATTACTTTGCCGATAGGGTGCTGAATGGTAGAAAGGATAACAGTCAGGCTGATTTCCGATTGTTGAATTACGTTGATGATGTCGAGCAGTTTCGAAGTCTTCCATGGGGTCGAATATCATGGGAAACGGTATACAACAGCATCGATAATGCATTGAACCAAAAGGCTGAGAAATTTCAGTAGAGCACGAGGCAGATCCTTCTCATAATATTGAGAAATATAATATCTACGGCTTCAGTCACGGAGTCCAGGTGGGTAGGAAAAGAAATTTAAGTTCGTTTGTGTACTAATATATTCACGAAGTAATTTTATTTAACTTAGTATTTTTCATTTATTGCAGGCTTGGCTTTATGAAGTTATCGAGAGGTGCCATCGAGTGGGCGTCCAGGACAAGGAAGAAAATTTCCCGCATATTAAAATGGAAGGCATTTTCTTCGTCGAAAATAAGTTATGGGTTCGTCCATGCATATCTCAAAGACAACACTCGTATTGTAAGTATTACATAAATAAAACAAGCAATAATATGATTAAGGACTATATCATTATTCGAACATAAAATTACTCTTCATCAGACGCAAGGGATCATTATACAAACCATCAAGCCAAGTACAAAGGAGATGGCAAAAGGGTATTGGAAAGTCATGGAGGATAGTGTGCCTTACATCCCAAGATGGGTTCTTAACGTAAGTATCCTTCAAGATCTAATTTACAAATAACATTTTTATTCAATACGAAATCGGCGGTGGTTTTTTTATATCTTTTGTGTGCGGATGAACCTACAATCAATGAGACAAAATATTCCAAGCATAGCAAAGAAGAGCCTGGAAAAAGACCAACTCCTTGACGGAAATGACGATCATGAGCAAGAAGAACAACTCCCGACGGAAATGACGATCATGAAAGCAAAGACCCACTACAAGAGCCAGCCACACCGCTCAAAATGACGATCGATCACATGAAAAGACTCCTCCACATGCGGCGGAGGTAACATCCTCATGCACGATAAGTTAATTTTTTCTACTTTTTGATGATAACGTTAAACACAAAGATCGTTGCATTTGTGTTTGTTGATAACATCAAGGCCAAAGTTCGTGATGAGGATTTCATTACGCGGATGAACAAGATTGATCGCAACCTCTTGAGCTTAAGTCCGCATTTGAGGCGGAGCGCAAAGAACAAAGCGCATTTAGAAAACTCGTCATGGGACTTTTTGGTTCAAACAATGAGAGTACATCCCATTGGTCGCACGACGATTCCCCGATTGGACGCGTACACGTGAGCAACTTAATCGCCTTCTATCTTGTGATTATTTATCTTTGACGTCGACATGAGTTGACTAGGTTTATATTGACCATTTGACAGCCCCGGATGACGTTGGAGTTCATATTGAAGTTAGCCATCATTCTCACAAATCCTTTGACATTGTACAACTTTTGCGGTGACCAAAGTGGTGATAGCATTCAAATTTTTACGAAGACACCACCGGGCATAAGTCAGTTCGGGCGTCCTTATCGGCCGTCATATATGGTTAATAGTCCATACATGATTCCTCCTTTCAAAAGAGGAAGGAACGTGAATCCGCAGTCCAGAATCGAAATAAGTGAGCATGACATTGACGACAAAACAAGTGTGGATATAAATCCACTTAGAGGATTAGAGGATCCAACACATTTTCATGAGTTCAATCACTGGTTTGCCGGAGAAATCACAGTCGATCGCACAATCCAATCACACACGAATTTTTCAAATTCATTTGGGTCATGCGTCACTTGGATGGCTAGGGGATGAGGTAGGTGATGTTGGTGTTTACTTTTTCAACTTCTTTGTACTATCTGCTATTATTAACAATTGTCTTTTTTTAATCTACAGCATATCCATGAGTACTTCCGGTTAATTAGTGCAAAGTAAAGACAATACCCAAATGCCTTACCTCAACGTGTCACGCACACGGATTCCTTTTTTTGGGTAATACGAGCACAAACAACTTACAATATTTGATTACAATATTATATCTCTTAATACCTTCAATCTTTAATTTCACACTCATTCCACGTAATATATATGTATTAGGTGTTCTTGAAGCAATTATGGAACGACGGTGATTGTGATTTGAATTCATTTCAATATAGCTACAACTTCAATAGCTATATTGATGGACGGTCGGACATCATGTCCAAACGGTTCACCGACGTTGATATGGTAAGAATAAGTATATAATTTGGTTTGTTATCTCATTTTGTTAGTAATTACCTAAGAAATTTTTTTATGTTGCTGTGTTCCCTCAGGTATTTGTTCCTGTCAATTTGACTAGCGACCACTGGATAGTAGCCCGAGTGGACTTCCGGAAAAAGAATGTCTGGATTTATGATTCGTTGGCAGAGTCTCGGGATGATAAAACATATGCGCACAACTTCAGGCCATTTGAAGTTGTTTTTCCTCGCTGGTTAGAAGATGTTGGATTCTACGACATCCGACAGGAGTTACGAAGTGCCAAACAATGGAAGGTAAAAGTAGTAAAAATGTGCCTCAACAAGAGCCTGGAACTGGGGATTGCGGAGTGTTTTTGTTGGTGTTTACAATGTATTTAATGTTTGGGCTCAAATTTAATTTTAGTAGTAGCCATGGACAATACTTTAGGAAAAAAATTGCTGTTGACATATTTAATGGTGATATTACACTTTAGGCCATTGGCAATTAGAAATTTTGTGCACGTGGATTTTTTCTTCGGTTCAGATAATTCATATAATATAATTGTCACTAGATGCCTCGCCAGATATAATGTTGCAATAAATAAATAATAAATGCTGAAAACAAAACAATATTTATCATGATACAATTAGTTTTGATTCGACGCAACGGGATTCTTACATTTCTTGCGATTATGGCCCGTTCATGGCACCGTCCACATCGTACGCTTCTCCTGTTTCCATCCTCACCAACGGAGGGTATCCTGCGCTCGTAACGACGACCAGATGGTAGTGCTTCAATTGGCGGGTTAACACTAATTCCTTCGATTTCCTCCTAATCTCCCACCGCCATGTCGCCAACTCGGCTCGACTTGGTTGTGCGTAAGCCTTCACTAATGAATCCTTGGTGTAAAAAGCAGAACAAAGACTTATGTAATCGACTCGAACGGTTAGGCAAGCAGCAATTGCATGTGCACAAACAAGCTGATCAAGTTGGAAAACTCTACAGGAGCAAGTCTTCTCACGTATGTCAACAATCCCCTCCTTAATACCACCACCCAGAACATGAAATCGAAACTGGGACACAGGACGAACAGTCAGTCTTTCGGCCACAGTTCTCCGGTCGGAGACTATTTCGTCTGCCCATGTTGTTAGACGGGTACTCATCGATTCAGCCACATTTGTTCTATCATAAAACCATTGCTGCAGTGTTTTTCGAAAGTGATCGATAAGATGAGTGATCGGAAATTTCCGCGGCTCCCTCATGAAAGAGTTAACACTCTCCGCAATGTTTGTGGTAAGAATACTATACCTCCGACCGTCAAACTCAGACCTTGCCCAATTACATGTGCCGACATTATTCTCTAAATAATCTGCCGCGCCCGCATGGAGCTGCCACAACCCTTCAAGTTGGTTTTTAAATTCTTCATGTCCATATGTTTTTGCTGCGTTTATGAAAGCAGGCTCAAATTGATCCCATATAACTTTGGACATCTTGAATTTTGCCTTTATATTACCTTTCACATGATAAAAGCAAACTCCATGGCCAGCAGTGCGAAATACTGTCAAAACAGCTCTTTTGATAGCAGTGCATCGATCAGATATAAACACTAAATTTGGTTTATCGCCAATCACTCCATGTAATTTCATCATAAACCATTCCCAAGCATCATTATTTTCGGCATCCATGATCCCAATGGCCAACGGATACAGTTGATTGTTTCCATCTAGGCATGTTGCCACAAACATACTTCCGCGATATTGCCCCTTCAGATGAGTGCCATCTACAAATGATCACGGGCCGATGCACTGCATGAAACCCTTGATGGAAGATCCAAGAGAAACAAAGTAGTATAGAAAATTGTCATTTCCATCTCGTTCGAGGTGAGTAATGGTACCTTCATTTGCTTTAGTCAAAACGTATGAGTACTTAGGAAGTAAATTGTATGACTCTGAAGGATTCCCTCGTACTATTTCAAGACCAACTTCTTTTGCCCTATACGCCTGCTGATATGATAACTGGACACCGTATTCCTGTTGTATATCACTCGATGTCATTCGAGTGTATATCCGTTTTTCCCGACAAACTTATCTGCGATGATATGACCAATAACTCGGCTCCTCACTTGACGAACACCATCCGCCATCACCTCATTACAACAAGTGTGTACATTGTCAACTCGTTTCACTAACCACGGAACATTTTGCTCACTCGAAGCTCTTGTTGCTCGGAGACGCCATTTACATGATTCCGAAGAACACTGGGCCTCGAAGCGTTTCGTTGTGGAACGTGTGATCCTAAAATCAAACTTACCCTTTAAGGCAACTTTGCGCAGTTCTAGGATTAACTCATTTTTCTCAACAAACAACATTCCCACACCAATATCATCATGATTATAATTTCTAACCATATCTGGAGCAACCAAGTTCGAAGACATAACTGGAGCAAGAGTTGCGAGGTGGTCAACTGTTGTCCTTCTTCTTGAACGGGCCATTGAAGGAATGGGTGGGTCTGCTCATTATTTGTGGGAATATCGTTCTGATCCTCATCTTCATCATTAGTAGGAATACTGGAAGGACCGACATCCCCATCATGATCTGAATAATTAAAATGATTATATGTGGTATTATTATATAGTTCCCCACAATCATTATTTGCTTCTGTGTTGCCGATGTCATTAATAGGATCATCATTGTTGCGGAAATCATTGTTGTAGAATGGAGAGTAACGCTGCTTCGACGGCATTGTTAGTGGTAACTCCTCCTCTTCAACATCTCCTTCGTTATGCCATTGTCATTAATGGTGTTATTGTAGTCGTGGAGTGGAGAGTAACGTTCTTTGGATGGACACTCGCCTGGTAAAAACCTCTTCTTCAATATCCCACCAGGAGACGTTTCCTCTAAGAAGTTTCGGTGTGTACAAGTGGCTCACCATCTTCGCTTACGAACTCGAGGAGATGTGGTAACAAATATAGGGATGCATCCGTAATTGACCACATCGTGGAATGCCATATGTAACACAACCTTGATCATTTCGTCATTAAATATCTCCATAGGTAGTGAACATGTACGATACATTGTATTCACTTGACCTCAAAGTTGTCTTCAACGTGATATTCCATTCATTACGATCTATTTGCAAAACATCATGAACTCTTGCCACAAATTGATCAAATGAACAATCTTTCTCAACTAGAAAAGTCAGTATTATTGCCATTCACGTACTCCATATGCCCATCCGCCAACGTTTCCCACCAACCGTTGTAACACAATCAAGACAACTAAATCCATTAAACCCGAAAAATATTTAAAAAAATCAAATGTGGTTACACATTGCAAAACATGTAAAAGTGAATATACCATGCATTTTATATGGATGTCGCACAAAAAGTTATAACATATGTGTGTCACACTTAAATCGAGGTAAATTTCCTATTTAACTATGGACGAGATCGGCGAATAAGTTATGAGTTTTATTCGCCTCACAAAGCTTTAAAACTAAAACGATATTATACAAAAAAATGAACACATGTAGCCAAAATTATCATGTCAAAAAAATGTACCCATCGCACACGTCTTTGTATTTTTGTGCGACGACGCTGGATTATGGGCGACAGTGGGCGACAGCGCTGTCGCACAAAAATATGAGCCTGCCGCACATGCTTTGTATTTTTGTGCGACCGACTCACTTTTGGGCGACAGGCGCCTGCCGCACAAAAATATGAGCCTGTCGCACATGCTGTATTTTTGTGCGACAGGCTCAATTTTGGGCGACAGTGGGCGGCGACAGCTACCGTCGCACAAAAATACAAAGAACTTCGATCCGCTTATATTTATGTGCGACAGCACTGTCGCCCACTGTCGCCCATAATCTCTGGGTTTCGATTCTCGATCGAGTTTCAACTTTGTTTTCAACTTTTTTTTGATTTCTCAACTCAAATAACTCTACTTTTAACAAATTACATTACTTTATACAAAAAATAACAACATTTACAACAAAATCTACATCAATTTGCAACCTAAAAACTAGCCTTAAAACATTAAAAATTTATTTTGTGTAAGACATAAACTAACCTCAATATCCTTTCCAATGAATGATTTTATGTTTTTCTTTTGTTGGGAGTGTTGAGATCTATTGAGTGTTGAGATTTTTTTGGGTGTTAATTGTATTGAAATATAACTTGCCGTTTTGAGTTGTGCGGATGGCACGGTTTGAAAATTTGATGAAATAACAAGGGTAATTTCGTCAAACACCTACATTTTTGGCTAATTATGATAAAAAAAAGTTTGAGTGGCTAACTTTGAAAAATACATAAGTTTTTTGGCTATTTTTGTCAATTTCCCTTTTATCATTCAAAAACACTATATTTTTCAGGGTCCGCCGCAACTGTTGCGGTAAAATAATATTTAGATCCCTTATATTTTTTATAAAATAAAATAAGTAGAAAATATTATAAATATTTACATATAAATCCTTTTTCATATCTATTTTAAACAGAAAATTTTATAAATATTTACATATAAGTTCTTTTTCATAACTATTTTTATTATTTATTTTTTTATTAATTATATTTTATTATTATTTTATTAGTTATTAATAAATAAATATAATATGATATAATAAAATAATGTTCTAATATAATTTATTTTTATATTATAATATTTACATATAAGTCTTTTTTTTTATAAAATGACATTTGAAAAGAATTTTAATAGTTGTTATTGTTGTTATTATTATTATTATTATTATTATTATTATTATTATTATTACTATTAAATTTTGTTATTTTTATTTATTTTAATTATTATTATTATTAATAAAATTTATTACTTTTATTATTTTAATTTTTATTAAACCGTAATTAATTTATTATTATTAGTATTAATATTTTTATTATTAAAATATATTAACTGTATTATTTTAATTACTATTAATAATTATTATTATTAAAATTTATTAATAATATTTTATTATTTTAATTATTATCATCGTTAATATTATTATGCTATTAATTTCATTGTTATTTTATTCTTATTATTAAATTTTATTAATTTTTTTACTAATATTATTGCCATTATTAATAACTAATAAAATAATAATTAAATATAAAAAAATACAAATAATAAGGAATTTGAATTATAATAAGTTATTTACTTGAGATATAGAAATTGGAATTTGAGATATAGAAATTGAAATTTGAGATACAGAAATTGGAATCAGAATGAACAACATTCCCATTAATGTGTTTATTTTATTTTATAATTGAAATCGATTGTTGCAAATAACTAAAATACCATTTGTTAATTATGTCCCTAATATTATTTGTATATATTATAATTAAAATAATAATAATAATTAAAATAATAAAAAATTATTAATAAATTTTAATAATAATAATAATAATAATAATTTTAATGGTTGTTGTTGTTATTATTATTATTATTGTTATTAAATTTTGTTATTTTTATGTATTTTAATTATTATTATTAATAAAATTTATTACTTTTATTATTTTACTTGTTATTATATAGCAATTAATTTATTATTATTAGTATTAATATTTCTATTATTAAAATATATTAACTGTATTATTTTAATTACTATTAATTATTGCTATTATTAAAATTTATTAATAATTTTTTATTATTTTAATTATTATTAATGGGAATGTTATTTTATTAAAATGATAAAAGTAATAAATTTTATTAATAATAATTAAAATAAATAAAAATAAAAAAATTTAATAAAGAATAATAATAATAATAATAATAACAACAAAGAACAACTATTAAAATTCTATTCAAAGATCATTTTATCAAAAAAAAGACTTATATGTAAATATTATAATATAAAAATAAATTATATTAGAATATTATTTTATTATATCATATTATATTTATGTATTAATAACTAATAAAATAATAATTAAATATAATTAATAAAAAAAATAAATAATAAAAATAGATATAAAAAGGACTTATATGTAAATATTTATAATATTTTCTACTTATTTTATTTTGTAATAAATATAAGGGACCTAAATATAATTTTACCACAAAAAACCAAATACTGTTGCACGTTGCAACGTAGGCGACCCCTATTTTTCAAGTGATATTCTAATATATTTCATTTCAAATAATATGGGGACACAACATTCATTAGTTAGTAAATTTCATTAGCTCATTCCGTTGATGATTTTTATTATCAAAAAATTCTATCATTCAATAATACTACACTTTTCAAGTAATGTTCCACTACAAATCAGATGACATTTATCCATTAATTAGTGAATTTCAATTAAGTTACTAATTTAATTATTTCAATATCCAATGTTACATCACTTGAAATTGAATCTCTTAAAAAATATGAGTTGAAAAGTGTATCATCACTTATTCCTATATTTGTGAATCATCTACCAATATTAGTTTTTGTCAACTTTTTTTTTTCTTTTTAAATTAACCTTCTTATGTAACCACACATTATTTGATTCTATACCCTTACTAAAGATGCACATATAAATGCCTCACCTTAAGGTCAGCAATGTCATCCGCTAAATCATTCTTCATTTTTCTTCCCCATGTTTATCATTTATCCTTTTCCTATCTTATATTTAAAACTTTTGGTTTTCCCTAATGATTTACCTTTAAAATATGCTTATATTATCTTATTTTTGCTGCCATAATTACCACAACCTACAACACCCAAGTACAACGCAAATAAGGTAGAAAGGGTGAGAAACATCATGCATCAAATGCAATAATCAACTCAACATTTTTGGATTAAGCAGGGCAACATTCAAATTGAAACAACTGGATTTTCAGTTACAGAAATAGGAAAAAGAATCTTCAACAATAAAAGAAATAATTATATCCATCAAGTATTTCCTTCTATACATGGGAATCCAAGGGTGCAAACAGTTGAACAGAAAAAGGAAAAAACCTGAAATAAAGAAATAATAATAACTCCTCAAAGAAATCTAATAAATGGAGCAACAAATGGGATCAAATATAATGCCAAAATACTCTACATTAACAGAATTTTCAGCATTTAACGGAGGATGAAGAAATTAAAGTTCACGTGGAAGTGTAAATCTGTCCGTAAACGTTTCAATTTTTTGGCCACATTACAGCAATCTGATCAAATATGTAATATTTCTCCACCACATCAAGGCGAGCCCCATTAATCTTCAATCCCCTAAAAATGAAAAAGCAATACCCAAAACTATACACCAAGTTGAAGGAAAGGAAGAAAGAAAAAGAAGGGGGGGGGAGGAGGAGAGGAACCCAAAACCCAATCTTAAACCATCACATTAATAATCACTTATCACTACAAAACCACCACACACCACCATCAAATTAGTAGAGAGAACTAATATTTTTCAACTGGGTAACACGTGAATAAGTTTCTGATGCACATACTACTTACTAGACAGGGATGACATCATTATTTGATGTATCTTCACATCTTAGAATGATACCCTCAAGGCTAGCTGGAAAGATACATTTGGTCCATTGCCATCCAGTTGCTATAGGTTCAGGTGGAGGGACAATCATTAGGACATTATCATTTCTCTGAACGATTCCCATTACACTAACTGTGCTACCTTCTTTAATGTACCTGCAAAAGAAGCAAATTTTAAAATCAAGCGGGACAAACTTACTGAAAACATAAACATGGGTTTCAGTCTTGATTGTCAACTTCAATATAGTTGCATAATGTACTTCTGCATTTTTTTAATTGAACAGAGAAACACCACTAGGCTGTGGTCCTACTATAGTGCACTTGAAATAATCCATCAACTACAAAGAACTTAATACTCAACAGGAGAGAGCAATTTACCCTTCTTTCAATCGCATCAGTCGATCATCACTTGAAAGATTTTTCTGCCCCAACCACCTGATAAACTCTGGTGACAAGTCTTTGTTATCTGGTTTAATATCAATAACGATAGAATTGTCGACAAAAGGAGTTACTCTCGCACCACTTCCAGTCTTAACCAGTGCTCTCAACCCAGATTGGAAATCAGAAATGTAGAAGTCAACAACATGCCTCTGTCAAACAACACAAAAATTCTGAGACATGCACATACTGAAACCTCCGAGGTAAGACTATTTGTTCCAGTGGGAACACAACACATCCCTTGACGCTGGAAGATAGGTATTATATGTTTCAATTGAGACATTTATAATTACAAAATTATAACTTCAAATGGCATCCAACTGGTAGGTCCATATACAAAGGATTATAATCCATTTTGACCATATTCTTTGTGTCAAAGGTCCTTGATCATTGGTTTCATTAAGAAAGAAAATCTCTTGAACTTAATCTTTTCATTCTAAAGGCTAAAAGTGAAAAATTAAAATGCCTATTTCCCCTTTAAGAACTTCCAAAATAGTTAAAAAAGAAAATTAGGGATTTGAAAGATGAACATTCAAGGTACTAACCTCCAGTGACCTCAATCCCCATGTAAAATGACGATGTTTAGGGTTGGCTGGTTTTGAGCCCCATGCTCGATACTCATATAAGCTAGTTGATGTATAGACGCATCTAGGAACTCTTCGGAATGATGATTCAAGGGGCACATTACCACAGGTAACCACCTTCAAGAATATATACAAACAAGTATCAATAAATCATAGTGTTCTGTTAAGCAAGCCAAAAACCAATAGTAAAGCCATATGAAAAGCTTCAGCCAGGCCCTCAAGCCACAGATATTAGGTCTATCAAAAAAAGTATTGTTCTTTAATTCAATGCCCATATGAAGTTGATATCTCTGATGAATGTTTGACCTACTAATAATGCTCTCCATTACCGACAAATAAAATACCCACGTGTATAGATATCATTGCTAACTATACAATATTCAACAAAATTTTCTTCATACTTTTCTGCATCATATTTCCTAATTATTATAAAATAAATAAATGATTCTCGGTTCATAAACCTCTTTTAGGAAAAATATGTCACAGAAACAACTACTTTCAAAATTTTCTCCCAAAACGTAACCTTACATCCCAATTTCATTGCCACAAAGAAGGTTACCTCCTGCTACTGTTCTTAACAGCAATGTTTTGAGGCTGCTCGGGATGCTTGTAAGCAGCTAAAATTTGAGATTTGCAACAAAAACATAGTTAACAAGATGTGAATGAGGCCAATTAATGATGCAGCCTTGAAGGAACTAACCAGCTTTAAATCTTTGAAAAACCAAATAAGTTGGTATCAAGAAAGGGAGAAGAGAGGGTTGAGATCCTCCATTCTTACTTCAACCACATAATTTACCACATAGATAAGAAACTTTGTATTGTGAGTTAAAATGAATTTCTTTAGAGCTTATTTTTTGTGAACTTTAACATCAAGACTCAACTTCATTACTTAGTGTGATACATTTTTGGTGCTTTGATGTATTTATCAAGAGGGAAGAATTAAATAGCTTTCTTAATCATTAAATACAATTTTTCCTTGCTGTAGTTAAAGTTGGCTCCGGAAAATTACTGCTGAACCTATTGTTGTTAACCTCGGAACAGTAGAAGAATTGCTATAAATAATTGTAGTAAAGATTTGTAAAATTTGAGAACAGGAATACTAAATGCATACAAAAGTATTAGCATAGAATAATTCAAACATTAAAGACTTTCTTCATCATTACAAATCACATGTTGGTCATAGTTTTTCTTCTCATGGTAATTCTCTTGATCACCCTAATATTTATGTAGATGCACCTGCTTACAGCTAGTTAGTAATTCTATTGATAAAATAGCTCTACTAATTTTTTTTCCCTTCACTTCTGACGAGTAAAGCTTATCAAAAAATTCCCAAGGTTACATTCCCTGCCCTAAAGTATAAAGCTATCACATTATCTGCAGGCTATGCAAAAGTAACAAATAAAGACAGATATCTTCTTTTGCAAAAAGTTGAGCTACATACCCCAGTGACCTTCACAAATTGCCCACTTTTAGCAGTTCGGAGATCAGTATCTGGATGACGAGAAATGAAATCAGTGATAGCTTTTCTTCCCCAACAAGTATTCCAAATGAATATCGCAGCAATCACAGCAAAAAGAACCAAGACAACAATGAGGAGAATGGGGTTGTGGACAGCACCAAGAATAAAACCACCAGCAATAAATCCCATCACAAATATCAGAATCACCAACCATAACACTAGCTTTGGGAAGTTCTTCCTGAAGGAGTAGTCATCTTCCTGAGTAATGGTAGTAACAGCCTGGTTTTGTGCAATCGAGGAACTGTTCATTTTGATTGATCCTGAAGAATCCAAAGAACCAGATAGCTTTCGAGGAGCCCCAGATGAATTTAAGGGGCCCAAGAAATGGGACCAGACGTGATGAGACCTGTTGCTGGGAGACTTGGTGGAATAGGGCCAGAGTTTTGTCGAGTTGCTCCACCAGATTGAGGGCCGGATGACTTCTTAATTGGTTCCCCATGTTTATTTAATGGTCCAGAATTTGTCTTCTTCATTGAGCCTGAACCAGGCCCTCCAGAAGATATAGGACCTGATGCATTGTAGCCAGCACGACCTGCAGCATTAGGAATTGATCCTGAATGCGTTGCAGCCCCTCCAAAAGATCCAGTCCTTGAAGGAGCGCCGGTTATGGGCCCAGATTTCCTAGACTTAGCACCATCCATAGGGATATCAAACATTTTACCCAGTTCTCCAGACTTCTTGATATCACCGCCTGTATAAGGCATGGCTACTGAGCTCATTGTTGGAGCCTTTTCTTTAGGCTGCTCAGGCCGACCTGACACAAAAAGGCCATTGCTGAGCTGATGAGATGGGTACCTGGAACCCATCAAGCCTCTTCAGCAGAACCCAAAAGAGACCAGACAATGAAGACCACGAAGAGGAAGCTGAAGAAGTTGTTTTCCTTGCTGCGCAAAAGGTTAAAGCAATATGTCAAAACGCTTCAAAACATTTCCCAAACAACAAATTGGTTAAAAAGAACAAAGCGTAACTAATGTGCTGCTTGTATTTACCACTTGAAGTTAAACCAGGACAAATGTGGGATGTTGCAGTCACATAGTTAACATCAGAAGGGAAAATTAAATGGAAAAAAATACACTACATATACACAAAGAGGCCAGATGCAAAGTTCAAAAACCACTACATATAAAGATCAATAAGAGAACATTATTTGCTTTGGTGGCAACCAAATGGCAGCTTTTCATACGCCAAATGTACATAATTATTCACTACCACCAAAATACCCTTATTTGAAACAAAGCACCTATACTGAGAAGTAAAAGACCCCATCAAAATCAAGAATTACAAACAAATTTTAAGCTTGTTACCTACCGAATCCAAACAGTCAACATACAAGAACAAGCACAAACAGATCTGCAAATCTAAACAACAGATAAACAAAACGATGAAAAATTAAAAATAAATTTTAACAAGCTGAGCAAAAGTTCTGCTTTTCAAGTCCTAAATGATCCAAAACACTTACATTCTTCAGCTTTTCATACGCCAAATGTACATAATTCTTCACTACCACCAAAATACCCTTATTTGAAACAAAGCACCTATACTGAGAAGTAAAAGACCCCATCAAAATCCAGAATTACAAACAAATTTTAAGCCTGTTACCTACCGAATCCACACAGTCAACATACATGAACAAGCACAACCAGATCTGCAAATAATCTAAACAACAGATAAACAAAACGATGAAAAATTAAAAATAAATTTTAACAAGCTGAGCAAAAGTTCCGCTTTTCAAGTCCTAAATAATAAAAAACACTTACATTCTTCACCTACCATCATTACTCCATAAAATTCATACAGAAAATCAAATTACACACAAGATCACAATACAAGCCCATTGATAGAACTCGTCCTTAAAACCAGTTTCTAACGAAAGAATGCCCATCACCTCATATACTCATTAATATTCCTGCTTTTAGTCAATGTGGGATCCAGGCTCGCAACAGATCAATGAACTCGAAAATCATTCTTCCTCTTACTTGTAATTTTCCCACCAACCAAACACAAACTATTTAACAACTTTTACTAAAATTCCTCGTCCCACATTCTTCCATCTGATTTTCCCACATACAAAATACTAAAAAATCTAATATAAATTGAAAAAAAAAAAAGCCATTTTCAGAAGAAAAAAAATAATAAAAACAAACATAAGTCCATGAAAAGAGTAAACAGTTAAGCAAATACCTGAAAATCAAATGTGGGAATTGTTAAATCAATGAAACCAGTTGAATATACGAGTGATGCTAGTGAAAGAAGAAGCGACGATAGTGAGATCCCATCTGCGAAATCAGTCACAATCTTGAAAGAGCCGCAACAACTGGTGGGTTGTCTCTACCGGCAAACGAAAAATTAAAATTAAAAATAAAAATACAACTTAGCTGTGAATTAAAAAATAAAATAAAATAATTGTGTTATTAATTTAATATTAATATTATTAAAATAATATTTACATGAAAACTCACCTTTCGCCTTCTCACACACACACACGCGCACTCTCTCTCTCTCTCTCAAATTATATGTTAGAATTTGAGTCACTTATGTGAATTGTCCGATATGTCCCCCCCATGTTTCTTTTATTGTTTTAATGGGTTAATATCAAAATACCACCTAACTGTTTTAGAAATTCTCATCTTGACCCTAAACTTTTAGCATCTTCTGTTAAGATAAAGGTGCATTAGACGTTACACACACGCACACATATTGGTTCGTGTGTCTGAAAAAAAAAGAAATAATTCAAAATTAAAATAAGACATGAAGCCTTTAATATGATTTTTTTATACATATCTAGAAATAAAAAAAAAGTAAAAATTACCAAAAAAATTATGCCATGAAATAAATAGTCCAGGCATCTCAAAATTTCATTATAAATATGCTGGATTCATCAAGAGGATGGTGAAATATTGTAATTAATTCTCATAAAACTTGTGAAAAATTATCAATCACTCAATTAATAACAATTCATACATTACATCATTTAGGATAAAGTATAGTATACAATTTTAGAATACCTATTATTACTCAATTCTTTTCTTGCAAAAGACGACGAGTAAATTGTTATAATTATCACCATTAAAATCCTTAGCATTTGACCTATGACACTGAAATAATAATTTTTTTCATCCTTGTAATTGTTTTACGTCGCACTCCATTGTCTTTTCTTAAAAAAACACCTTTTGCAATCTATTGTTCTCCCAATTTTTACCACATACTACCTAATTCATTCTCAAGGATTGTTTGATTAGGTCTAAATATCAAACATGACTCGATTCTAATAAATAGATATTTTCTTACACATTGAATATGTTTAAATGTGCTTTTCGGGCACTAATATGCTTTCTTTAGAGTTGCTTGCTTTAAGTATGAACAACAAATATGACTTAATTTTAGTTGCAGGATGTTTAAAAAATTTGTTTATTTTTTTTTAACTTGGCATTAAATTACTTGATAGTTACAACTAAATAGAATATCTATAACAAATTGACTAAATGCCATTTAACAGTAATTTAAAAAGTACCCATTGTGAATTTTATTTATTCCATACTAACTACTATATCCTATAGTGTTTATTTATTCCTTTTTTTCTTATATTTTTTTTTCGATATGATGAAGGAAAAATACGTTTGGGTTTAAAATTCAGATTTTGATTTTTGTCTTTTATTTATCTACAAATTTATTAAAAAATGTATTAATCATTTTTATTTTTATACAACATGAAATATCAAATTCGGGTAATATTCTTTTGTTTTATATAACTGGAACCAGCTAGGCAGCCACTAGACTACAGCCAAAGCCGAGCCAACATTTATAATAAAAAAATCATTTGATGCACCAATAACATCTGACCCCTCATTTTTTTACATGTTCATAAATAAGAACATAGCTGGTAAATTTGTATCAAATAGGTCCCCGACAAGAGACAAGTGACAAACTTGATGGAATTTATCGAATAACATCGAAGAATCAATGGAAATAAATCAATATCACAAGCAACAAACACACCAAAAACTAATGGTAATTAATTTTTCATAAAATATTTCTGGTGTAGTTGTGTTAAATTTTTATTTTTGGGCCATTAATTTATGCACTTTTATTATAGGATAATTCAAGTACACGACACTAAATTATTTTTCTTAATAACATAAGATAATATGAGTTTATAAACTAGAAATAAGATTTGCATCTACACAAACAATATCCCACCAATACAATAGAAGTACCCATTATAAAGTTATAAAGTAATTTACTTATTTTCCTTCTTTTATGCTTCAAATTTTGTAAAAGATTAGTTAAAAAAAAATTCCGATGTTTAAATTAATGTTTGTGTTTTTAAAAAATTTAAGCGAGTTCAAGTCAATATTTCCAAGTTCAAGTTAGTAAAACGCAAGTAGATAAAATAAGTTATAGTCAATATTGTCTGTGCTTCAAAAGGAAAAGTCAATACTTGTCTACAAAAAAATTTCAAGAGAAGAGAAAATGAAGAAAAGTGAGGAAACACATAAAAAAAAAAAAGAAGAAAGAATGATTCTAGAATACATGAATAAATAGTGACAGCTGGATTTTGAGAAAAAGATGGCTAATTTCCTTGTGTATGCAAGCTGGTCTATTCATTGTGAATTTGTGAAGAGTGTTGACTTTTCAAATTACAAAAAAGGACATAAAATTATAATATAATTTATATTTTGATCAAATATCACTTTATCAGAACAGGTCCTGTAAACATACTTTTTGATAATAAAATTAGTGCCATTAGGTAATTTATTTCTTCATTATTTCATAATAATTTTGATTTCATCAACAAAATTAATTGTATCATATATTATGATAAAAAAAAATAGTTGCTGTTTATGATTTATAAAGACATCTTAATGTAAATAAATTCATATTCATCATTTTATGTAATTTTCAGTGATAATAGAACCATGATTACAAAAGGGGAGTGACACAAGGATATCGAGTGGGAGTGAAAAGCGCTACTCTACTTGTCAAGTTGATCAAGCGATTGACACTCCTTGTTTTGGGCTGAAATTTTTTATTAGGATTTAATTGTTGTTTATTTGGATGGGCTTGAGGCCCATCATTTTGTCTGCTTTTGAGCGGTGCCATTTAACCGCCTAATTATATTTCAACGGCCACTATTTTTCCGTTAACCCCCATAACAATTTTAAACTTATCTTTATCTCTCAACATAACCACCTAATTCCGAATTTACCCTTATTATAAGTTTTCTCTTTTTTCTAAACACCCACCATATAAAACTTATAAAATCTATGTTAAAAGGAAAAAAAAAAAAAAAACTCGCATAATCACTATAAACTCTCTCTTTCTTTTTAAAAGTTTTATCCATCACTACCAAAATCATAAAAAAAGATTGGATACTTCTTCATTATCCTCTATTGAGTATTGTAAATTAATTTATTCAAAGATCACAAATGTCGAATATACAATATTCGAGAAGAGATAATAATTAAAAAAGTTAAAAGAAATTAGGGTTTAAGAAAATAGATTAGCTAAATTAGGTGTTAATAAAAATTATCATGTGGGTGTAATTAGAAGCTATTTGTCCTTTAAGTGGGGGTGTTTAAAATCCAATCCGATCCGCTTAATATGTTTGATCCCTAAAAATTCGATCTGTAAATTAATGGATTAGATTGGATTAAAAATTTGAAAATCCACAATTAGTGGATTCGATATAGATTTAATTATGTAAATACGCAAAAATCCGTGATTCCACAAAAAAATTTATTTAATTAAAAAATAGAACTGATAAGCATAGTATCACTACTTACTCATAAATAAATAAGTTAAAATGTCGTTAAATTAACATCACATTATATCTTATTCGACAGTAATATAAAAAAAAAATAAATGTTTGAGTAATTAAATAAGCAAATATAACTTTCTAAACATTAAAAATTCTAAAGTAAAACAGAAAACCGTAAACCAAACAAAACATTTTAGCACATAACACCAAATCTCTACCCATCGCATGCACAAGCCATCATTGGTTCACTTCACCACTTGAGGTAATCAAGCTTAATTTTTTACTTTCTTTTCAAGCTTTTCAAGCTCTTCAAGTTTCTTAGTTTCTTCCTACATCCAAGCTCTCAAGTTTCAACTTTTGTGTATATTTAAATTTATAATTTTAGTTAATTTTCATGTATTAAACAAATGAGATTTTTTCTTTTCGGTGTGTTATATTTTAAAACTTTGAATGTATTATTTTAGCTTCATTTAAACAATTAATATATTTAAATCTTATTCAATTTTGAAATTAATATGTGGTAAAATTATTTTTATATTAATTTTTTAATTTAATTACTTTGTAGATTGGACAAAATTAGAAAATTTTAATTCACAAATCAATCTGTGAAATGATGAATTAGATATGGATTGGGTTAAATCAACATCTGATCCGTAGACATATGAATTGGATTTGTATTGAATTTTATAATCCGTGAATTGGATGGATTGGATTGAAAATTTATAATCCATAAAATCGTGGATTGAATATGAATCGATGTCCAATCTGTAAAATTTGATCCGTGAGCACCCTTACCTTTAAGTCATTTTATATAATGATAAAATAAGTATTAGCATAAAAGTGATTAGTGGGGGCTCGTAAGATATAACGAGTGAGCAAAATATCATGACTCCTATTTTTTTTAAACCTGGACACATGGTATTGTTTTATTTGATAGTCAGAAACCAAACACCTATATAAATCTACAAGGTTAGGACTATTTGAATACATCAGACTACTCACTAAGCCTGCTTTAAAAAATAATTTCTTGTGTTTAAAACACCCCTAAACTAAAGTACAATTATGGACACTAATATATATATTATTTTATTTTATTTTATTTTTTTAAAAAAGAAATTTTAACTCTATGAACCCATCTTTACATATAACATAGTTTTGTTAAACCCTAATCATATTTTCATTAAACCCCAATCGACTAGTGGCATGTTTCTTCCTGAAGAACTGGGCACATGCGATTAGATTAAGGGTAATAAAATTGATGGTTGCGTCATCAATGACCATGACAGCCTCCTTCCTCTATGGCTCCAGCCAAGCTTGGGTCAACGTTGGCAGGAGACTTGCTATTGTTGCAAGTGCAGCAAGAGGAGCAAATGGTGCAGGTGAAGGAGACAAATTTAGACTAAATGCTGAGGCCAGCAATGAGAATGGGAGAAGGAGTTGCAGTAGCTGCATCTGTTTGTTCCGTTGCATATTTTACTTGCATTCAATCTATAAAAGTTACTTCCAGAGGTTGCAGCTTATTTTATGTTGGTGACTACTACAGAAGCAATAGTAGGAATACACATTGTTTGTTTGTTGCCTCCATGAAGAATTTGAGTAATTTACATCTCGAATCAAAGGTTGAGACATTGTTAAATGGGTGTAAAATGGGATAAGAAAGGTTTGATAGTGGCTATAGCTCAAAATGTTGACACTGGAGCCATATTAATGCAAGGCTTTGCGAACAGGGATTGACTAGCCATGACAATTTCCTCTCAGAAGGCAATTTCATCTCAAAAAATAATTAATAAAAAGGATGAATGTGTGCTGTAACTATATTCTTGTGAATCATATTAATAAAGAAGATCTTTAGTTTAATGAAAAAAAGGGGGGAAAAAACATTTATTGAGGGTTATAAATGAATTTAATGGGTTTAATGAGTGAAAACATTATTACTATAAAAATTGGGTTTAGTAAAAGTACATTGGATATTTAAGAAGTTTTATTGAGTAAAATTTAACATTTCAAAAATTTTAGGGTGGGTTTATAAAGTAAATGGGTATAATAAGTAATTTAGTGGGTTCAAATTGCCTCGTCCAATCTATAATTATTGTCATCAACATCAAGTATCATCAATAGTCATAATTAACAATTAATTATAGCTGTTGAAGGCTTATTTTGTGAAACAATAACTGTAACTTAGCAATCATTCTTTATAATGAATTGGAAATACTCGATAAATATAGTAAAACCTCTATAATTTAATTCTTGTTTATACAAATCTTTACACAATTCTGCTGAAAATATCAGTAAAATCTCTATAATTTAAGACTAGACAAATTAATAACCTCTATTTATATAATAATTTTTCACAGTCCCAACTTGGACCAACAGGGTAAATTAACAATTTCAATAAATTAATAAGATAAAAAAATTTCTTACACAACTTTGTGGTCTCATTCATATCATAAATTCATAATTTGCTAAAATTACAAATATAATTGTTATAATATATTGTTAAATAAAATATGACTCTATTATTACTTTTTTTTTCTTAAAATTTAAAAATAGTTGGATCTCACCTCTAATTTTTCTTTTGCTTCTAGAAATTTCAGGATTGAGTTCTAAAATTGCAAGAATTTTAATATTTTTTGGATTAATTCATTTTTAACTGATAAATTAGTAAAATGCAATTAATTTTTAGTTGATTAAAATATGTGTTCATTGAATTGCATACACACTCTATGAAGCCCCCAAGGGCATGGTCAGGTTGGTTGGCAGTGTAGCTGTCGCCTTTATAAGACCCGGGTTTGATCATTTGGGGTGGTAAGGGGCATGAAAATTACATTTGGACTTACCCACCCCCCTTACCTTTTAAAAAGAAAAAAAATACACACTCTATGAAATTAATAAATTATTAATTTATTGATTAATTAATACCTCTTTAAATTAACAAGTTTTGTATAGTCCTAACATTATTAATTTATAAAGGTGTTACTGTACTCCTAAAATTTCTAAAACTTATACAACTAAGAAAAAATTGCTGTAGTTCAGGTTCCTATAGGAGACTCTCATTTCCTCTTCAAATAAAAAATTATGTAGAGATAGCTATCTACCCCTAGCTTATAGGTAGAGCAGATATCTTTACAATATTTATAAGGATAGAAATTGAGGTTATGCCATAATAAAATTGAAATAGGTGGTTCGAGTATATTCTAATTTAAATACCAATAAACATCTAATTGTACAATACATATCAGTAATTAAAAAAAATAGGGAAATTTATGTTTCCTCAAAGGGTCTATATAATAAGTTTTAAAAATGATGGAATTTTTTTAACCATTTCACCGGTTGATGACTATCCTTTATTAATGAATGCTTAGTAAATTAATAACTTTAATCAAATAATAAAATCTTGTAATCCCGACTTAGGGTAAAGTAATAAATTAATAATCTTGCTAAATTCACAAGATAATCCCTTTTTTTTTCATATCCTTTAGTGCCTGGTGTAAATATAAATTAATAATATAATTAATCAAATAGAAAAATATTAATAATAAATAACAAATAAAATTTATAATATTAAGGAGCTTTTATTGACAACTTCAATACTCAACTCCTTTTAAAAATAAGGTCTAATAACTTGCGACTAAAATAAAATTAATGACCAAGGTATTTATAAAGTTTATATTCTATGTATTTTAAGCAACTGAAACACTTTATCTTCTAGGGCATTAAATTTGAAAAGTACATACATAAATTCTATGTCTATGTACTTATATTGATTTTTTGGCTTCTATGTACAGGTTCATAATATTTATTAATATTTTTAGTATATACATGATAACTTTTGAAATTTATGAATGTTAGTCAAATAATAGTATGCATACCAAAATGACACAAGTTATTAAAATGTAAAATTCTTCTTAAATTAGTAAATATACATTTGCCAATATATTAATATATTATTTATTTATTTATTAATAAATAAATAAATAATTTCACTAAAATAATATTTTTTCTTAGTCCCAACAAACATTTATTTATTTGAAAATATTTTTTCTTATTTAAAAAGGAAAAAAAAAAAGAAAAAAAAGAAAAACATGTACATGCTTGTAGAGCTAGCCAAGAGGAGAATCAAGCAGAAGCCACGTAGATAAAAATGTTTGCATAAAATTTAGTGCAAACTACAAACGTGTCAGATAATTAAGAGCCCACGATCTGCTGACTGGTACAAGCACTTCTTCTCTCATGTGTATCCGCTCTTGCTTTTATATATTTATGTACAAAATTCAATAACTATATTCCTGTGTATTCCTTCTGCTGGGTTAATATATACAATTCCTGACCCAAAAGAAATATATATTGTAATTAATGGATCAACATAATAGATCATCAGGAGCAAGAAGTGCTGCTTTTTTGGGTGATGATTGTTTTGTGCATGTTTTTCATATTTGTTTCCGGTTATGGAGATGACGATATACAAAAGAGCCTTGATGATGATCATCACAATGAACATGAAGAAGCAGCAGCAGGAGAAGAAGAAGCAAAAAAACCATCTACTTTAAACATGTTGAAAAGCACTTTTGCTCTTTACACAACTGCTTCTCCTTTAAGCAGAAGCAGCAGCGGATATCGGGACGAACTCAAAACGTTCTTGGACCAAGCTCAAGCATACTTCTTCCCTCCTAATCTTGAGTAAGTTCATTAATTAATTTTACTTTAGCCACCTACGTATCTTTTCTCCCCATAATTTATTATCATTTTATTAAAGAATACATGGAAACCCGATGATTTTAGATTAAAATATTAAGTTATGTATTTAATCTCTCTGCGATTTAGTTTATTGGTTAAAATTTAAACTAAATGCGTGCAAAAACTTATATTATTCTAAATTTTTAAATTTAAAATAAAAATAATTACATTTGGCTATTATGAGGATGGTAAATGTTTTTTTTTACGTTGAAGTAATAAGAGGTTTTGAAGTAATTAAGAGGTTAGGGTTTGAACTCTGTTTTTAAATTGAGGTTGAGAAATATTTTATTTGCCTTTATCAGTAGTTAAAAAATAATAATAATAATAATAATTAACACATTCTGTTAGTTTGCTAGTTTGTCAAGAATTAATAAATAATCTTGAAATTTGGGGAAACATTTAAAATTAGTACTATTAAAACTTCTATGAAGTTGTCACAAACAACTAATATCTAACAAGCGCATGGATTATTTATTAATGGTCAGTTTTAGGGGAAGTAATAATGAAGCAGGAGCAATTAAAAATCCAAGTGGCGGAGAGAAGGTTAAAGAAGCCGTCGCAAAAAGTATGGAAAGGAGCAAAGAAACTGTGGAGGAATCTGCTCACGCTGCTGCTGAAATTGCAGGGAAAACAATGCAGAAAACGAAGGAGAAAATTAAGAAGACTTTTTCCCATCATGAGCTCTGATTAAGTTTTAATTACTTATATTTGTAACTGCTAGGTGTTTTTTTTTTTTTTTTTGGGAGAATATGTAATTGCTAGGTTACATTATAAATATGTGCATGTTTTGTTAAACACGCCTTCAATGAATAAGGTTTGTTTACTCATTTTTTGTTTAGCATAATCTGAATAAAAGTATTACAGTAATTAAATATAGTGAGATGGATAAACTTGCATTCTTGGGTATGCAATACAAATTGATTAGCTTCAAAACTGTAGTAATTGATCAACATTTAATATTTGAACATAAATTGAGCAATAATACAAATTAAACGGAGTTTTGTTGGAATTAGAAAATATTTGATAAAAACCATCACTTATAACCTAAATACTTTCATATTGTATCACCAAGAATCAATAAAATATTATTGGATTTTTATACATTAAAGGCTTACGCCTTATTAGAAATATTAAAAGCTATAATATCAAAAATTTTAATAGATCACTTTTAATTAGGCTTAACCTCATGTGACAGTCCATAATCCATAATTATTTACATATAAGCCTAACATTAGATTAAGAATCCAACAATGTTATATTAAAAAATTTCAACAAATTTATTTTTGCATCATCACACTTATTTTTTAAAAGTTTGTGTAGTCTAATTTCTACCATTTGGCCTCTAGAACTCTTTTTTCCATATGTAAAAAGATGATTTTACTTTTTACCTATTGAAATCTAAAAATAAAAAACAAAATAAAATAAGTATTCATTTATAAAAGAGTACATGGCATATTTTAGTTTATGGTAAGTGAGATTTTTTATATACTCAAATTTGTATTTTATTTGCTTATTCTGTCTTGCAAACATTACATAATAAGTCATATAAACTCAAGCACAATTGTGAAGTTTCACATTGAAAAGCTATGCAAAGACCAAAACCAGCTAAGCTAATAAGACTGTAAAGTTAGGACAAACCCTAACTTTACCACCTCACAGAGGCTCAAATGAGACCAGAGCCAAGAGTCTGAGCTCTAAATTTTTAGAACTCGTGGAAATTCTTATTTGCTACATGTGTCAATTGATTATCGCTTGTTAAGGAATATAAATGCATATATGGCCAGTATATGATGCCGTTATTATTATTATTTTTTTAAATATTAGTTATGTAACAAATCAACCCTACATATTATTTCTATTCATGAAATACTTTTAAACATTTAAAAATATTGTCATCGGTTAAAAAAGTTATTTAAATTTTATATAACTTTCCTTTCATTGAATTGATTCTTTATCTCTCATGTTTTTTATTTAAAAATTAAGTTTTAATGAACTCTAGTATTCAAATAAACTTTATTCTTTTGTGCCATTTATTATTTATGCTGGATAAACTTTATTGTTTCATTTCTCCTTAATTATAAATTCTTTCCACTAATCTAATTTCGCTTGGAACACTTCCTCATGTCACTTAGCAATGAAACCAACCATATGTAAGATAGAATCACAGCTTCATAGTCACATAATATATAAGAGTGTTTGCATTTATACTTTATTTTTCTTTTAGCATAAGCTTTAATTAGGCTTCTAAAGTATTGATTATTTATATCACCCAAAAATTGCAACTAATTGGATGGACATTTTGTGTCTTAGACGGTAAATAGAGCTCTTCAAAATCACATATCAATATATTGAATAATTTTCTATTAAGGGACCAATGAAAGATCTCTTAAGTTATTAAAGTAAGGGATAAGTTAAAAAATAAGAGAAACATAAACTTTAATATATTACTAGACAAAATATGCTGCATTGAAATGTGTGTTTTACTTACTTTTTAGTTTATCATTTTAAGTTAAAAAACAAGAGAAACAAACACTTCAATATATTACTAGACAAAATATGCTATATTGAAATGTGTGTTTTACTTGTTTTTTAGTTTATCATTTAAGTTAATGACTTAATGGTGATACTCTATGTGTATGTGAGTGCGCGCGCGCGCGCGTGTATGTGTGTGTGTGTGTGTGTGTGTGTGTGTGTGTGTGTGTGTGTGTGCGTGTGCGTGTGCGTGTGCGTGTGCGTGTGCGTGTGCGTGTGCGTGTGCGTGTGCGTGTGCGTGTGTGTGTGCGTGTGCGTGCGTGCATGTGCGCGCGTGTGTGTGCGTGCATGTGTTTGTGTGTGTGTGTACACACTCTAATGCATGGTATAACCTCCATAAATTAATAATGTTAGGATTATATAAAATCTATTAATTAAAAGAGGTATTAATTAATTGATGATTATTAATTTTCAATTTAATGAACATACATTTAATCAACAAAAAAATTTAATGTATTTTAGCAACCTAACTTTGTACTATTTTACACACAAGGAAGCACTCAAATCATTAATAAAAATTCATATTTTTTTTATTACAATTGTAGAATTCAATTATAAAAGTACTTCTACATGCAATAAGAAAAATTAGAGATGAGATCTAATATAGATTTAAAAAAATAGGTAATGATAGGTCATATTTTATTTAATAAAAAATATCATAGTCAATTATATTTGTAATTTTATCAAATTATTAATTAATGATATGATTAGGACTACATAGTCCTATGAGGGTTTTTTTGAAAAATATTATCTTGTTAGATTATTGAAGTTATTTATTTAGCTTATTAGCCCAAATCGGAAACGTAAAAAAATTATATAATAGGTATTATTAATTTATTGAATATTAACTTATAGATTTTTTATTGTATTTTTTCTTGTAATATATTGAAATCTATGATTTTTTTTTTATATTTTAAGTTGTGCTTAACTTTAATAAACTAAGAGATTCCATTATAGGAGTGAATAAACTTTGAATCAAATCATAAATGAATGGGGTCAAAATTTGATGAGTTTGGATTTGATTAATTTATAAAACGAAAATCTATTTAATTTTTCTGATTCATTTATTGTACAAAATTAAACTAATCAAATCAAATTTGGATTTATTTACACAAATAGTAATTAATAAACAAATATCAAGCAAAATAAAATAGAAAAAACTAAAAATTAAAATCCTACAAAAATATAAAGGAATCCTAAATAATTAAACTAATCAGTAATCTCAAACTTGAATTTGATTAATTTATTTAACAAATCCAATCGAATCCACCCATTGATTAAAGAATCAATTTTTCAACCTAAACCCGTTTAATTTGAATCTAATCGAATCAAATAAATGAATTTGACCTAAATTACTACCCCTATTCCATTATTGTAAAATTACTCTTCAACTAAAAAACCAAAATTTATAATGGAGAAACAAGTGTAGCTTAAGGATAATAAATAGCAGAATTGTTCTTTAGGTAAATTTTCGACCAATACTAAGATAGACTCTCATATTATATTATAGATTATAGTGATTGAGGCTCACTCTCGCTCTCAGTTGAATTTCTAATAATTATATTAGTAGATTGTACTATAATTTTTCAAAAAATATCTCTTGTTTGAATGGATTCATGGACTAGACTATATATTTTCTTGACCTATTAACAACTCCTTTTGCTTTTCTTTTTTTCCGTTCTTTTTATGTGACTCAAAGAAATGTTTTTGATTCAAGTAAAATTGACAAATATTTAATCAGTAAGCATTAACACTTTAAAAATTTGGTATAAAATAAATTTGTGCTGTGACACATTTAAGTTAAAAGTTTGTTGATCATTTCATGACTTAAAGGTTGACACTTCTTCGCCTCATTAAGGAAAAAATTAAATTTATCAATATGTGTTGTAGAAATAAATTTTTCCTAGTTTAGAAATTGATTTCTCCTCTTTTGAAGCACAATTAATTTTCAGTCACACTACTACTCAAAACATGTCTTGACATACCTATCAATATATTGTCAAATTAATTTCAATGTCATTCTTAAAAAGCTAAAAATTTAAATATAATAAACCTTAATAAATGAACTTGAACTAATGTGTTAAATTAATAATTTTTTATAATTCCATAAAATGATTTTTTTTTAGAATCCTTTAGTGCCCAATGAAAATATAAATTAATAATTATTCAGATACAAAAAATATTAATAACAAATAACACATAAAATTCAGAATATTAGAATTGTTTAGGGCCCAATGGAAGTATAAATTAAATAATTAATCAAACACAAAAATATTAATGTCGAAATCTGCTGATCAGTGGAATAGTCAAATAATTTCCCAGCAAATAGGCCTGATACTCTCGAGCACAATTCTGCTCGCTTTTGTACTGGTCAATCTCCCGAACTCGAGCACAACTAGGCCTTTTTTAGTACACATGCACTTACAACTACTAGTTAGAGGGTATCAGATGTTTTTCCAGTGATAACCTTTCGACGATCAAGTCAGTATTCGGGTTTTTATTCTTGGAAAAACTCAGGCCACCACTCAAGGGCCTTCCTTTTATCTTTCACTAAAAATAAGTAACTTGAATCGCAAAAAAGAAAAAGAAATCCAAATAATGAGATTGCAATTCGTGTTTCAGAGAATTTTTTTATCCAACCCTTTTACCTTCGTTTGATGTAGATTTTATACCTATCTAGAGTATTCGGTTTGCCCCTCCCATATTCATAACTGGGTCTGTTTGTTTTGTCATGGGTGATTAAAGACACGATCATTGTCAGAGTGGGCTTCCTACCTGAACTTTTAAAAGGAAATTCCATCCTAAAAAATGCTATTAATAAGTAGAATCTAATGAATAATTTGACCAGAACCTCTCTTCGATAAACAACAACTAAGAATGAGATTAAAAGCGAGGAGAATTGTGCTCATAAGCCGACATCCTAGGATAATTCCTTCAAAAATAAAAATAAAAATGATAAACTACAAACTACAAACGAGGAAAATTGATATCTGCTCATACACACTCATCTCTAGACGTTCTATACTTTGTTCCCAACACCAGCCCCCTAGTTTCCAGTGTTGGGAACAAAGTGAATCAAAACTGGAAACTTATCAACTATCACCTGACCGGGTTATTTGTTCTTTAGTCTTTATCCCTTCTAATTAGAGCTTCTGACAGTTGTTTACTCCCCGTCGCCTGAAAGGTCACGTTGTTTTTAAATGCGAGACACGTGGTAGCAATCAGGTCGCCCGTTTGAAATTAGAACCAACGGTTACGGGAGCCTTAAAATACGTGCTTATTTAATGAGGTGAACACTCACCTTCCCTTGTCATTCTAAACTTTGGCATCTCAAAATCGTTTTGTACTCTTTCCCGTCTTCATAACCTTTTCCGGTCATCTACTCTCATCTTCTTCACCAGCTTCACAAGCGCCTACATCTGCACCAGTTTTCTCAGATTTCTTGCCTTAAGTACTATCTTCTCATCTTCTGTTACCTAGGGTTTACTTCTTTTTTTTTTTTTTGGCTTGGGATTTAGGGCATATAGACTTATTCTAGGCTCACCGTCGAAAATGTCCAAAGGAAAGGAAAAAATTATATAAATTGATGATGACGATGAACTCAACATTTCACCCCGATTGACAGCAGGACCCACCTTCGAATCGAAAATCCCCTTAGAATAAGAGCGAACCCTAAGTAATGCTCAAGAGGGAAAATCTGTAATAACGCTATTATTAGAGATAGCGTTAGGAGGATGTCTCCCGAGGCCTCGACCTCCTCTAGTGGAGACAGCGGTAGTGAAGAGCGAACCCTAAGTAATGCTCAAGAGGGAAAATCTGGTGAGAGTGACGAGGAGGAATCTTCCCCAGAGCGAGCTCGGCCAATAAGGAAAAGGAAAGTTAGCAGTAGGTCCTTGGCCGAGGATTACCCAATCAATCTTATGGTTTGCACTACCACAGTAAACGAGCTGAGTAGGCTTAGGATTGTATATAACATCCCTAATGATATAGAGTTAAGGGTTCCAGATAAAAAGGATACCCCTCGCCGGCCCTCAAAAGGATATATGACATTGTTTCTCGGGTGTTTTAGATTAGGAATGAGGCTTTCCCTACAACCTTACTTTGTTAAAATCCCAGGGAAAATTCATTTGGCCCCTGGTTAGTTAAACCCAAACGGGTCGAGGGTTCTCTCTGGTCTGTTCGTATTATACCATAGGTGTGGGCATAACGAACGTACAGTTGAGGAGGTTAAACACCTATACTAGCTAAAGGGCAGCCCAAAGGATGTTGGTTGGTACTACGTTATGACGAGCACTAAGACTAAAAAACCTATAATGGGTCTTCCTATTTGGGGTGGGAATTGGAAAAACAAATTGTTCTTCGTTGGGGGTAACTGGAGCCAAGTGATCTCTAAAGATGGCGAGAACATCCACGTTCCTTCTCGTTTCACAGTCCCAGGTTGTTTGCCAATTTTTACTATTCTTCGTTTCTGCTCATCTACTTGAACTGCTAAATTCTGAACTAGTTTTGTCTCGTGTTGCAGACTCCTGGCCTGTGGTCTATAACATCAGGAGCTAGCTACTGCAGAAGGTTGGCATGGCCCTATCTCACCTTTGCCCGTGCAAAGAGTTACTGTCCACTGGTAGCTTGGTCAGCTCTCGCCTTGTACCAGGCGCCCATAGAATAGAAGACGCAGTGATTGGAGCTCTGACCAGGAAGCGTGGCTGTTCAGAAACGACTAGATGGGATTCGAAAAGGGACCAACCAAAGGTGAAGCGTGCCCACACTTTTAGGGCCTCCCCTTCAAGAGTCGTCCCTCCTCCGCAACCTCTAACGGGTAAGACCAGTAGAGCCAGCAGTAGTAGAGCTCCCGTTTCTCCTCCACCGCAATCAACAGGCTAGAGGGATCAATCATTCGACGAGAGGCCTAAATTTCTTGCTCCTTACATAAGCAAGTATATGAGGCTCGTAAAAAAGGACATCGAGGAGTTTGAAGGCCACAACCTCGTGGAGCTGATCAACGCCCTCCAGTTTGGTGATTACCACCTGGGCTCTCTAGCCACATACTATAAAGCCAAAGCTGGTCGCTATGACAGGAAGGTTAAGGAGGATGGCCAAGCTGCAAAGCGGGTCGCTGAGAAGGCTGCTAAGAGGGCACGGGAGCTCAGTGCGAAGAACTTAAAACTGGTCAAGCAGATGTCCCTGGCTGAGGCCAAAGTCGTTAGCCTTGAGAGGGATCTGCTCAGCATTAAGGAAGACATGGCCACCCAGAAGGCTTTTTATGAATTCGAGCTGGAGTTCCTCCGCTCAAACCATAAGAAGCAGATTGAACCCATCGAGAAGGAGGTTGATGCTAACTATACCGAGGGGCTTAAGCACTCTTACTGGTGCATCATGGTCGTCATTGAGAGGCAGTACCCTGGTTTGAAAATGGATGATTTAGCTATTGGTGTTATAGAGTACATGAACAAGCAGGAAGCCCAGGAAGGCGAGCGATGAAAGGGTGTAGAAGCAACAGGTGACGCTACCTCTCCTCATCTTGCTGGGACCGACATCAATGGCCTGAGTACTCCCCATAGTGCGACTGGTGAGACTCCTCCTAATGTTGCTAGTGAGACTCCGCCTCCTCCTCCAACAGAAATGCAGCTTGAGCTCGACCAGCTAGAAAATCAACCATCATGATTTTTTTTTTTTTGGTGTAAGAAACGCTTAATGTTCCTTACTGCAAATATCAATCTTTGTAATTTTTCTGTCAATCTTGCTAAGTTGACTTCGATCGTATGTTATTTTAGTAACTATCAACGATTAAATCTTTTGGTCTCCATGCCTTAGAGATCGTTTAATGCTAATGAGCATCGATCAGTCTTCTTTGCCTTAGAGTCTTCTATGTTTGGCACTGTATTGTTTACTCCCTTTAAAACAAGCGAGAAGACTCTGCCACTTTGACTTTGTGTTTCGCTTCGAGCAGACTTAGAAACTTAGAGCTTTGCATGCCTTAAAGTAATTTCGATCATAAATTGTTTGCTCGCTTTCAACTGAGTAAACAAATGTTAGCCCATTGACTTTGTGTCTCGCCTCGAGCAGGCTTAGAGCCCTAAACTCTTTTTTGCCTTACATAATTTTCATACTATGAATCTTTTCCTGGCTTATATTAAGTCAAGCTGAATCTGATAAATTCTAACTTTGTGTCTCGCCTCCAGCAAGCTTAGAGACTTAAATTCTTTTTCACCTTTAGGGTTTTCATAACCATGAATCTTCTGCTTGCTTATATTAAGCCCTAGCCTAAATCTGAAGAAATCGACTTTTTCATGTCCTCGAAAGCGGAGACTAAAGACTTAACATCTTTTTTGTCTTAAGCAATTTTCATAACCATGAATCTTCTGCTCGCTTATGTTGAGTCGACCTGAATCTGGCAAATTCTGACTTTATGTCTCCCCTCAAGCAAGCTTAGAGACTTGAAGTCTTTTTTACCTTTGATAATTTTCACAAGCAATATAAAGGAAAATACTGAAATTTATGTTGATAATTGTTTGCAATTTACATCAGACAAAATTAAGCTTTTAAGTAATTACAAGAACACTTAATTAAATACAGGAGGACCTTGTTGAAAGTATTTCCTGAGGTGTTCTGCGTTCCATAGCTGTTTAACCTCACGTCCATCTGCGTAAGCAAGTTTATAAACCCATGGTCCTACCACCCGCATGACTTTATATGGTCCCTCTCAGTTACGACCGAAAACCCCTTGGCTTGGGTCTTTGGTATTTTGATTTATTCTTTTTAGCACCCAGTCTCTACTTATAAATTGCCTCACTCGCACGTTTTGGTTGTCATAGAGAGCTACTCTCTGTTGGTAGACAGGTGCCCTTTTTTATGCCAGTTCTCTCCTCTCAGCTAGTAAGTTTAGGTTTAAATAGATTTACTCATCATTCTCCTGTTCGTTGAAATATTCTGTTCGGTGGGTTGATAACCCAATTTCTACTGGGACTATTGCTTTGTGGCCGAAAGCTAAGGCAAATAGGGTTTCCCTCCTAGCGGTCTTATGGGTGGTCTTATACGCCCATAAAATACCCAATAGTTCATCTACCTATCTTCTTTCCTAAAATATGCATCTAATGAAAATTAAAACTAATAACGACATATTTATATAGTTTATATTCTATATCCTTTAAACATATGAAACACTTTATCTTCTACAATATTAAATTTGAATAGTAATTACATCAACTTTATGTTTGCGTACGATGTACTTACATTAAATTTTTGGAGTTCTATGTACATGTTCACACCACTTGTTCAATTTTTTTATATATGCATAATAATTTTTGAAATTTATGCATATTAATCGATAGATTATTTATTTATTTATCAATAAATAATCAGACTATGATAATATTTTTTTTTCATAGTCTCAATAATATTATTTTATGGAAATTTAACTTTTTTTTTTCCATTCTCTTACAATAATAGTCGGTTAGTCAGCCGATATTGTGAAAAGAATCAAAATGGTACCATTTTTTTAAATTTTAATCCTGATTTACAGATAAATAATAAAATAAAATAAAATAATTTTAATTTATAAATTACTCATTTAACTACCGAGTAAATCCATTTTTCCGTGTAGATCTAATTTTCCGAAGCAACGAGAGAATCCATCAAGCATGGCTGGCTCACTCTTATCCAAAACCAGAACCGCCATCGCCACCGTCGGCACCAGTCGCCGCCACCACCACCACCAACTCTCAATCCCATCGTCTCAGTTCGTCCCTCGCCGGACCCAATCGAACCAGCCCGACGCGTCGTCCGACGTCTACGAAACCTCCGGCTCCTCTTCCACCGACCCTCTAATTTCGAAGCTGGAGGACGCAATCCACCGCATCATCGTGCGCCGCTCCGCACCCGATTGGCTCCCCTTCCTGCCCGGATCTTCCTACTGGGTCCCACCTCCCAAGTCACAATTCTACGGCGTCGCTCAGTTGGTCGAGAAACTGGCCAATCCCTTGACTCCCGAACAGTCCTTGTCTACCAGCACTGTTCGCGGCTGGCCCTCGTCCGATTATTACATCAAAGGTTTGATTTTTGGATCCCCTTTTTGCTGCTCTGATTACGATAATTTGGGATTTGGGATATAACCTCTGGGAACCCCCTGGAGTTTACTTGTTTTTACAAATTAGGACAGTTTTTATATTTGTATCAAATAAGTCCCTGACTGACCCGGTTGTGATGATCACAGCTTCAGTCAACTACAATTTGATGATTCATTTAGAATGAAATAGTGGCTATATCCCATTAAAATAAATAAATAAAAAAGATAGCGGCTATATCAAATGTTTTGTATGATTGATTGATTTAGGGAAAATATTATATTTTCGTGCAGTGTCGCTAGTTTGAAATGTTTTGAAGGGCTTATAATTAATTAGGTAGGAACCTGTTGCAAGTGGTATTTAAGCTTCTCTTACCATTTTGATTGTAGGTAAACCACTACATAAGGCAGAAGAAGGTTCTACTTCAAGTAGTGAATCTGAAGCTGAAGACGAGGAAGGATGAACCATTTTTTTCTAGCAGAACTGGCATCTGGGGTGAGTGAGATTTTGATTTCTGATATTCCATATTAATTTGAGTTGTTTAGCTGTATCTTTTTAATGCGGCTACGGGACACCAAAGAAGTTCTATAACAAATTGTTGAGATATTGGCACATTAGTCGTGATCAAATTTATCTAGTTATCGCTTTCTGTTGAAATGTTGATGTGTCCTTAGTTTGAACATGTGCTTAGAGATAATTATGTGAGTGATTTGCTTGGCATGATAAGATCTTTGGATGTGGAAATTTTCTGGTAGAAATGAAGGGTTCAAGGAATCTTTGATATCCAGTAACTTGTTTTCTAACTACCTCTCTCTCAACAAAAAGATAAATGAATAAGTTAACAAGTACTTAGAAGAAAGAAAAAAGTTCCATTGAACTTATTGTGGGAATTGTTTGATAACTAGTTTGGATCTTTAAGTTTTAGTTGGTGTTTTTCTTGTATACTTTGGAGTGTACAAGGGGTTGTTCCTCAAAGTTAGTGATTTCTTTGCTTATATATACTTCTCTGTAAAAAGAATTTGTCAAAGAAACAAATAATACTAATGTTTCCTTGAAATTGACAAAATAAATAAGGTGCCGCTTGACAAAAAGAAATCATAAACAATAAAGGATGCATAGAATGTAAACAGATGTAGAGTGACAAAACAAGAAGGATGGTTATCCTGATTGGATTTCTTTTATTTATTTTATTGAGTTATACCTCTGTTTAACTCTCATTCTGTCCAGTTTTGTTTTGCTAATGTGGAGACAAATGTGAAGTGGCTTTCCAAACAACCAATTTAAATTTATCACTACCAAACTATTCACTAGGTGTTATTACCTAGTGTCAACTTCGCTAATTTGATATTCATCATGCCTAACTTTTTATGAGTGATGTTAACATAGAGTAAAATTATAATCCTCTGCTTTGTATTTAAACCATTTTGTTGGTGACATTATTACGAGTAGACAATTTTTCTCTGAATACTGATGGCTGGTTTGTTTCTTAATTGGACATCAAGGTTGTCTAGTTGAATGCATCCGGGGTTGGCCTTCTAGCATAGATTAATGTATTTGTTCAGGATTGCCCCTCTCTGGTAAGTTTTTCAAATATTAGAAGTAATGGATGGAGGTCCATAAATCTTAGAGCTGTGATGACAATGCTGATATCCTATTGAGTGAGGATTGAGGAAGTGCTCTGGAGAGACCAAATATTTGACCTAGGTACGAGTAGTTCAACTTTTTTGAAAGTAGCTTTCCGTCTAGCTGGGGTATGACTGTAAAATAGTGTTGTTCTAAAACCTTGCTTCTGGATGACTTAATTTATTTGCAAGTGTTTTCTGTCCAAATTCTGGAATTTAATAACTTGGTGTCATGTTGGAGCTTTGGAAACCTGCACAAGCATATTTTTTATACCTAAAATTATAATATTCTACAGAATTTTTTTTCAGTATTCATTCAGTTTTCTGTACTTATTCTGCCTGCCCTATTCTGTCTATGCTTTATATTTTTGCTGCCAAGGTCATGGCATTTATCTAGTTTCTGCTTTATTTATTTATTATCTCTGATTTCCTGTATTTGACATACAGATTTACCCTGCTACATAAACAAGACTTTCAAATTCTTAAAAGCAAAGACTGATCATTGTTCGAATGCGTGCATGTTTGTGCAGGCTTATCAGACTTGTAAATTTCCTGTAGAAGCAATCAATAAGTGGAGAAGCAGCAGAAAAATGCATAGGCAGACATGCGAGGAGGAGTGCTGCACAGATGCAAGGTGGTAGGGAAGGATAACTTATGCCCCAAAAGGTTCACTGCCCAAAATTACTTTGTATCTTTCCTTATTTAGTTGGTTTGCCATAGAACTGTATGTTATATAATATATATTGTAGATTTCCTTCGGGTTAATTAACTTTAATCTCATTTTATAGTTCAAATTTCTTTTCCTTTTTTCTGTACATATGGCATATGGTTGTACCAATGATTGCCGTTGTTATTTTTTAGCTCCCCATGTACCTTATAGACCGTACGAATTATTATGTTGGAAATGAAATGAATATTTATAGTTTTGCCTCGACTTTTTTTAGTTGATTATTATGGTAGAAGAATTGTGGAGACAATTCATGTAGAAAAAGTATCAGTAGATATGTTATTAATAAAATCATGTAACTAGTAGTGATACCGACACATTATTTAATGAAATGATTCTCGAAGAGCGCTAATGATTATTTGATTACATGCCGTGTGCATTGTTATTAACTCATCAACAATTTTGTATTGTACCATACACTTCTAAATTTTTTCCCACAACAAAAGTGGTGAACGTTCGAAAATTTTAAAAACTTACAGTAACTACCTTAATTTTTTTTTCTTTGAAAAGAAAATCATTTCAAATATTCAAGGGATGTTCATTGTCTTCACTCAATTAGTAAATAATTGAGAAAGAACTGAAATTAACTTTCATCATATTATTATGAAAGTTCGAACTCTTACTTTTATTATTGTAAGTGTAAAGATTCTCCCATTACACCAAAGGACCATTAATTAACTAACTTCAAATTTTTAAAATGCGTGACAAAAGTGCATTCTAAAATTAATCAATGACATTTCATTATATTACAAAATTTTAGCATAAATCTAAATTACAGGAAGGACACGTTTAAAAATTTCCACATAAATTTTACTAATTTTGCAACAGGAAGGACATGTTTACAAAATTTCCACAAATTTACTAATTTTGCAATACGGGCCTATTGCCTAGTGCATAAATTAATAATACAAAGACATCATCCTCAGCATAATGATTATTTCTAATCGAAAGGGATCACAGCTTTAACCCCTGAAATCATTGACATCTCATAAAAATAAATTTGGTACACTCCTGAAACCAGAAACTTTTAAAGAATGTTTGATGCATTTCATCTTTGGTATAAAGAAACTAAAGAGTGTCATAAAGAGTACATGACACATGCACAGAAAGGTATCAAAAATGATTTCCTGTAAACCTTCATAACAAAAGGAATTTTTGCCAATGAGTCTGCTGAGAACATATGCTGATGACAATGCACACGGACTCCTTATGCCTGTGCAGTTTTGACAGAAAGACTAGTTTCAGTTTTGCTGTTTGCCCTGCGTTCGAACACCGACAACCACAGTATGCGAGACCCTGAAGTTAATTAATAACAGAGCTATTTAACAGATTAACTCCTATGATAAGGAAATTCATGTGGATACCTAGGATTCAGAAGTTGCAGCATTTAAAAATAAAAAACGAAAAATAGCACCCATAGATGTGTAGACCCAATTCTAATTTTAGTAAACAGTACATACTAGGTTCACTTCTGATTTTAAGTGTTTCTGCATGTATGTAAGAGAGAGAGAGGGAGAGAGAGAGAGCGAGGGAGAGAGAGATTAGATTGGCGAAGGCAATTTGGATAGGAAGCAATGATTCGACAATATATCAGTTTTAATCTCTTTCATGTGATCATCCAGCATGAACTTAAGAAGAATAATGACTAGTGGGAGATTGAGTTAGCAACAGCTGTCTCTCAGTTGTCTAGAATATGATTATGGGTGGTTCAACATGATTCAACAAAAGTACAAATCAATAAATTAGAAGGAAATAAACCAAAGTTTTTTCTAGGAGTAAAATCAACAGGAAGAGTGAATCAGCAGAAAAAAAAAAGGAAGCAGCAAGCTGCAAAACATCAAAAACGAAAAGAAAATCTACAAATTTTTTCTACAACCGTTACAAAGATTTCAAAAACTAGTCCTTTTGCATTAGTTTCAACAAACTGAGAATTTAGAGCCAATGATCGGCAATTGGAAATATTTTCTTCTTCAGTGAAAAGAATTTGCTATGTTTCTGTTAACATATGAGAACGTTATAACTAGAGAAAACAATGCGATACCCAAAACGTAGACAAAATGGAAAGCATGCAGAAGCTCTAGCTACTAACCTATAATATCATGTCATGGACACACTCCAAATTAGTAAAGGCCCAACATTCTTAGCTCTGAGACATGGCTGGGATCAAGCTCTGCGGCGTCCTTATTATTTTCATGGTCTTCCACCACATACTCCTAACATCATGAGATTAGAAGAATCAAGTTAGCTTACCTTGTGAAACTGCTTGCAAGTACAAGAGGATTTTTACTACTTTCAGATTAATCATGACTATCTGTGTAACAAATTTCATAAAAAGTCCAAATTCATGAAATACAAATTAAAAGATCTTCCATGTCATCGAATTAAAAACCCCTGGAAACTCTCAGCCACCTTATTATATGTTATCTCCCATTACATCTTAACAGAAGGAAGTTACTGCTCAAAGCTTGTTTAACTAATGAGTACAAACATAAACCAGAAAGCCATGTACTGTAAGAACTGAAGGTCAAATTTGGCTCTCAAATCCCTTGTTCTGTCAATGTGGTGATTCAGTTGTATAAGGTTATGACTTATATGGTCAATATAGAAGAGAGATGAAGGGCCTACTTGGACCTCAATTAATGAATTTAAATATTCAGCCATCAATCACACAATATTACTTCATATTTTAATTGCATTAGAAACTACAAGTTGAGGCATAGATCATGCTATATTGATGAATTGAGTCATAAAACCAAATATAGGAAGCAAAGAGTAAAACAACAAGGTGATTAACCATTCTTCAGGTCTAAACCATAAATGTAAATTCAACCACTCTTCAAACTGAAACCTTAAGGATAATACTCAATTGAAAAGGAACACAACATACTACACCCCTATTGTATGCCCAAACTAGTTACAAACCTCAGCTTCTTGACTCAAAGGACTTCTTCATTAATCCTATTATGCCCCTGTGCTATCATCTTAATCTTTCTTTCCTATTTTATTTTTCTTTGTATTGACATTTTACCAAAATCTACCTATCCCAACAATATAACTGAAACTAATGCTCTCTGCAAACATTCCTGCACTGGAGATACCACCTCAGAAATGACTAGCAATGAACTTCTGCTTCAAAGAGGAAGAAATAACACAATATGCATCGACTTTTCCACTGTGGCATAACAACTAAATATTGACATTAGATGTTCTAAAATTTCAAAATCCAAATAATATAGCTCATGCAAATGAAATTACATTGGACTGCAATATACCAACAGAACACATCTGATAAAATCTTGCTGACAGGCTTTCAAAACTTTTCACAGAAAATAAGCAGAGAATTATCTTCTGACATCATAGCCTTTATTGGCAAGAGCACTAAGCAACTGGCAAATGATAAACATCAATAGCATGTAAATGCATAAGGTAACAGCTCCAATAGAACTTAGATCTGAAATTTATCAGGTAAAACCAAATTAAAGGAGCATTTGCAATCAGCTGACACAGAAAAGACACTTAAAAGATGAAATCCCAACAAGAAAGAAATGGCACTGCTATCATTCACACCATCAAGGGCAATGATTATACTGTCAATTCTGTTTCAACTATATAACCCTTGAAATGTCATGCCCGAGATCGAATTCCATGTCCAAGAATAACCGGAAAATGATGAGGTTGACTCTTTCCATTTCAAGTTTCAGTTATGGTTCAAATAAATAAAAACATCTTCAGGAGAATCAAAGAAGTATCATTATCTACCCAAGGATGTGTCTTCATTTAATTAGTGTCCTACTAGGACAAAAGTTCTGTTCTTCATACACACATTATTCAATGACACCAGTTCCTGGGATAGTTGGAAGTCCAGTCAATGTTATTTAGAAATGTCACAAACCTTTGTTAATTCTTGTTTGGCAAGAACATGATAGTGTCGTTCATGGATCCTCTGTCCGCATATAATGGCTATGAAGAAACCGTAGAGCACACCCACCAAAACAATAGCTAAAACTGAACAATCAAACAAAATAATAGTGTCAAATTTGAATTTAATGATTTGAGACCAAATCATGTATTCATCACCCAATGTCTTGAATATTATTTCTTCAGACAAGTTAGTACATCTCAAATAAAATATAATCACCACTTCTCCAACTGATAAGCGGAACCTCAGCAACACATATTTAGGCAACAGAAACCGCAAACAGGATTATCTTTCCTCAAATAATAAGTTGAGCTAATATACTAAAGACCTAGTGTTGACTTAATCTAAAATAGAAATAGATACTGAAGTACAAGTTAGACTAGAGAATTCCATTTGAAATATTGATCAAAGAAGATCTAATGAGTAATTCATTTTCCAACCACAAAGTTATGAAAGATATTCAGTTAAAACTGTCAATCCAACAAATTCTTCATTTTATCATATGTGCACAAAGATTAATATTCAGACCATGTGCATATGTAATACTGTGAAACACTTGAGACCTGTTGATGGTCCCATGGACTTTTTGGGCCCATCCAATCAATTTACATGGCATATATCTAAGGTATGGACTTGTCATCTCGACTGGCAAACAGAAAGAACTTGTGAGTCCCAAAAAGGATAGATGGGGAAGATTCATCCTAATATATGTAGAAAATGTCTTCATCCAAAAGTTCCCAAAATTGGAAAAATGAAATAATGAACATGTTCAAGTAATTTCATCTCCAATGAATGTTGAAGATCATCAATTAAAGTTCAAAAATGTTTTCTTCAAGTAAGCATGAGTGAAATATCTACTTTCAACATTTGAAAAAAAAAATATCGCATGAACATAAAGTGAAATTCATCTAATGTGTTGTTGAATACAAGGATTTGCTATCATTAACAATATCCTCAAACAAACTAACATCCAATGCAATCCAAAAAACTAAGATCATGACTAAGCATCATACATTGATTCATTTCACATACAATCTCATAAAAGGACAGTGGCAGCTATGTCTGAACATGAGTCAGATAATTCCTCATCACAGATTATGCACTTATGACACTGCCACATAAAAGAGCAAACCTATCACAATATAAATATATGATCTCACGTTAGGTACACAAACACCATAAACAAATTGTCTTTTGTAAGAATACAGAAAAGGTTGACAAGAAAATTTGTCTAAATATTTGCACGAACAAATCCAATTATATATAAATGCTGCATGAGGTGTTCACTATTAAACAGATGTGTGCACTTGAGTTTCTATGCTCTGTCCATACGTGTGCCTCTGTAAGCATGGAGAAGGAGAGAAAATTTGGTAAACCATGAGAAGCAAGAGTACCAGCCATAATATAAAATGCATAAGGATGTTCTTCGTAACCAAAGATTTCTCTTAGTTCCTCTCCATAAAATTTGTACACCAGCACCCCCAACAACGCCACAATCTGTTCAAAGCATATATTAAGTTACACAATATAGCAAAGATGTTTTTGTTTTCACACGACAGAATCACAGAATGAGAATATAATAGTAATTTATAAAGAAACAAAAAAAATTCGGCTGACAGTCATTAGTACAGCATTTATGGTAGTAATATTACTTTAGTATTTGCCAAAGTATCCAAAAGAAATAATGCAGGATCTTTTCCAAAAGCAAGAACCAGCTAGCATTCCGGCTAAATAATATAGAAACTATAAGCCCCACGGAAATGATCATAATGTGATTTTGACCAAATATAGTGAGGAAAAGAAATTGGTAGATTGCATAGGCAATATTTTTCTGCCAACTTTCTGCCTAGACATAAATAAAGTAAATGTTGGCACTGTATCAATGTCCTATTTCCTCTCTGGGTTACCTAAAAGCAACCAAATCATTATAATGCACCTGTTTACTACTCAGGCTGAAAAAATGAAAGCTAGACAACCCAAGTGAACCGAACCAATATCTAGAGTAAAATGACAAAATAAACAGAAACTATTAGTTCTCCTACCAGCTGAACAATTACAAAAATGAATGTATGGTCTCTAGCAACTAAGAACTGGAATTTCAATCTCAACCACCAGCGATCAGGTGGGCAATTAGCACGTAATACGAACATCGCCCTGCATTCTGTACAGTGAGCAAAAGCAAAGCCTTCCTGAAACATCAGAGGAAATGAATATAATATTATTAATTCTCCAAATCAAATGCATCAATGTTACTCGGCCTTTGGCTGAGCGGCTAGAACCACTCCCTCACAACTATGAGGGTAGTGGTTTGAACCCCCACAAAAGTATTGTGCGGGTTTAATTTCCTTCCTCAAATTTGAGAGAAGGCAGTCTTCTCCATTTCAAAATGTGAGTGGAGTTGATATCTCTCGAATATCAGAAAGGGTTAAAATCTAGGCAGTACTATATAAGATTTAATGTAAACTAGTCCCAATAATTGTTTGATTGTAAATATCAGTTATAGCCTCATATAATATGAGTTATAATATGAGCAATAGTCTCATGTAATTCAAAAAAAAAATGCATCAATGCTTGGTTTCTAAAGTAGTACAAATTTTTATTGGTTTCTAAAGTAGTACAAATTTTTAGACTCACTAGTGAAGTTACCAAATTAGATAAACATCATTAGAAGGATCAACATGATTTTCTGAAATTTCATCATTCCCAAAAGCAATATTTCCTAAGCTATGCATACAAAGCATCATTCTAATTCATCAATTTGTTAATCAAGAAGAAGGGAAGCTGGTAAAAAAACCAAGCACTCACCTTAGTTGACCTCCAGTGATCAAGACAAGATCTATGAACATACTTTTGAGTGCCTCTGCAGTGGCATGGTGCAATTAAGTCCTCACCTGGAAACAGAACTAAAATAATTAAGTCATTTATAATAAAACAAGTGTGCCACTTAGCAATAATCATCTTGAATCTTTTCAATGGAAGAAAAATCTACCATCTCAAATGGTGACAGGAAAACATAAGAAATGAAAAAGATACCAAGTACTATAGGTAATAAAGACCTCCAATATCGAGACATATACGACACTGTGGTTGGTTATCGTTTACCAGATAGCTAGTTTCATCAACATGAAGATTTTGTAAATCATCAGCAGAAACAACACAATCCTCTCTAACAGTTGTGATTTCACTAGAAGATGAAGATGACGAGGAAGATGAACTAGATGAAGAAGACTCTTCCGATCTTTGAAAAATGTCAGGCTGAGGCAAGATTGGTTCACTTTCTGAAATATCTTCGTTATGACTGTCATTTGACACTAATTGCATTTTTAAAGATGTCCAATCAGAATTAATCTATGAAAACCACGTAGCCATGCTAGCCCCTACTGCAAATGCCAAGAGGAACTAAGGAATCTGCGAAGATTGAGAAAAAAATACAAAGATCAGAAATCTGGACCTTAAACATCAGGTATCAGACTGGCGATTCATGTAAATGTAAGCAATTACGCCAAAATTGCATATCAAAACATAAACAATCCATAGATTGCTCTAAGATCTCTCGTTGAATAAATTAAAAGTTGAGCCCGAGTTGAGGCCATGCAAGTTCTACACTCAAGCCATTTCATCCTTTATGCAGAAAATTGAAACATGGACAGAGACATCAAGGGTTGGTCTTTCTCCTGACATTGCCTTGAGAGAAACACCAATTAGTAGCATGTTCAAGAGCAAATTTTACACGACAAAAATCACTTCCTAATAACCAAAAGCTGTAGAGTGTTTTTTCGGTAATAATTAGCTACAATAGACAAACACGCCTTTCATCATCAATAAAGTAGCCAAACATTGCCTTGAGAGAAACACCAATTAGTAGCATGTTCAAGAGCAAATTTTACACGACAAAAATCACTTCCTAATAACCAAAAGCTGTAGAGTGTTTTTTCGGTAATAATTAGCTACAATAGACAAACACGCCTTTCATCATCAATAAAGAAATAGAAAACTTGAAGTGCTCTTGCAAAAAGCACTAGATAAACGTTTTTAACAAAAGCCAGAGAAAATTACTCAAAAAGTGCTTTCCAAGCACTTCCCAGAAATTACTCCCAAACATTCCATTAGTAATCTTCAAGATACTCTAAAGCATTAAACGATCAATTTCACTATCTAATAGCACTAAAATTGTCATGCATTTACGGCAAACACCAGTAAATTGAACGCCATGCATTAAACAAATCAAAATTGAGAGGCAAAAAACACTATAAGTTGTACAAATACATAACTAATCTGATCAAATTTTGCTAATCTTCAACTAAAACATCAACATTATGTTAGCAATTCAGAATGAGACAATTCTTCAGTAATTAACATAAATTGTCAAAAAAAGATGAAAGTAAAATGCGAGAAATTGATTGATCGTGAGATCACCTGGTAATTAAACGAAGATTCTGTGAGTAATGTACGGAAACATTAAGCAAATTTAAATTGATTAAACTGAGAACTGAGAGCTCTGCAGCGACCGGCGAGAGAGAAGAATTCAAAACTTTGAAAAGAATTTAATTTAATTAAATAATTGTGATGTAAATCCACAATTTTAATTTTTTAATAATTGGACGCGTTCAAGTTACTGCATGTTGACCGAAGTGAGGAAAGAACAAATTGATGAACGCCACGTAAGATCAAGAGCGAGGATAGAAGTAAATAGGTAATCGCCCTACGTTGGACTTTTTGTGATGTGGCTGTTACGGGAAAAACGAGATGACGTAAGGGGGATTAGACTTGTCGTGACGTGGCTGTACATCTGCTTTGGGACGCTTTGTGCATCTTCGCATCTTCTATTTCTGCGTGAGAAAAGCCTGAAACGGAGGACTTTGGCTCCTGCATCTGGATAGTGGAAAGTGGCCCAAATTGAAACTGTTTGTTTACCAAAGGGGTGGTAAAATTACGCTCGAACTCGTAAATTCTTTTGAATTTATTCGAAAAAATTTACTCACTATAGGTAATTTTGTGGACCGTGAATGAGTGTAATTTTTGAAACTGAAATCCGTTGTGAATTATAAGTATGTTTAGTATTAGCAAAAAGTTCAATAATACTTATATGGATATTTACCAACTCACATTCTTTATTTTAATTACAAAAATTACATTAAAAAATTTAATTGTATATGTAAGTTAAAAGTTCTTAATTCCTAAATCTATCTCATTACTCTATCTCCCTACTGCTCCCTCTCTCCATATATATGTAACTACACATTTAATAAATGTTAAAATTATTATTTTTCACTTACCGTGTTGAGAACATTAATAATTTTATCATATTTATAAATTTATAACCGAATGTATGAATTATCTATTTTTATTTGTTTTGAAATATGATTTTTGTGTTTTGTAGGCAAATTCTTAAAATCATGATGGTTGAATAAAAAAACGAATGTGAAATTTGGATTCCATAGACTTAGAAGCCTTTGAAAGCTTCCTTCACAAAAGCTCTCTCTTTGATAGAGAGTCTTGAATGAAAGTTTTTGAGGGATCTTAATGACTCGGGTGGTCACTCTGAGGTAATTATTTTTTAGTCCTGCATCAATAGTTATAATGGTCAATGCTTTTGTTTCATGAGGAGAGTAGAAACAGTGAGAGCAGAGTTGGTGAGGAGTTAAAGTGCAGGCACAATATAATTAGATGTTTGTAGCTTTCTCTCTTTAAACCATTTATTATCACGGATACAGAAGAGTTAATTTGTGAGTGTAAAGCAATAACTATAAGAGAGAAGATTAAACCGGAGTAAATTTGGAAGCGAGCATGAAAGTCAAAAGAGAAAAAGTTCTGGCAGGATGCTTGGTAGGTAAAGTCTTGCTCACAAGAGGAGTTAACAAAGAGGGGCTTAGGATTGCATTACAGCAAGTATCACAAACTTTCAAAGAGGTTAAGGTTGAGAGTTTGGGAAACAATATTTTCATGTTCAAATTTGTAGAAGATGCTGGCAAAAGAAGAGTGTTAACAGGGGGTCCCTTGGCACTTTGACCGAGCTTTGATCATCCTTATGAAGCAAAAAGGGATTAGGGAGGTTACAAAACAATCTTTTAATCATGCATCCTTTTAGGTGCAGATTCGTAATGTTCCAATTGCGTGCATGGAAAAAGTTTTTCTTCAAGAATTAGGCAAAAAGATGGGGATAGTTGAGGAGGTGGAAACTAATGAGAATGGAGAATGCATTAGGGAATTCGCAAGAATAAGGATTTCAATCAACATAACACAGCCGCTAAAGAAAATTTTATTTCTTAAACAAGAAAGTGAGGTAGATATTTAAATGCTAGTGGTATATGAACGCCTGCCAGATTTTTACTTTGTTGTGGAATTATTGGTCATCAATATAAGGAGTGTGCTAAGTACAAGGGCCAACCAAAAGAGGAGTTACAATATGGGATGTGGATGAAAGCAATTATATTAGAGGGGCACTGAAAAAAGAATCGCGGCAAAGAGAGGATGAACTATGAAGGTCGTAGATCTGAAGACAAATTTGCAAGTTCAGAGCATCATGGTTCTTCACATCAGTAGATGCAGAGTTAGGAAAATCCAGATGGTGCAATTGGGTCAGGATCCATTAAGAAAGAAATGGGTCATACCAAGGAGTTTATTAGAGATGATGTGGTGGAGGAATTAGGTGAGTAGCATTTAATGTAAGGAGTGATAAGAATGAAGACAAAGAAGCAGATAAGTGGCAAAAAATAGAAAATGATAACTAGCAATGCAATAATTCCTAGAGATTTGGGAACATATGCAGGAAATGAAAATGTAAAAGAGAGGGAAAATTTGAAAGCAACCCATGAAGGAATGAAGGAAATTGAAATAGGTGATGGGCTGAAAACTTCTTAAATGTGGCCCAACAGAAGGAAATGAAAGAGGTAGGCTAGAGATCTAAATAATGAGAGGATAACCAATAATGGGGAAGGACCCAAAAAAGGCTAAACGAGGAAGCAATAAGGCTAAGCCTAAAGCAAAAAAAAAAAATAAAAATAAAATTATGAGCCCAATTAAATCAGAGGCTAAGAAGCATCAATAGACTTCACCAACAGCATAACTTAAATTGACGTGGGAACTGTTGGCAATAGAAGACTTAGAAGTCACAGACTCAAACACAGTAGAGATATCAGCAAAAAGCTAGTTGCTAGCCCAGCCAAACGCCATGAAAATTCTTACCTGGAACATTCGGGGTTTGGGGAATACTTGAACGTTTCTAACTTTAAAAAAAATTCTCCAAATGTGTAGTCCTCATCTTGTGTTTTTGTATGAGACAAAGTTGCTAGCAATGCAAATGAATGTGATTGAGAACAAGTTAAATTTTAAAAATTGTTTTGTTATGAATAGTAGTGGGAGAGCTTAGCAATGCTTTAGAATTCAGACACATGTGTGCAAATTCATTATTACAACAAGCACCATATCAATGCTGAAGTCCAAATGGCAAATAGGAAGCAAATGAGGTGCACATGGGTGTATGGACATCTAGAAGCAAGATAGAAAAAACACACATGGATACTTTTAAGAAGGTTGATAGGTTTATCTCTTAGTCTTTGGCTGTGTTTTGGTGATTTTAATGAAATCTTGCACCTTTTTTAAAAGAGAGGAGGTACTGGAAAATGGTCATGGCCTATGAGGAACGTGCCACTCCTCCCGTCCTCTAGAAAAAATCCAAGTTAACAGATGCCAAGACAATAAGCAAAATAATTAGTTCTATGAAAATTATGCTTTACCAAAAGAAAAAAAATCTTCAGATTATCTCACTACTTCTATATAAACAACATGTGGGGAATAAAAGATCATTGGAAAATGTAAGCACAAATTTGTTCAAAGGAAAAATAAAATGAAGAGGCATGCTATACGTTAACATTGTTATTTTGCAGGTGGAAGAGCCCAAGGCTGAAGGAGACAAGTAGTGAAATTGTACTAGAATTATAGATGTACTATATCAATGAAAACGTTTAAATGGTGCAATATCTCCTTCTTACAGGATTATGCTGAGCATTAATTAAAAAGTGCCTCCTTACAAACTGCAGCCATCATTCAAACAATTCAAGGAAAGAATAACGTGTACTTACCACAAAAAGACAAATTCAGTGATTTGCCCTCTTCTGAAGACCCATTTTTGCTTAAAAGGCGATCTATCCGCTCAGCAACTAAAAGTGGAACTCTCAGTTTGAACTGCTCCTCCATTAATGCATTCAATAACCAATGCCTCAATCCACCAAAATAAAATTTTCAACTAAGCCCACAAACAAAAATTCTCTTCAATACTTAAGATGTATATTCCCTACTTGATCATATTACTTTTGTCACTAGATCTAACCAACTATTCTTAGGCCTTTAATTTGAAATCAATAAAACTCATTCAGGCATTTCATCAAACAGCTTACCTAAAATACTTAATCTATCAAGAAAACTAAAACTCACATCTTCATAACCTAACTATTCCTTTATTAAATATATAACTACACAAGTTGGAGCATGGGTTTGTTTTATCAATTTGAAGCTTAAGATTAAAGCATGAAAGGATCAAAATTTACAACATAATTACTGTTCATCGAAGCTAATTAAATGGACAAAAAAATTGAAAACATGGAAAATACTTCGACCGAATTAACTACAAAATTGTGATACAAAATCCAAAGAATGGATTAAAAAAGAAAATGTAAATTTGATAAGACACGGGAAGCAAAGCTAATGACGGAATAGAAAGATTTATGTATTAGTTTTACAACAAATTTGCTCATGGATTACACAAGTTATAAAACATGGGAAATTCTAAGTAGAAAGGGGATTGAAATTTAAGTTATAGGAATAATTATGATAATAAATGGTTAAAAATTGTTATTACCTAGTTAAATTTGTTGCAGAAAATTGCTTGGATTGAAGAAGAAGAAGAAGAAGAGATGAGAGATGAAAACAAAATTTATTCTTTTTCTAAGAATAAACTATTTGATCAAGCAACCCATCACTTAAATTAACCAGTTCAGCCGGTTTACATTTGTTACAACTTTTTAATAGTTTAAGTTTCATCCGTTGGATTCAAATTAAAGCACATCCAACATCTCATATTCATTATGCTGTAAGCTACGTAAATTAGGAATTGCCTTTGAATAAAAGAAAAAATTATAATAAAGACAAGTATCAATTTGTTATGAATGTCACTTACATAAGCTATAAATTAGGGGAACCCAATAGATAAAAAAAAATAAAATTTAACATTAATTTTTTACTTAATAAAAAATAAATTTAATACAGAATTCTAATCCCTTGGATTTACAAGTGTAATCATTGATGATGTGAAGAATTAAACTTTTTTTGTGTTAAAATACTAGGATATGTAGAGCCAAATAATTAAATATAGAGACAAAATTATCTTTTTAACCCAAAAGCTGACCTACCAAATAACAAAAAAAAAAATATTTATTATTTATTGTTATTATCATTATGGGACCAGTTGTGTTGACAATATGTTACTGGCCACGATTTATGGGTTGGTTTTGATGGCAATATTGCAAATGACGACAGAGAAATCAGTCTCAATTTGGATTGCAGAATTAGTGAGCATTGAGCAATACATGGCGGTAGTTTTTTTTTTTTGAAAAGCTGATTATATATTGAAGAACGAAACATTACGCGAGACTGACACTTTCTACACGACAATCTTCTATCCAAATGTGCCCACATTAAAAAAGAAAAAGTTAATTTGGTTAAATTGTGAGCCACCACATTACAAGATTTAGGTGCATGTTTAACTATAATGAGAGGTCTTTTAATCATAAGGCCCTTGATTTTCCCATACTAGCCAACCAGTCTCTTTCGTGCTAAACAAACTTCCATTAATCAGAGTAACAACATTTACTGAATCAAGTTAACAATCAAGGGAGTTAAACCCAAGTCAATTGTTAGCTTAATTTCCTGAAAAACTGTATAAACTTCTGCAAATTCCACATCCGTTAAAAAAGGACTTATATTGACTGATGCCGCCATAACTTCTCCTCTTGAGTTTCTAATAATAGTGCCGAGGCCAGAAATACCCTCTGAAGATTTAATAGCTACATCAGTATTAAGTTTATACCAATTATTTGGCGGAGCAACCCATCTTTCTTTCTTATGATTCTAATTTATAGAAGCCATGGTCGTTAGAGATTGTTGCACTAGCTTATAGTTCTCAATAATACATTCAGCTCTGATCATCGAGCTCAAAGTGTCATTCCCCACATCATTATGAAGCGTCAAGTTTCTGTCCCACCAAATTGACCAAGGCAGGACCACAAAAGACTCGAAATGCTCCTCGGACATATAATCGGCCAATGATTGAGCAAAGCATGAGAAATTGGTGCTTTCAAAATTAATCACAAAATTTGCAAAGATTGATAACTGCCATACCTTTTTAACAACTTTATATCCCACCAAAGCATCGAAGCTATCCTTTTGCAATCTATTGCACATTTGACAAATAGGATATCGCATTACCTTCCTTTTAAATAAATTATAAGAAGTTGGAAGGATATCCAATAAAGCTCTCCGCATAAAAATGTTAGAACAATAATAATTTTTTGGTAAAAAACATCACATATAATTCAAGAATATTCATGTTGTATCACCAATAAGAATCAATAACATAATATGCGGAAGCATATTTGGATTCATAATGTTTAATTGCTCTCTAGAATAATGTATTTAGCCTTCTAGATCAACAAATTTTCCTGGAGAATCCTTTAATTTTCTCTATCCTCTCTCTCTGATGATTGAATATTAAAAAAAAAAAAGAATTATACGTGAAACCTGGGGACTATAATCATTTATAAAGACAATTTTTCTTGTTGTCTTTAGGTATTCATATTTCAACTCATTATAAAAATAAAAATTAGGTCTATTAGAAGCTTACACCCTATCAAACACATTAAAACCCTAATTACTGAAAATCTTAATAGATCACTTTTTAGTAGGTTTAATGTTATATGAAAATCTGCAACTCATACTTATTCACATATAAATCCAATGTTGGATTAAGGATCTAATAATACTGGATTCAAGATCCAACAATCTCCTGCTGAGGTTAATTATGTAACCTTATACTTATGCTTTGTGAAAATAACTGTATGAACTCAACTTTACAGTTATTACTGAAATGTATCTATAACTAATTTGATCCATCAATTATATCGACATAGGATTAATGGGACCTTTGTAACAACTATCATAACTCGACCCATCAATGGTCGCTATGCCAATATCGGTGAATGACATGGATCATGATGTGGTTGTATAACATAGAAATTTCATGCAATGTGATTTTAACATGCCTATTTTCAATTGGTCCACTTTAAACCTTGGTAAGATCAAACCATACTAAAATCAGAGTGAATAATCCAAAACTTTATTTCTGTATAAAGTAACCTTAAATATCAATAAACTAAAGTAACTAAAAAATGTCTATATCATAAAAGCATCTAAATTCACAAACTCACATTAAAACTGAATTTTTTGCAATCCTATATGCCATATCTCTTGAGAACCTTTTTGATATAATTCTTTTTGGATAATCAAAGAGTACCTCCAGAGTGATCCTAGTGAATTTGTATGCCTAATATAAAAAAGACGTCGCTAAAATCTTTCATTTCATTAGCTAGAAATCTCTTATATCGTGCAATAAGTTTATATCATTACCAGAAAGCAAAATTTCACTGACATACAAAACCAAAAAAATATACTTACCCAAACATAACCTATAGTATATGCAATCATCGACTAAATTCATCTCAAAATTGAAATTGAATGAGATGATCACTTGATGAAACTTGAAATACTATTTATGCTTTCTTGAGCCCATAAATGGATTTATAAAGTTTGTAAACCATATTCTTTGGGTCTCTTTACACAAAATTTTCTGACTGCACTATATAGATCGTCTCATCGATGTCACCATTGAGAAACATTGTCTTCATATCCATCTAATGTAAATTAAGATTGAAATGCGTCACCAATGCCATTACAATCCTAAAAAAGTCTTCAAAAAAACAAAAAAGAAAGTCTCTTTATAGTCCATGTGTTGTTTTTGTGAAAGTCCTTTATGACAAAACGCGTCTTGTATTTTTCTACATCACCTTTTAAATTCCTTTTTATCTTAAATAACCATTTGCAACCAATAAGTTTCGTACCTTCTGACAATGGAACAAGATCTCATATGTCATTATTCTTCATGGACTTTATAACTTCATTCATGTCATCAATCCACTTTTGAGAGTTAAATCATTCCATAGCTTGATGGAAGTTGATTAAATCATCTTCTTTTACTCTAATGTCTACTTCATGTTTTTGAGAAGAATAATATAGTCATCTAGCACTGCACTCCTCTTTTCTCTAATGGATCTCCGTAATAACATAGGTTCATGAACTGGTAGAATTTATTTTTTTGGAATAATTTTTTGTATAAAGAGTTCTCTAATATTGTGTCTCCCCCAGCAAACTTGACATTATAAAAAAATTGAGTATTTCCTGACTCAAAATTGACTTAATTGTAAAATCATAAAGCTTATACCCCTGGATCTTTCAGAGTTCTAATAAAATAGCAACTCGTTGCTCTTGAGTCCAGTTTCTTTACATTAGGCCTATAAGGCCTTACCTCTATTGGATATCCCCAAATATATAAGTGCTTTATACTAGGCTTCTTTCCTATCAAAAGTTCATAAGAGATTTTTGCAGTCACTTTAGTTGGAACCCTGTTAAGGATATATAATGTAGTTTAAGTACTTCTCGCTAGAGTGATTATGGTAAGGTAAAATGACAAAATTATACTCCTCACTATATTTTTAAGTGTTCTATTTTGTCTCTTAGCAATACCATTTATAGTGGCCAAACTCAACATAGTGTGCTATAAGATGATACCATATTTTTCTAAGAATATAGCAAACGATTCGTGATGTTGTTTATTGGAATTGTCATACCTACCATAGTATTTGATACCACAATTAGATATAACATTTTTTATTCTTTTTCTTATTAGTTCTCAATTTTAGCCTTAAAAATTTTGAACATGACTAATGACTATGACTTTTTATAAAAGAGATATATATAACCATATCTAGAAAAATCTTGATGAACATCATAAAATATTATTGACCATTTCAAGCAATCGTAGAAAATAACCCACAAATATCTATTTGTATGAGTTCTAAGACATCCAAGTCCTGTTGGCTTTGAATCTCCTATTATTTGTTTGTTTCACCTTTCTATAGTTAACACAAACATCAAAATTTGTAAAATTTAAGGGGTCTAGCTATTCTTCATCTAGAGATATGACCTAATCTCTTGTGCCTTAACGCTGCTTAATTCTCATTGGTTAATCCTCTTTAAATCTAGTGTATCAAATTACAGTGATTCATTAAATGAGGTAATCGTATCAATCAAATAAAGATTATCATAGCCTGAAAAGAGCTAGAACCAACTAATTTTGAATTATTAAACAAACTAAATTTTTCATTTCTAAATGAATAAGAATAACCAAAATTGTCCAAAAGCGAAAATAGAAATCAAATTTCATTTAAAAGACGGAATAATAAATGTTTCATCAAGAATCAAACAAAATTCAATCTTCTTGCCATTGCCTACATATATGTATTTTTCACAATTATTAAGCTTTCGATAATTCAAGGACCTCTATATAGACACACTGATGTCACTGGTTGTACGAGAATCTATCTACCACGTGTGCCTTGGTATTGAACTTAAATTAACCTCAAAATAAACCAAACCATTCCCTTCAGCTCTATAAAAGAAACAACTAATGCCTTTTGAATTACTTGGTTTCTTTTGTTGTTGTTTTTTTAAGGTGCTGTATTTGTAACTTCTTTACCCTTATTCCTTTTCTTGCCCTTGTCCTTGCCTTAGAAGGTAGAGACTAAGTAAACACTTTAGCCTATACTCTTCCAAACACAGTGTGATATGAGCTCATTTAGAGACCAAGTCTCTTTATAACAGTTATAACTCACCTTAAACTAGTTAAATTATGTTGGTAAGGATATTAAAACCAAATGCGTTAACAAGTCCTTAGAGAGTTCAAGTTTAAATGCTCTCAGCTTAGAAGCAAGATGAAACATCAACTTAGAAGTATGATTTAGTTCCTAATATTGCATTTGCCTGTATATCTCACTAAAATTAGGCTTGTTAAGAGCATACTAATTTCAGCATTTTCATTCTTGACAAACCCCTATTTAGTTTCTTTAAAGAACTCCTCAGCTGTAGTTGCCTTTTAAGACATTGATCCCCTAAATGCTTCCTAAATAGCCTTCTTCATGATCATAATATACATGCAATTTAGTCTCTCCCACTTTTCTATTTCCCTTTTATCATCAAGGGTACACTTATCCATAAGAGGTCGGGAAAAATCAACCATTAATACAAGATTAAGATCCATGGCTACGAGAAATATTAAGAGGGTCTTTTGCCATGACTTGAAGTTGGAACCATTCAGTATGGGAATAGAATTGATATTAGCAATAATATTGGTAAGAGTCATAACTGAACAAAGAAGGACAAAAAAACAAAACAAGCTTATATAAGTCTTAAAAATAAATTCAAATAATAGTAAACCATATCTCAAGATACCGAACACTTTATTAATATTTCATCTTTGGACAAAATATTAACTTGTAAGTGATATCTTATTATAGCAATCAAGCACTTATAATAAGAACATGTCAAATAATGAATCTTCTTTTGGGATGATTTATAATTCATACGTAAAGCCAAATAATCATCACGTATTTATTACCACATATGCACTAGCAGTTCTGTTAAATATGACTTTCTTTTGGACCAATCGATATTTATAAAAATTACATACGCATGATCATTTATATTTCAAAATAAATTAATTTTTATAAGAGAGGTCTCTTTGGTGACATGTTGGTGTAATTAATTCATCTCAAAATATATATAAACATACTAATATATGAATTTAAAATTACACTAAAAATTACCTAAAAATAAAAAATTTCAGTCAAAGTCAAAAAATCAACAATCTAAGTCGTTGCTTTTACTTGATTGGTTGCTTGATAGGTCGTGCCTTGCCTAAACACTGGTGGTAGCAGTGGTTACTGCTTGCCTAAACACTGGTGGTAGCAGTGGTTACTGCTAGCCTAAATCCTTAAAAACCAAATTCCAAACCGCATGCAATATTTTTTTTATTTTTTAATTAATCCTTAAAAAAACCACAATTGTTTTCTCAAATTCAATGATACCATTCAAGAAGACCAAAAATTGAATCATTAATCGAAAATAAGTTCGATTCTCAATAATGCAACATGAAAATATTTTGATACCACTTGTTAGAACAGTAATAATCCTTTGGTGAAAACCATCACCTATAATTTAGAAACATTCATGTTGTATCATCAAGAATTAATAACATAATATGCAATAGTATACCTGGATTCATAATGCTTAATTGCTCTCTAGAATAGTGTGATTAACTTTCTAAATTAACATGTTCTCCTATATAATCCTTTAATTTTCTCTTTGCTCCTTCTCTATCTAATGATGGGATGTAAAAAAAAAAGTAGAACAATACGTGTGACCCAGGGACCATAACTGCTTTTATAGATTGTTCTCCCTATTGTCTTTAAGTATTCTTATTTCAGTCTATCATAAAAATAGAAATTATATTTAAGTATTTATACATTAAAGGACCATACCTTATCAGATACATTAAAGCACAAATTACTAAAAACTTTAATAGATCACTTTTCATTGGGCTTAATCTTATATAACAATTTACAATACATAGTTATTCACATATAAGCTCAACATTAAATTATGAATCCAACAATGCTAGATTCAAGATTGAACAAAAAACTCTCATCTTGGGTGGGATGGAGAAAGCCCAGATGAGTTTCCACCATGCTTCTAATTGATGATGAAGTGGAGGGACCTTAATAATGATTCAAGCATAGTGTCACTTGGCACCCACTTTTGACAAAATACACTCCCCTCTTGTCATAAAACCAATACACTTGATCAGGGCATAGATTATATAGTGCTTTACAATTCATAAGAGATTTGCTTCTTTATGTTCACAAATCAGTTTAATTCAACAATTTTTTTTTTAAATTTGCTTGATTTAACAAAAAAAAATCTCTCGTACTTTGACATACATTTCATTTTTTATTCTTTTTTTTTTAAAAATTGAAGATAAATGAGTAGGGGTAGAAACATTATTTTGTAACTAATTCTGGGGGGCAAAAATGTCATCTTGTAACTAATTGTAAGGGTAGGAATGTAACGAACCCCCCCCCCCCCCCAAAACTCCAGGGGCTAATCTAGCTAGAACTCGCATGTAAATTTAAATATCTCTAAAATCAATAAGAATTCATTCCTCAAATACAATTATTAATGACAATTCAAGCCTCAAACACAACATTAAACTGCAGTGGAAGAATTAAAATCATGCCAAACCATTTATCGAACTCATTTCAAATCCCCATCCTCACTTACCATGAATCAATCTTGATTTCTTAGAGTCACAATAAATTATAATGAATACAAAACTTAATAAGCAAACTAGCTTTTTATATACCAAAATACATATATACTTCTATATAATGCGAATGAATGTCATGCCATGATCTTTTAAAATATAAACACACATATCCATCACTTTCAAACTTCACATATCTATCAAATCGCTTACTTGAGCTACCTTGATTCAATTACTGCTTAGTAGGACACTCATTTAATTTGGGATTCATGTAAACACGTCCCTCACCCACATAACATAACATCTAGAGTGTTCTCCACTTAGTGAGTAACAAAATCAAGCATGCAAGCCAAAATTGTAAGACTCACTTTCTTTTTTCAAATTCCATTTGACTAAAATCAACTTTCTCATTCATATAAATAATCTGCTTTCTCATTCATATAAATAATCTTCTTTCTCATTTCATGAAAGCATAATGCATTTTCTTGCTAATGCTAATGACCATTCACACATACATATGCCTATGTTCGTAAAAACACATAACACATAACAACACATCATATCAACAAATCATATAAACACATGGGCAAAACATATAAATCCATATCTATACATATCAAAATAGACTTTTCAAATTTTTCAAATGTATACCTATTGCTTATTGTGATTCATTTAGAAATCTAGTTTACCTACCTCCTAGCATCCTCGAGTAATAAAAAGCATATCGATATCATTAGCCTAAAATCAATAAGAAAACTCTCATAATTAGGTGATAATAATAAATTATCAAAATACTCTCAAAATTTGAAAATCATAAGTTACTGAATTATCCTTAAAATCATAATTTATCAAATTATCTCAAAATTTTATCCTCTATTTAGAAATTACCAAAATATCCATAAAATAAAAAATTATGGAATTACCCTCAAATTCTAAAAAATTACCAAAATACCCTTACTAACCAATTGTGACCGAAATTCATGCAATGGTGATCGAAAAGGTTGTGATAGAAGCTTCATGCTGCGCTAAATTCACCGGTGGTAGCGGTAAGCTCCGACGCATTGCCACAAGCGACAAATTGAGCTCGATAGCCATGAGAACTTTAATGACTGCTTGTGGCCAAATCGGTAGCTTTCGGTGGCTGTTGTTTGTCGAGTTTTTAAGTGGCAACCGTGAGGGACCAAACCTTAGTAATTGCATAGCCCAACTTTAGTGAAATCACATCAATCTATAGCAGCAATTTTTGTGACTTATCGCAGCTTCGTGTGGCAGTTCCTATGCTTTTTCCGGTGATGATGAGGGTAGGGAAATGATGAATGGGACTTGGGGATCCAATTGGTGCCTTCCATCATAGGTGGAATGATAGGAAAAGTAAATGGCAGCCGGTCGGATTTCGGATTCGAGCCAACCTGATTCTCTCTCTTGTTCTTTATCTTTCTTTCTCCTTATGTAGGGTTGGTCGAAAGTCAAACCGGAAGGTGTAGGGTATTACAAGGAATGTCTTTTTGTAATTAATTGTAAGGGTAGAAACATCATTTTATGACTAATTTACTATTCTCATTAAAATTAACTACAGAAATTAATATAATGTAGCCTGATTAAGTATTTTTATAACATGTGTCATCTTTTAAAAATTTATCAAAATATGTGTCAATCACAGGTAATTAAACCCTTATTTCTATGTTTTTTTTTTCCAATGCAAAACACACTTTCTTTATTTGTTTGTCATGGTGTCGATGCATGGATTTCATTCCAGTTCTCTAAATCAAAAGTACTTTCCTTCAATTATTTAGTCTTTCAACGTTGATCCATAAGTTGTAAGTCTAGCTAATTCTAATTTTCAATTTTCAGATCAATCTTTTATTGAGTTTTAAAATTCATAATTTATTGTGTATTCATATTTGCACTTCGTGTTGCACTATGTGAATAATTTTTTTACTATTAAAATATTTTAAGAAAAAATTAAGCAATAACTTAGTTTTCTATATTAGAAAATATATTTAAGATTATATTAATAATGAAACTATCATACATTCTTTTCAACACAAAATCCCGTTGCGGAGTCTTCGGTGGGAACAATTGTAATAAGCAAATTTATTATTAATGAATGTTATAGTTACAATGTCATGTATTGTCATGTAAATGTTTAGAAGTGCATTATATTTTAAATAAAGTGTTAATCAAATGCACGCAGTCACACTCCATAAGGAGCATGACTGTGCATGTGGCAAGCTCCAAAGGTTATGGGGCCCACAACACAGTTTCTCATATGAGAGCTTACAAAGTAGGTAATCATGCACTCCAATCATGTTTGATTTTAAATGTGCCCCAACTCAATCAAAATCTTGACTACATCTATGTAGTTGGTTAGAGCAAACCTCAGCGGACAACAATACATGAACAATTTCTAAAACTCTCTTAGGCCCCCGGTCCCTACGAGTGATTTTAAAACAATTTTATTTAGCCAGCTATCTGACTTTGAATCACGGAAGAATAACACAAATAGTGCAGGAAATTTAGATGATAGCATTGGCCCTAACTGTCGGTTTACTAGCCATACTCAACCATCATGTCGGACTCTTAGTATTGATTTCATTTCCAATATGAATACCATTAATAACCTTTAACGGGTGAACAGCCCAACCCTTGGAACATACTACTGCCGCAGGTGACAAAGAACCAGCAGCGAGGTGCCAAACCTTCCTACCAATGTGAGGTCTTGGGGAAGATCGGCCCGTTATCCCTGCAGTAACTTTTATCCGTTGAGTGATGAACCTTCCACTCAGCACCTTCGAATTACTAATGTCGACCTTCGTCCATGCTAGACAGGTGGCTCTTGCAATAAAGGTCCCTTCTGCCTTTGCACTTGAGGGCCAATATTAGTTTGGCCCCAGGAAAAATTTGCACATCTCCGTTCTCTTTTGGGAGAACTTACGCTCCATAGAAACTGTCTACTTAAGACTGTCCCTTGACCCGTAAGTCCTAGCAGAAAGTTAGAGTTCTAGTTCTTCCAAAGTGGTATCTCACTAATGTCTCGAGCCCCTGCAAGGAGGTCTTCTTACCTTCCACCTAATTTGCCCGAAACAATGAAGCTTCATAGATGTGTCTCAAGCGGTTAGAGTTTGTTATTTTCGGCAGGAAATGCCCAGGCAACTTCCAGATTTCTAGAAATAGCCTTTATAAAGACTGACGATCAACTTACAATCTTCTTAGCGGGCATCGTGAGAGGTGAGAGAGAGTTAGAGAAAGTCAAATCGATTTGTTCTCTATAATACCCCTGTGGCTCATGTAACTTTGTTCTCGTCATTAGTGCAGCCAATTGTCAATAGTGGATGTAGGCACCTCTGGTGAACCACTTAAATTCTGTCTTTGATCTTTTCTTGTTTAATGTCAGTTCTTTGTTTGTGAATTATGTTTGTTCCTTGGGAATATATTAAGGTCATCGGGTGTTAGATTGTAGGTTAAACTGGGATTAAAACGCAAGGATTTTCAAGCTATAGACCACAATGGCGGACCTGCATGGTATATTTAACTCGGCCTAGCCTAGAGGAATCTATCAAAATCTTTAATTTTTTATGGTTTCTTATTTGAAAATAGAGTTTACAATCTTTACTAAAATAATTTAAAAAACCATTTTATTTCTATACTACTCTTGTTGCCTTGCATTGGACTTTAAAATTTAATTTTATAAGACTTACTTGTTATTTTAATTGGAGTTAGAGATTTATTTTATTAAATATATGTATTTGTTCATGTCAGATTTTAGATGTTGCATTAATTAATGTTTGTATTTTTCTTTTACTCTTATGTATACACCGACATGGCGACATTCACTCAACAAACACAATAAAATTTTAATTTAGCCCGGCCTGATGAAATATCCCCGATAGATCGACACGTACTCCCGGTCAAATGATAAATTTTGTTGAAATATTAGATTGAATCGTGATGTAACTTATTTGCAAATAAGCTTCGATGAATGGTATATTATGAGAATGCTGATGCTGGTGTAATAGTTGGTATTGCACCGATCGCTCATGTCTTTAGTTTTCTGCAACTGATGATCATTAATTAAACTTTTAATTGTTTTCATCAAAAAGTTTTTCTTGTTCGATAATTTTTTCAGAACTGTCAGTTGTAATCTATGTAGATTAAGCCAAATATATACAAGCAGTTCCTGAAAATGAATCTGAGAAATAAGAATTTTTGCAAATAGAAAATTATATTGAGTATTCAAAAGTAAGCATACGAGAACGATCTCGAATTTTGGCAAAAAATTTCTTATTTTCAATCATTCAAACTTGTAGACAATTTAAATATCTATTTCACATCAAAGTAACAATATAATTCGTGCCGCATGTCATGCATTAAAATTGCAAATACCATTTAAGTATCTATACTTTTATTTTGCTCCCACTCAACGAATAATATGTTTATTTCAAACTTAATCATTTTGATTACATCATGCGCACTCAACTGAAGCAACTGAGAACTTGTACATGAAGCTGGTGGTGTAATAGAAAGAGACCATTGAGCCAAACTTTAGGGGTTCATCGTTGTTTATGACACAAATAGTTGAGTTTTTGGGATGCCTAAATATTTTTGGATTAATAAGGTTTCTAGAGGTGAATCCTGCACAATTTAAATGAATTCTTGTAATGTCACATCCTGTGGCACAGACGTTACTTATTTCCACTAAAAACATTGGAATTCCATTTGGTTCAAGAGGGACTTGGCTTTCTCTAATCTCAATATCTCTTAATGAGCAATTTCCTGCATATGGAGATCACAATTGAGACTCAAAATATGTTAATTTTAAAAGAATTCAAAGTCGGCTTTAAATATAAGTGAACATAGTGAACGAACAATTCCGTGCATATGAAAATTACTACTAAGACTCAATATACGTTAATTTTAGAATAGCCAAGACTCATACTTCATTCACTCATTTTAGGTAGCTTCTTACACATGGAATCGTTTAGTCTCAAAATATAATGTTGTAAGACGTTTCAAAAAAAAATTCATGCAAAGAGATCACCAATGTAAAGTCGTCAGGATTTGGTACCAAGGTTATGTACGTGAGAGCTAAAGTCCATATAATCGACTAATGTCCTCCTCGGAACCTGTAAACCTCGATAAAACGAGAAATTTAAAAAAATGAAAAGTAAGGGATTACATTTTACAAGTTATTAATCAAGAAATGAAAATTTCATTATTAATTAATTACCACTGCATGTTGTCGATCCCGTGTTTCCTTGTTTTGCAAATCTTGTTCTAGACTGCATCACATTAAAAAAAATATTATAACTTTTCCTATAAATTAAAGGACATTAAATTATAGTAAGAGAAGAAATTAACCCGTCTTCAACCCAAGAAATACTGAACAAACTACCCAAACAAGCTTCATACACATATACGTTCATTTCTTCTACATGAAGACCATCAAACATGTTTCCAGCATATTCACAAGCTTCAATGTAAAATACCTAATATTTCCAAAATTAAAAAACAAAAACTGTTAATTATCATGAAGAGAGAATTAATTCGCAATTTCGCATATATAAGAATTAATTACTTATATACCATTCTTTTATAAGATTTAACCCCATGCTTCTTTCTTAACACTTCAATTAGATCTTTAGCATAAAGGCCACCTCCAGAAAGCAATTCTAGAACACACACATATCATTGATGTAAAGATTTCGGATGAAGCTTTTTTTTTAAAAAAAAAACCATTAAAGCAAACACAATAATAAATTTTACTGATGTTACTTACCAGCCATACCAGGGCTACCATGGTCCGCATAATAAACATGAATATCGTCATTGGGTCCACTATTTACAACTTTGCCACTACCCCCGCTAAGACCAGTTTTGTTGCCAAGAAGCACTGCAAGAAAATTGTTGGCAGTACAATTTTCACTTGTGTAGTCCTGAAATTAGAACCATAAATTAAAGATCATGATTTTTTAAAAAAAATATAAGAAAAATTGAAAGGAAGAAAAATATAAAATACCTTAGGGACTCCATTACAAACATCGGGGCCATATGGTTTGTTGATGATGATGCCAAGCCTAGGATTATGCCCATTAAATACAATATCATCATGCATGAATACGATTACGTTTTCATCTTTTAATCCTCCTTTTTTCAGTATTTGATATGCATGACACACATCAGCCTGCAAAATTAACAAAAATAAATTAATTACATTGTCGATCATATTACTGGGAAAGTTAACAAAAAAATAATACAAATTGTATATCATTTTATAAAATTAATTAAACCTGGTGCTGATAATTGTCATAACCTAGTGATCCAGCAACTAAAACTACCCATCTGGTTCCTTGAGTTGCATTTTGGTGAAGATTATTGCGACTTTCAACAACAAAACTTAACAAGAAAATCAGAAGAATTGAAGCAATAAGAGCAAAAGAATTCATTGTTGATAAGCTAAAGCAATATGAGTGCAAGTGCAGAGTTGGATACTCATATAAATAGACTAGTTATTTAAGAATACATGTGACTGCTGACTGAGTTGTTCTCAGTATTATTTAAAAAAAAAAAAGTAGAGTGGAGAAAACTCCAATCAAATTTTTAATGCCTTATCTCTCACAAGATTCGAACTAATTTGACATAACTAGGTATTGATTCTGTTGAGTTCTTCGTCATCAATTGCTTGCTTAATTTGTTTTGACTTCAATTGTAGACTTTAGAGAAAAGTAAGATAGGAGTTTTTTATCTTGTAGTTATGCGTGGTCATTTTTCCCACCTAATCAAACTGATTAAAACCACTTGCTGCCAGGAATATTATGCCTTGGTTTTGTGTTGGTATTGCAACTTTTTGTTTTTTACTATTTTTGTCTTACGGGGAATGAATATATATATATATATATATATATATATATAGAGAGAGAGAGAGAGAGAGAGAGAGAGAGAGAGAGAGAGAGAGAGAGAGAGAGAGAGAGAGTTGTGTTCTGGGTCGAGATCTTAAAGTACGGGAAAAGTCTGGAAAGCCTTAAAACCGTAAAGTTTTAGAGGCTTAAAACTTAAAGCGCTTAAGCCGCACGGTTTATGTGTTTTTTCAGACGTTCCATGTACTTTAAAATTTCAAATTAGAACATTTATATATAGGGATATTATCCATCGACTACCTGTTTTTTTGAACTTTTTCAAAAATCGACAAGTCTTACTTATTTTGGTTAAATTCCACTTGTAGTTATATTTCATTGCACTTTTCCACTTTCGTCTATTGATCGTTAAGATTGCGTTAGTTTTCTTAAGAAAATGACGATTTTTCCCCCACAATTAATGCTGTAGAATGAAATTATAATTTTACATTTGGGGGCAAAACTGTTATTTTGTTAAAATAAACTTATGGAATCTTAACGTTCAATAAACGGAAGTGGAAAAGTGTAAAGAAATGTAACTTCAGGTGGAATTTAACCAAAAAATAAAAAATTTGTGTATTTTTGAAAAAGTCTAAAAAAATAGGTGATCAATAAATAATTTCCCTTATATATATATATATATATTTATATATATAAACGCCCTTTTGTGGTGATGCGGAAACATTTTGTGCAATTACAAGAGAACTTACCAAGTAAGCAAATTAATTCTTGCAAGATAATAATAATAATACAAAATTGTTAGAGTTACAAACATTTCGTATAAATTTGTTGGCATACACAAACTTATGCATTGTTTAATATAAGAGTAATAATAGATATCTCAAAGTTTTTATCTCAAATTTCATCCTTAGCATTACTCTTACTATTATTATTTTAATTAGTAGAAGGAAAAACGGATACTTGTCACAACGAAGAAGAATGGAAAGGGAATTTTCAATTTCTTTTAAATTTTTCATTTTTAATTATCTAACTAGCATATCACATTTTTTTTTTCAAATGAGACTATAGCCTTATTTGATATTAAAGCTCGGCAAGCTAAATAATTGATGTTGCAATTTGGAAATTAAGTTGATTTGATCTCAACTTGATGAAAAACCTATAATATATATATTTACTATATAATATCAACTTTTATTCTATAGTTACATTTTTTTTTTCCATAACAACTGTGACTTATAATTCATAGTATCTCAATACCAAATAGAACGTATGTGTGCTAAAATAAGCAATGCTTGGCAACCAAACATCTAAGTCCCAATTTGAGTCCCAACTTATGTGGTATTCATTCATTGAATGATGGTTAAATAATTTTACAAGTTATGAAATCCATCATCCAATAGATAAGTAACCCATAACATTAAGACTCAAGTTGGACCTCAAATATTGAAAAATATTGGGATCCCTAACATTTATTGGTGCTAATTAAAATAGATAGTCTTTCATTCTTAAACACAATAAACATTTATTAATCAGATTCATCATATATAGAGATATAAATAGATAGATAGACAGATAAAGTGATTAATTACTAAGAGAAAGTACACTTTGGGTACTTCTATTCCAATTATTACATAATTATTAGGTTTTTCTTCCCCCGAATATTAGGTTTATCTTTTTATTTATTTATCATTTTTACCAACCTAGCCTATACATTTGGTAATTACTTGACGTGTGACGTGTGTTCTAATTAATTTCGTCCTAATTATGATATAATTAATTAGCATTCAAATTAACCTTTTAGTGTTCATTAGCAGTAGGCACATTAATTGGTTTTCGGCTTCTGGACAAACTGTAATGACCTAGAAGAAGAAATCAATAAATAAACATAATAATGATCACAAAAATTCTAAAATTAATCAAAATAATCAATATTGTTTGTGTTATATGGTTAAGGCTATTTGAACTCATAAAATTATTTTTTGTACCCGATTACTTGTTATTATAATTTAAAAATTAAAATTTTCCTCACTGCACCCAATAATATGTCAAATATATCCTCCACTAAATTTAATCCCTACGACATATTACTAAATAAACCATTATATCAAATCCACTAACCAAAGTTCTTATAAATTTCATAAACAAGTAGGAAAATATTCACTTGATTCTAGATATGAATTCCATTATAATAAAAAAAAATCTGTAAATAATAATCTATTTTCTTTCCTTTTCCTGTGTACATTACGCATGCTCCCTAGGGCTTTATGTTATGGTGTTTAAATTTTTATCTTGATCTTCTTTCCTTCTCAATCATCAAAACTACCTTTTACATTACCCGGAATGCAAAACTATTCCATCAAGGGGAACAAGAAAGTAATGCAAATATTTGGCAGTTTAATTGCAAAATTAATTTACAATCGGACAGCATTTTAGAACTCTAATCAAATGAAATTGGCAGAATGCGAGTTAAAAACTTCTGATTCTATTTTTTTTTTTTAATGATTCATTGAACAATCCAATCAGAATTTTGCTAACATTTTGTAATCAACAACTACAGTTGTTCCACACCATATTTGATACATAATAAAAAATAATTAGGGTTTAAAAAAAGAATGTCGACGGCACAGAGAGTGAAATGTTTTTATTTAATAATAATAATTGTTTGGGGAGGAAGTGGAAGGCCTAATAACAAAGTGTCACGTGTCAATATTAAGTTTTATAATAGAAGGAAAGTCATCAAAAAGATCTTAGCTTATGTTGGGTACCCTAGGTGTTCTAAAGGATATCTCGGGTACACTATGCAGGAGGAGAAAGGTAAGAAAAGTATTCAAACAAGGTGTCAGGTGATAAAGAGGCCTAATCCAAAAAATATTGGCTGATTCTGTTAAAAAATAAGACGAGAGAATATTGTCTTTGAAAAAGAGGAGACAATGACCTGTCACACATGCAAATAGGCGAAAAAGGTTGTTATTAGGACAGTTGGGACCACTTGCCCTCTCCTTCCACGCCTGGAAATCCCCAGTGCCCCAAACTTGTTCTCCACACATGTCCTAACATATGCAAACGGTGATGTACATAGAGGACAAAAATGACATGCCAAAAAGGAACGCCAATAAGAGAACGCTAGGTGACATGGCAGCCGGAGTACTTCTTATAAAATACTCAAGTTTTATTTTTATCAATGCGACCAACACACACACCACAAAGGCTGAGGTTTCTTCCACTTTTAGCCTTCATTATTGAGAGATTGCAAGTTCTCTAACCTGAGATTACCCTAGGGGTGGTAAAAATGCCCACTTGGACCGAATTCGGCTCCGACTCGGCCAATGCGATCTAGGTTTTACCACCGCATGTATGGAAAAAGCAAATCCGGGTATTGATTTTTAATACTCGAATGTTTCCTAGAACAGGTTTGGTCACAACATTGAAAACCCGGAACACGAGCCGTGCCTGGTTTTTACTTAAGTAAAAAAAAAGGAAAATATAAAAATAGAAGAAATATTTTGCCCAACCCTAATTATCGATTTATTGCAACTTAACACACTGAAAGAATTGTTACAGTTCACTGCCAACCTCCAAACCTTGGCAGTCAATACCTCCTTCTGTCTCTTTTGTAGTAGCCAGTCACCACCCACCATTGCAGTGCTGACCGTGGCTCCACAATGCTGACCGTGGCTCCACAAACCTCCTTCGGTCAACTCTTCTCATTTCTCATAGAGCCCCATCGTCTCCACTGTTTCATCATCTTCTCAGCGGCAGCCACCGTGCAACGACATCAGCCATTATAATCAATGTCACTCCACCATCACAACCATGAGGTATTGTCTTTTTCTCCAAGTTTTTTCAACAAAAAATGATGAAATTAACATTATTATTATTATGTGTTAAATATATGCTTAATGTTTTTCTAGGATGCTATGCTTGTATGATTATTTTTAATTAATGGGAGCTAAATTTAAATTTAGGTTGCTTTAAGTTAATTACATAATATTTATAATTATGTAATTTGTATGATAATTTTTTATTAATAGGAGCTGAATTTAGTATTTAGGTTGTTTTTAAGTTAATTTGTTACATAATATTTATGATTATGTAAATTTTATGATTATTTTTGGTTAATAGGAGCTGAATTTGGATTTAGGTTGCTTTAAGTTAATTTGTTGCTTAATATTTATAATTATATAATTTGTATGATAATTTTTTGTTAATAGGAGCTAAATTTAGCATTTAGGTTGCTTTTAAGTTAATTTTGTTACATAATATTATAATTATGTAATTTTAATGATTATTTATAATCATTTATTATTTTTTCTATAATAAACAGCAGCGCAATGTCAAATAATATAGAAATCTATTCATCAAATGCTCTAAATTTATCTCGTAATGTTGAAGATAGCAATGATCATGAGGTTGAGGAAATTTTGTTGTCAACCGTGAATGATAATAAGGGAAAGAAATTGGTGAAAAACGCTCAAAGTAAAACGGTAAAGAAAGTTTCTAAAGCTTAGGATCACCTCACAAAAATAATTGTTAATGGAGAACAAAAGGTAAAGTGCATGCATTGTAATGCAATTTTAGAAGCCCGATACACATAAGGGATTGCGAGTTTAAACAGACACGTGGAATTTATTTTTCGAAGAATCAACTGAAAATAGAGGAAGCACTTTAAGGAAGTCTCAAAGTGCCTAAAAGAGAGGATGGAACTTATGACATTGGCTACAGCAGTTTCAATCAAAATGTTTTACGGAGTTTAATTGTAAGAATGGTGATAATGCATGAGCTTCCACTTAGATTTATATAATATAAAGGCTTTAGAGAAATGATTGTATATGCCAGCCCTGTGGTTAAGCCTATGAGCAGAAATACTTTAAAGAAAGAGATTTTGAAGCTGTATCATATTAGGAAGGTTAAGACTTTACATTTGTTGGAGAAAAATCATGGTAGAGTGGCTATTACTATGGATTTATGGACAATAAGTAATCAGAAAAAAGGATACATGCTTGTCATAGCACATTTCATTGACAACTCCTGAAAATTGTATAGTCAAATTTTAAGATAATTTGTCTACAACTTTTTATTTGCTTAATTTCTCTTTTAATTTTTTTTATTACTTATTTTTTTATTTCTTTTCAAGTTTTAATTATTATAATATTTTAAGTTTGTGTATTTAATACTAACAATTGAATAATGGATAGGTTTATTTATGTTTTGAGCCCCCATATTGCTAATGCCCTTTTTAATGATTTAGTTTAGTGTCTGCTGGATTGGAAGATTGATAAAAATTTATCTTTAGTGACATTGGATAATTGTATCACTAGTGATATGATGGTGGAGAAATTGTTGTTAAGGTTTAATACTAGTACCTTAATTTCTAATGGTAAATTTTTTAATATGAGATGTACTACTTATCTATTGAACTTGATTGTGTAGGATGGGTTGAAAGTTATAGAAAATAGGGTTGGAAGATTAGGGAGAGTGTAAGTTACTGGATACAAACACCAAAAAGATTTAAAACTTTTAAGCTAGCTATTAGGCAATTGCAAATTAATTGTAAAAAAAAAAATTGAAGTTAGACTATACAACTCATTAAAACTCTACTTATGCCATGCTTGATGTAGTATTGATGTATAGAAGTGGTTTTTCTCAATTGCTACAACGTGAGCCTCAATATAAGAGCTTGCCTAGTGATAGTGAGTGGGATTTGGCAGCCACAATGGTGGAGCACTTGAGATCATTTTACATGTTAATGGAGATGTTTTCAGGTACAAAAATCCTATTACTAATTTGTTCTTTCCATTGATATGTAAAATGAAAATTTCAATTAACGAGTGGTGCACCTCTAATAACCTTGCTATTAGAATTATGAGTGATAAAATGGGGAATAAATTTGTAAAATATTGGAATGAAATTCATCCAATATTAGTTGTGGCTGTAGTACTTGACCCGAGATATAAGATGTTGATTGATTTTTATTTCCTAAAGATCTATGGTGATACAACAGATATAGAGCATGCACGTAAGCCTTATGATGATTTAGTGAAAGAATATAAATTGAATTATTAGTTTTGCAGGAGATATAATCATCCGTAAGGCATCATCACACTACTTGTTACCATCGGCAAGGTACCATACTAGGTCATTTATGTGATTGATTTTCTTATCGTGGATCACCCCAAGTGCCTTTTGTTGAGTCTTTAGAAAGTGTGTATTTATAATAGAGAAAATCATCATTTTACACTCCAAGTCTCACTAACATCCCTATTTTTATGTCTTTAAGTCCTTGTAATTTAATTATGTATATTTTATTTTAATTAAGTATTTTATGTATTTTAAGGGATATCATGGTCATTTCACAATAAACGAGAGATCAGGATGAAAAACGGACAGCACTTTTGAACTCGGGACAATCAAAACCTTAGGAGGAGCATAAAAAGAAAAATGGTGCTGTTCACATATACGGTACTTTTCACACATACTGATGCGGTTGATATATACTGATCGCATGTCACGACGTCACGGACTGTTCACCTCTTGTATCTTTGGCATTGTATGCGATGGCGATGGCGACATTTGATTGGACGAATGATGTGGCATTGACTGATGATGTGGCGTTGACTGATGACGTGTCATGATCCTATTGGACCAAAAATGTTGACCGGTGACGTGGCAGAATGTTAGTGGATCGAAAAAACGTGTGTACGTTACATGCATATACAGAATAACAGCCCGATGATGTGTTTCATCCAATAGAACTTGCCACGTGGCGCAATCCTGGCGTCCAAATTGTTTTAATCAGATGGCCATGATTTACTCGGTGTATCTATAAAAGGGGCTCCACTAATTTGGCACTGAATCCATTTTTGGACTCCATTTTCTGTAATTCCATCTCCATCTTGTATTTTCTACGTATTTTAATAAAATTCCCATTTTACCCTAGTTGAAAATATGAGTATTAATTTCCTTTCAAGCAGGGTGGAAGGTGAAGTCTCAACATGCTCCACGGCTTAATTTGGTAAATTTACTTTTCCTTCCCCTTTAATTTATGTGGTTGTTTTGACTTTTCGTAGACGGATAGTAATAATCTTGTGCGGATATCATTTAATAACCGCCTCCCAAGCAGTTATTACTATTGGGCACCTGGGAAGCCCTTAAAGACCATATCTATTAAGTGTGGTTCGTGATGAGTGGAAGTTCTCCTTCATGATTTAATTGGTATTAATAATTAATGTTAAGCCGATAAGCATGTTGAGGGCAGATCCGGAGATCAGTATTTTATTTTAATAGTCTATTCCAACAAATTAAATTAAAACACTGCCATCATTCTTATTATAAATTCAATCACCCATTAAGAAAATTAATTCTACAAGTAACTAAAATCCACCTCCTCGTGGGATCGACACTCGTCCACCATTGATCTATTCTACAATAGATTCGTGCACTTCGCGATTGAATAAAATTTGCACAACACCTATAATATCATTTTAAGAAAGCCATTTATACGCAACTAAAGCAACATCTCCATATATTACCTCGCTATGAAGATTCCAACCACAGGAAGTTATCACCATCATGTGAGATCAACAATCGAGAATGCTATTTTGTCACTTCTAAAGTGAGTCATCAAATTGTTTAATATTCTTCTTCTCGTGGATACCCTACTGGTAAGTGCCATCAATTAGCTTAGCTAAGTGAGTATTTGCTATACAATGGAGTGTCAGACGTAAGAAGCCTTTTATAGAGAGCTAGTCCTTAAAAAAAGGAAATAAGAATCAGGTCCAATGGTGGTGGATGTAGTAATGTATAATTTATCTTAAGTATTCTATGAACTTAGTTTGGAGTTAATCGGAGAGTTGAGACACCCTTAGATCCCCAAAGACCGAATGAGGAAAACGAGGTACATCGCTTGAAAATCTTGTTTATGTTTCAAATCTATAATGATGATCCAACCAAGATAGTTAAAGTTGGCTCCAACCTCGAAAACAAAGACCACAGCAGAACTTATCAATTTCTTAAAGAAAAATCACTTGATGTGTTTGCGTAGTCCTATGGAAATGTCAGTATTCCACATTCAACTTCATGCCATAAACTTAATGTCAATCCAGCACTTCACAAGCTTTGTCAAGCAAAACATACTTTTAACTAAGAACTCTATGATTCCATTAAGTAAGTTAAGTAGATTATTTATTAAAAGCTAAGTTTATCAAGGAGGTGGTGTACCGATTAAGTGTTTAATATAATATTAGTCAAAAAGTCTAATAAGTTAAATTACGTATGTGTATGGACTTCGCAAACATGAAAATGTCTTGCCCTAAAGATAACTTTTCCCTTCCCTGATCACCTAAGTCGATGCCACAATGATACGAGATGCTTCAAATTTTATGCCTTAATCCAACTACAACCAAATTTCAATTTACGAGCTTAATCAAGAAAAACAACCTTCATCACCAATCGTGGATTATATTGTTACACAGGTTATACTATTTAGTTTAAAGAATACCGCCATTTATTAACACTTGTGAATAAAATCTTCAAAGAGTAAATTGAGCACACTGGAAGTGTACATCAATGACATGATTACAAACCAATGTATGCTTGGTACCGGCGTTCAGATACATCAATATTTTAAAAAGCCTCTGATATTTTAAAGAAGCATTGAATCATCATAACCTTGATAAATGCGCATTCAGTCACCTTGGTAAATTTTTCGTCTCATAATACAACAAATGGCTAATTAAGGCTAACCCGACAAAATCGAGCAATCCTTTGAAAAATGAAGTCATCCACGTACCATTAAAAGTTAAGTCTGCGCCTTCGCACTGGTATTTGCCATTTTATCTCCACGACATCGATCATTGAAGCCCTTTCTTTCAAAGTTTTGAAATCGGGTAAGAAAACTCTATCATTGGACCATTGAACGCGAAGATTTTGAGGCAATTAAAAGAATACCTCGTTAATTACCACATCTAATGAACTAAGTTTGAAAGGTGCTTTTGTCAGTACTTTATTTGTCTACAAGCATGCTAGTTTCAGTTTTAAATTTGTAGAAGATGATCATGGGGTATAGCTACTATATATTTCACCTCGTAAAAGCTTATGATTGACGTAAGAAAAGGTACCACGTGATCCCCGAGGAAGTTTGTTTTTAGCCTTAGTCATCTCATAGGGATCTTTAGCCATATTTTGCTCAAACCATTGCGGTTGTCATGAATCTTCCCACTCCAGGTAACTCTTGAGAAATTAGATATGCAGAAGACTTACTCTGTTGATGCTTTTAAGTTAAGTGAGTTGGATATCATCTTCTTACAAACCTCGTTCGATATTAAAAATCAAGCCGTTTGTTGATTTCATCACTGATTAGCTGCGGTAAAGAATCTCTGTGAAAGTACTACTTGATAAAAGAAGGAAACAATCTAGGAGATATATGGATGGTTCCTTGACCAAAAATGTCTTGGGATAATTATCATTGATGGGATAAAGTGAAGGTATCTATGCCTTGAAATTTGAATTGAAGGCCCGCAAAAATGAAGCAAAAAATGAAGCTATCATGGGTTGAGAATGTTGAAAGTTTTGGGAGTAAAAGGGTTCTGTAAATGCTTTATTAATGGATTGTAGTGCCTCAGTATTAGGTAAAGTAAATATGAAAGGGATACCTCGGGAAAAGCGGAAGCTGATGTCCCGGTTCTTTTAAAGTTAGATAGAGAGGATCTGACAGGATAAAAGTGCAAGCTGATAATCTTGCGAAATGGCCTTTTTGGTACTGTTGATCGATTGATCTCTGTCAGTGCCAAGTACACACATCATTAATATTTGATCTTTAAGCTGCAGGCGGTAAAATGGGATCGATGTCTGAAGAGTATCTTAAATGGAACTTATTATAAGGTACTTTAGGGATAGATCTACAAAAAAATAAGAATGAAGTGAAAAGAGTAGAATGTATGCCCGTCCCCGTCTCTGCATACAGGATACTCATGTAAAAGAGCATTTTACTATAAGCTACAAAATATTTTGGAAATAATTAATTGAATATAATAAGCCAAGGAAATGACGGAGGTATTCTTGGCCATAATCAGCTATGAAACCTGATTCTTGTACAAAACCATTGTGAAACTGATGTGTATGGTTAGAAACTATAACAAATCTTGGAATTCTCCAGTCTTTTTCTCTGTAAAGATTAATGGTTATCTTCTTAGCTCGCTGACCTTTACCCGTTTGGTGTGTGTATCTCGTTAGTCCGTCTGTGAGAAAAAATAAGCGAATATAATTTGTATCAATAATTCTTATAAAATAAGTAGAGAGGTGAAGGCTGTCATTATTATGAAAAAAAAAAATTCATTAGAGAATATCATTTGTAGGTATAGCATCGTAA